>CM077503.1:13280535-13785348 GCA_039654745.1 Houttuynia cordata
GGTTTGGCGAATTCTAACCTAATTTTGAGGCGGATTTGCTTGGGAAAGATGTCATATCCTAACTAAACTTATATTGCACGTTCCTAGGGTGATTTAGGGACTCTCCCATTGGTGGAAAGTGCCCAAGATATGGTAGAATTGATTGGGCAAAGATTTTCTAAAAACTCTATATAAACCCATAGAGTCTAGGCTTGTGCTTTTGAAAACTAAACCCTAGAACGTCCAGAGGCTTTCCCCTCTCCTTCCCACGTTCATCCCTCTCTTAGAAGACCTCTTCTAGTGGGAATTGCTCAAGAGCTTGGATCGGGAAGCTTTGAAGGAAACGGAGGATCGAACATCGCGTAGAAAGGCGACGTCTTTTGGTGATAAAGAGTAGGATGGTTTTTCCCTCTCTTCTTATTCTTTTCTCACATTATATGATGAGTATTCTTACTGATTTTCTTGGAGTATTGCTTTGAATCTTGCGGGATTAATGATTTATGTCTTGTCTTTCCATGTGTATTGCGATACATGCATATATGCCTTCATGCTTCATGTCTAGATGGTAAATCACATCAAAGATGGATGCTTTATTAATTTTACAGAAGATAAAAGTTCTGATATTGTTCTGATTATGATGTCTAATGATTGAGTCTTATGCTTTAATGATCGATTTGCTTAAATCGACTCAATTGAAAGATATTTGGTCTAAGGTTGTGTTATATGGGGAGAAACATGATAAAAAGGGAATCTTTTTGTAATTCTAGTTAATTCCAGGATCTGTAATTGATCTAGGAGGGGAGTATTATCATCTATCATGAGTATAATATCATCTATAAGTGGTACGGTATAAGTTAATTAAAGTTTAATCAAGTTTCTCACTTTCGGCCAGAACTGTTTCTGCACGGACAGTCGACAGTGAATAATTCATAACTAATTCATATGATATCAGAAAAATATAAAACCGGTGGGGTTAGAAACTAGACTCATAAGGGTACTCTCAGTAAAAATTTCAGAAGATAATATTAACTGTACAGAGTCTGGGAGCCGCCGGAAGTGGACTGTTATGCAAAAGACAGTGAGCAGAATCCAAGTGAAAACACTAAGTACTTAAGTAAAATCACTTAATATGATGTGAAGATGGTAGGACGTGTCAGTAACTATTACTGGATTATATCCTTATGATTATCACAGTAAGGTTGGGTTATGGTTAATATGATAGATGGGTAATACCTATGTTAAGAATACCGTAATCGTGTATTTGAAGATAAAGCGTTTGTGTCGGTTTGAGGTTCCATTTGGAATCCAAATCATCTAGGACTCATTAATACCTTGTCTCTGATTTATATATTTCAATAAGACCTATATGAATTTCCATCTAGGGCTGAGCATGAATGCATGTATGGATTGTGTTATTCTCTTTGTGTGACATCCCCACATATACTCCGTATGTGAGTCTGTTCCGGTGATTGATACCTTATGTGGTTAGAGCGTTGCGGCCTCTATTTCTTTGAATTATTATTCATCATGATTATTTGATTGATTCCTCCACTAGAGGTCTTGCGGGACTTCTCCGGAAGTGGATTCATAGTATGCTCACATTATGCCATTGCTTGATCTTGCGGGGTCACTAATATTCGTGGTACTGCGGTTCCACACTGCCCAAAAAGAGGCAACATACGTACGTTAGATTGTTGACATTACGGAAGGTCATCAGTCTCCGCCCATCGTGCCCGTAAGCACTGGTGGGGCCAGCATCCTAGACGCATGGCAGGGTTCCAAAAAGAGGACCCCTAGGGTGGTTCTGGTATAGTCACTTGCGGGTGATCGGTTCAGCGAGCAGAAATTGTACTCCTTTCACTTTTAATGTCTGGAGCTTTTTAATATGATTATCATTCCCTCCTTACTCATATGTGTAGTAGGAGCCTTATTGTTGTTTTCCTTACTTGCGGGTTGGAATTATTATTGACTAACCTTTCAGGTGTATAAATCCTTGGTTTAGTCCCGATGTTGCGGCATCTTCATAAACCTTTGTTATTCTTATCTTATTCATATTGTTTGTCCTAATTCAGTGGGTTTTTACATCCTACTGAGTGTTTCTATGAAATACTCATGCATCCTCTGATGCAGGCGCAAATGGAAATTGAGATCAGGAAGTTGCAGTAGTGAAGCGGTCGCAGGAGCCGTGAAGATTTAGAGTTTATATTATTTGCTTTGCTTATTTTGATGCTTATGACATTTAATGGCAATTGTGTGCCATAGATTATAGGTTTATTTGATTTGACTTTCTTAAATGGATTATCATTTTTATCAGTATTATTAAGTAAATTTCCATTCCATAGTATTCATTAATGTTTGTATGTGTATTGCACTGATTATGGGCATGACCGATTACACATCCTTTTGAGATGATCGTAATTGGTGGTTAATTCGACAGTTCGGTCCCGCGCCCGAGATTCTCTACCTCCAAATGTATATCATTGATTGGCTTCCGCACTCCGTTCGAGGTATGGGATTTCGGGGCGTGACAGATATGATCTAAGCCGCTGATTTACATTTAAGAGAAGACGGACGCTGATTTAAGATAAAGAGGCGTTCAGATTCGATCCGGCGTATAAAAGTGATACAACGGGTTTTAACCAATGTAAAGAAAAAAAACTTGAACCGAACCGGGTTAGTGGTTCGGTCGGGTCGAAAGAGAAAAAAAATGAAAAAGAAAAGACACCAGAAGAAGCGCTGCTCGAGCGCCAAGGAAGAAGGCGACTGTGGAGCGCTCATGGCGAAATCAGGCCAACGGAGGCCGACGACAGAGGATCCGACGACAGCCATGGGCGAGGACACGGCAGCGCGACGGAGGAGAAGGCGATTGACGGCGGCGCGATGAAGAATAGCGACAGCATAGCAGAAACAGAAGAAGGAATGGTCGCCACTCGCGTGCAACAAAGCTGAATCGGGAAAGATGAATTGCAACTCCGTTTCAGAATGGTAAGTTCCCACATTTCAATTCGATTGGAAGAGAAAAAAAGGGCAGATTTGGCTAGATTGGAAAGCTGAAATTTTTGGGTGATTTAGGTACTATTTCGAGAGCACTCAAAGTTGGAAAGTTTACTATCAATTTGGACGAGAATTGAAGTGCAAATGGCCGGATTTGGAAGAACTATCCGAAATTGATATGGAAAAGGATATGATTTTGGGGAGAAGAAGTTCTTCGGCAGTTCATCTATAAAGAAACAGAGCGAGAGCAGAAAAGGGGGTCGAAGTGGATGACCAGACAGTTCTTTCTTTCATTTTTCTCAAATTTTAAATTTTAAATTTTGATTTCAGTATTTCTCTTTTCATTTTGATTTTCATTTACTGTTTGTGTTGCTTCGAAGGAGTTTGTAACAACTGCTCGACAAAAGAGACGACCGAGAGCAATTTCCAGTTAAAATGTTTTTTTTTCTATTTTATTTACATCTCAAGTTTCTGTTTTGTTGAGTTTAGTCTGTAATGTACTGTGCTGGGAATAGTCGACCGAGAAAACAGTATGAGCAGTTTTAATTTTTGAATTTCTTTTACAGTCTTTAATTTCAATTTTAGAGTTTTATTTTCCACTTGTGTAATTTGATTTCAATTGTAATTCCTGAGATTTTCAAGTGCAAGGAGTGACATTTTGTGACTGATTCAAAGGAAGATCAAAGTTGTTATTTGTATTCAATTCTCCAAGTCTAAGTAAGTTTTATCTTTGAATTGAAATGAGTTTAATTATGGATTATGCATGTGTTTTTATTAATATGATTGACTAGGTTAGTTGTTAATGCTAGGATGAGAATTCCGTACATGTGAAAGTTGATATTTTTCTTCTCAAATTGTGCGTTAATGTTATGCGTTCTTGTGTTAATTGTTTAGTTAGTTCGGATATAGCATCAATCATGTTTTTTCTATGATTTGGAATTACTATTATCAATGTATGCTTGTTTTAATTATTTAAATAAATATTGGATACTAGTTGTGATTCTCTTATAAGTGGATACATATAGTGATTTGAATTGTTAATTTAAATATCATGAAGGACGTGATTTTTGTATGAATATTTATGCGTTAAAGTAAGATTTTCCGTAGCAACGTGAATAGGATTCTAGATTGTTACGAGTATGTGGAGAATGATAAACTATGAAAGTTTAGGGTTCTCTATAATTTACTGCATGCCGATTCCAAAGCCTTAGTATTTTATTAATTTGGTAAAGTTTAGATTTTTATTTCGTTAATTGATTTCATTAGTGATTAGTTAGTCAATCAATTTTTACAATTTCATAGTTAATTCAAGGGTTTAGTTAGGGTTCGATTTGATTTCCGCCATACAAGTCCCTGTGGGTTCGACCTCGTAAAATTGTGCGACTGTGCTCCAAATATGATTCGTACACTTGTGAATAAAATTAAGAGATTAATTAAAACAACAACATCCAATAGTAGTTATCATGCTTTTCATGTTATACATAACATATACTAGCCAGAAAGCTGCACGACAAAGCACGAGAGTCTTTGGTCGGCAGATTTCAAATTGGCAGGGTTTAGTCGATATTAGGTATGCATTGAAATGTTTTATTGTAAATATATATATATATATATATATATGTTGTCACGCCCCAAAATCCCATACCTCGATCGGAGTGCGGAAGCCAATCAATGAGATACATTTCGAGGCAGAGATCCCGGAGCGCGACCGAACAGTCGATTTACCCACCGATTACAATCATCTCAAAAGGACGTGTAACCGACTATGCCCGCAATCAGTATAATACAATAATAGACATCAATGAATACTATGAAATGAATTTACTTAATAATAATCCCTTTAAGAAAGTCAAATAAAATAAACCTATAAGTCTATAGCACACAATTGCCAATAATGTCATAAGCATCAATAAAAGCAAAACAAATAACTAAATAATCTTTTAACTCTTCTCGGCGCCTTCAATCCGCCATTCCACTACTGCACTTCCTGATCTCACTTTTCGTTTGCGCCTGCATCAGAGGATGCATGAGTATTTCATAGAAACACTCAGTAGGATGTAAAAACCCACTGAATGAAAACAAGCAGTAAGAAGAGAATAAGAATAACAAAGGTCAAAGACATTCCACAACGTCTGAATTTAACCGAGGTCTATACACCTGCAAGGTTAGTCAACAACAATTCCAACTCGCAAGTATAGGAAAAACATCAATAAGGCTCCTACTACACATATGAGTAAGGAGAGGATAATAATCATATCAAAGGCTCCAGACATCGAAAGTGAAAGGAGTTGCAATTTCTGCTCGCTAACCTGGTCGGTCGCAAGTGACTAAAATATACCAGAACTACCCTAGGGGTTCTCTCTTTGGAACCCTGCCATGCGTCTAGGATGCTGGCCCCACCAGTGCTTACGGACACGATGGGCGGAGAGTGAGGACCTTCCGTAATGTCCACAATCTAACGTACGTATAGTGCCTCCCTTCGGGTAGTATGGAATCACAATTTCATAATTATAAGTGACCTCACAAGATCTAGCACTGGCTTATTTGAGCATACTATGAAATCACCAAGGGGAGAGTCTCGCAAGGTCTCCAGTGGAAGAAACAATCATGTAATCAATATGAGTAATATCTTAAAGGAATAGAGGTCTCAACACTCTAAGATCATAGGGTATCTCTTACCAGAATAGACTCTCTCAAGGAGTATGGATAGAAGCATTAAAGTCTTTGGTCAACACATAACTCACTCATTGGAGTAGCATAGAATAACAAGACAGCTCACACAAGGAGTAACATACAATCAATACATACCTTTCATGCTCAACTCTAGATAGGAATTCCTCATCCGCATTAGAGTTTATAATACGAATATCAGAGATAAGAAATCAGAGAATCTTAGATGATTTGAATTCCAAGTAGAATATCAAACCGACATCAACGCTTTTTAAAATAGATAATTATGAATCACTTGTTCAAAGGATTATCTCTCATAATTGAATTACATCTAACCCAATTCTTACTGTGATATACCATAAGTATATAGTCCAATTACTGTTATTAACATATTAATCGTTATCATATCATATTACATGATGTTATTTGTATACTTAGTATTTTCTCTCAAATTCTGCTCACTGTCTCCTGCACAACAGTCCTCTTCCGATGGCTACCGTGCTCTGTAAAGTAAGACTTAACCTCTGACATTTTTACTGATAATACCCTCGTGAGTCTAGTTTCTAACCCCACTGATTTTATATTTTTTTGATTTTATTTGAATTAGTTATGAATTATTTACAACCGACTGTCAGCACAGAAACAGTTCTGACCGAGATTAAGACTCTTCACCAAACTTGATTATCTTACTTAATAACATATTATAAATAATAATACATCAATAACAGACCATATACTCCCCTCCTAGACTAATTACAGAACCTAGAATTATCTGAAATTATTAAAGTTCACTCCTTTCTTGTGTTCTTCTATGTAAAACATAGTTTGTAATCATTAATTCACACTAAATAAGACAATTAATGTAAGACACACCTTAAAGGCACAAACTCAACGTGAAACATCATCAACCAAATAATAACAGAACCTTTAGTCTTTGGAAAATTAATAAAGCATTAGACTTAGATGTGAATTCCCTTCTAGAAGTGACACATGAATGCATATATGATTTGTGATACATTATGCATAGAATTAAAGACATAACTCATTCATCGCGCAAGAATCCAAACAATGACTAAGGTATTGACTCAAAACACTTGTCAAAAGCATATATAATCAAAAGAGAGAAGAGGGGAAAAACCATCCTACTTAATCCTCCAAAGATCTCTCATTTCTACGCGTTACTCGTCTCTTCCGCTCCTTCCAAAGCTCCTGCTCCAAGCTCTCGCAAACTCTCACTAGAACAAGCCTCCAAGGAGATGGGTGAACGTGGGAAGGAGAAGGGAAAAGTCTCTAGATGTTCTAGGGTTAGCACAAGCCAATTCTCTAGTGTTTATATAGAGTTGGGGGAGAATCCATTCTCAAACTAATCTTCCAAATTATGGACACTTTCAACCAATGGGAAGGCTTCACAATCCTCCTAGAGACGTGCAAAACAAGTCCAATTGGGATTTGGTATCTTTCCCAAGCAAATCCACCACAAAAATACTTCTAGAAAACGCAAACCGCAACCGATGATCGATCGGCTATACGGCAATCGATCGTCGTATGCACTGATTTACACTACCGCGTTTCAGCCGATCGATCGCCATTACTGCCGATCGATCGCTTTTCGTGAAACAAAACATTTGCAAATTACAGTAACTACGATCGATCGTTTTGATACGGCGTCAATCAGTTCAAGCTTGCCGATCGATCGGCTCTTATGGCGATCGATCGCTGTCATGTTTAATCAAATTTAATTTCTCATATCTTTTTACCCCGAACTCCAAATTGCACATAATAGGTGGCGTTGGAAAGCTTTTCTCATCAACTTTAATTTCCACAAGGGAAAACACACGAAATCAAACATTAAGAAGGTCAAATTTAGGTTTTAAAATACTTACTAATTTTTCGGATGTTACATATGTAATAGCTTCACGAAATAAGATCATTATGACCGGACAACAAGGTTGAGAATATGAAAAGGCAGCAACAAGGAAGCAACAAGTAATCAAGGTTCTCACCAATTCAATACGAGTAATGACAATAAGATTCTAATAATCAATCAAAGTCGATTCATAAGTATGACAACAGAGCATATAATCTCAACACTTTTAAGAACTCATTCAAGAATTTAAATCATCATAACATTAGCAAGGACATGACATTATCTGACTTCAAATACGATGGAATCTAGGCATCAAGAGCATTAAAACCTAGAGGAAGTTATGTAAAACCATCACACCTCAACCGTTGACAATTTTTCTCATCGCGTAACCTTGCTCCAGGGTCCAACACAATTTGTCGTATGCTCGGGTCAGCCAGTAGCAAGATGAAAGAGAGAGAGAGTGTATGTGGAGTAGAAAGGGGCAACCAGCTCCTCTATTTATAGAGGGTGGCCGACTCAATTGGATTCTTATTCCAATAGGTAATCTATATCATGTTTCCCTTTCAAGTCTATCCAAAACTGGTAAGTTGGTATATAAGAAGATCCTCCCTGATTTAAGTTAATCATGATCTTCCTTAGCCAATTATAAGTCTCCCACGAGATTTGCCCTGGCGCCCAGTTCAATCAGGACTCTTTACTAATGTTCTTCTTTTAAGATAATCATAATCCAAGTTGTGTTAATCCTAAAACAGGTAAATAGATAACTACCAGATCTCCCCAAAATAATCCTGGCGCACATCCATATATGGTGCCCATAAGATAAGTTTCCAAATATTGAACTCATTGCAAATCTACTTTCTGTATTTATCCTAACCAAATCTGGTAACTGCCTAACCACCTGTATACATCTTGGGCGTTCCATGCATACGGTGCCCTCCTCTTGTGCCACCTCATCACCCTTCTAGTTCATATCCTAAACGCAAAATCTTCTATTCCTCCCATAAAAAAACACCAAAATCAATCCTGCTTTAATTTGATTTCAACAAAGAAACTTCGTCTACTATGACTCAAATTTAAATTAAAGTTAACAATAAAAAAGACTAAATAAAAGCTACAACCATATGGTGCCCAAGTGGTTTGGCACCCAGAGGGTTTGGTGACTAACTAGGTCTTTTACTGCAATGGTAATTTCTTGAAATAATCTTAACCTTACATAGGAATTATTGTACATTGAACTGACCCTTTAAGAGATCAAACTCACGTTGCACCCACATGGACCTATGCTTTGGCGTCCAAGCTCAAATTGGCGCCAGGCACTCCTCCGACCCTGGTGCTCGGCTCAGCCCTAGCGCCGGTGAACCATCTTTCAAACTTGATCTTTTGAAAAATCATGATTATATTGCAACTAGAAGACATTTCATAATCATATCAACAATTCAATCTCAAGTACTCAAATTTGGAAACTTTCCTAATTTAGGTCATCCACATAAAATTTTTTATATATATATATATATTACAAAATTAGTGGTTGTCACAAAATGAGAAATGGATTTGGCCCTTAAAAGAAAGAAACCATGGATGTGAAATTTTGGCTTAAACAATAAACCCTAAAATAAAATAAGTACCTTCTAGAGTTGTAATGATAAGTACCTTGTAGAGTTGTAATGATAACTAGATATGAATGATTAGTAAAGTATTCTTTGCATATCAATGCTACAATTGAATGTATAAATTGAAATACAAGATGATGTATTTAAGTAGTCACTTGCATGAATTAAATAATTATTGCTTGATATGCTTGCAATAAAGGATAAAGACTTGGATGTGTTAGAAACATGTAATATAGGACTAAGAAGAGTTCAAATATTAGATGTAGCATGTAGAAAGATATGTCGTTGAGTAGAAAAATGTAGTAGCAAAAGACGCTAGGGTGAGAATGGGAGTTGATCACCAATGGTTCAAGACCAAAATCGAGTAACTATGACTTTCTCTCTGAGTATTCACTTGGACTCTGAAGGATGAAATTGAAAGAATAATCCATGTGCCATAAGAGCAATCGTGGTAGCGGGAAGGCACAAAGCCTTATATCAAGGTTGGCCATCTTGAGGGCTTAGATCCACATGAGATTAAGAATGTATGTAGAGTTATAGCGAAGTTTATAGTGTATGTAGCTCAAACTGGTGGAAAACATGAATTCCTCTTGGGAACTTCTGCCATGGTGGGGATTGAAAATAATACAAGAAGAATACATGTCAACTCCACAGGAGACGAGATATGGAAGAATACAGATTGACTCTACAAGAGACGAGACCTAGAAGGATTTACCCATGACATGAGAATTAATGCCTAGGTAGCATACTAGTAAGCACTAGTAGACGTAAGAAGAATGGAAGAAGAAGAGGTAGAGAAAGAGTCTCAAGTACCTCAGAAAGTATTAGAACAACTATAGAATGCCTAGAAGGAATCTAAGAGTAGTAACACGCATAAGACACTTGATTGTTCTAATTAAATGACTGTGTTGATATTAATAGTGATATCACCTGAATAAACTATTGTAATATTGTTGGTCAATCTTACTGAGTATGAAAATACTCAGCCAAATAATTTTGAATAATCTGTAGATGACTTGGGAATTGAAACTGTGAGAAGCGAGGATGCTCGGTAGATTGGTAGAATATAATTTAGCTTCTATTATTTAATGTAAGTTTATGAGAGCCTTTGTAACTTTATTTATTGTCATTCTAGTTAAGACATTCTGGTTGTGTACATAGATTGGATCAGGGCTGGCTATTTTGTTTGGCCAAAATTTATAATATATTATGTACTCCAAAGTATTTTGAAAGGATTGAAAAACCCTTGGGTACTCCTGGAAGCATGTTTTCTCATATTTATCGAAAGAAATTCTACTGCATTCTGATGTATTTTGCATATAAAATCGTTTATTAAAAACTAGGGTGTTACACAAATTATACTAATCCAAGTATCATTTTGTTTTGATTATTTACACTGATTATTCTATGAATGGCAAACCACTATCTCACCCTCATAGACCAAAAGTAAACTACACAGTTACCTAAGTTTAGTTTGGAAGAAAAATCAAGACAATGAATGGCATACCACTTTTTTGTTTACTATATTTGACAAAGCAAAAAGTTTTTCCAGTTTGAAAAAAAAACCAAGATAATGAATGGTAAACCACTTTTTGGTTAACTATGTTTGACATAGCAAGGAGCTTTTCCATTTCTGCATTGAAAATTGCAAAGCGGCTCCCGCCCAAAGAGAGGCATATACGTACGTTTTAGGCTGTGAGACATTATGGAAGGTCTAGCAGTCTCCACCCATTGTGTCCGTAAGCATTGATGGAGCCAGTATCCTAGACGCATGGCCAGGTTCCAATAAGAGAACCTCTAGGGTAATTTGGTAAGTATCCACTTGTGTTTGGTGATGTCTGATAGCAGAAATTTGATATCCTTACACTTTCAATGTTTGGAGTTTTGATGAATGATAATCTCTCTTTATACTTTCGATGTTTGGAGTTTTGATGAATGAAATTCTCTCCTTATACTTTCGATGTTGGGAGTCTTGATGAATTACAATATTCCTTAGGTAAAGGAAATCTTGATGTCCAGTTTAAATATTGTTGATTACTCAATTGGTATATGTCAAATTCTATTCATTGTCATATATTGTTTCTCCTATTCTTGTATAGATTTTTGCATGCTACTACGTATTTCTTCGTAATTCTCATGCATCCTGTAATGCATGCATGGATTAGGAGTAGACTTGGAGAAGGTTGCAGTTAAGGAAAACTTGAGGACTACAGTTAGAAAGACATAGATTTTTTATTTATTTGAATTAAAAAATTGTGGTATTTGTCGCATGTTCACCAAAAACATTTAATGATTTTATTATGAGATATTTAAAAAAAAACGTGCCACAAATACCTCCTCCAAAAACACTAATATAATATTATGAGATATATCAGACCAAAACCTGTATCTTATTGTAGAGAAATTTTAGATGTATGGATTTTCACTTCATGATATTAATGATGGTTATTTTCAAGACTGAATGATATCAATTATACATCCTTTGGTGATGGTGTAATTGAATGGAAGATCGAGTATTCGGTCGTGTCCCGAGTTTTTGGCTTCAAGTATACTCGTATAAGGGATGCCTTCCGCAACGTGTCACACTCTCACCACCATCCACTCTGTGCACCATTGGGAAGAAGAAAAGAGGACTCTTGGTTGGGGCAAGGCCGTGGATGGCGATCCAGTACCAAATTTTGTGACTAGGGGTTTCTTCCACTCATGGTACATTAATGGAAGTAACAACAAAAAGTAGTTACAAATGATGTAAGATGTAACTATGATGTTTCATATGTTCCCAAGAAAAAAACTAGGTAAAAAAATGTCAGGCATTTGAAAATGAGTTGAATTTATTAGTCAATAGGGCCTACAAACATTTCGAGCCCCACATACCCCTACACATGCATGCTCATCGTGTTTTATAATGATGAGATGAGATGAATTGTTTTTTGGCTGAGATAAGAAAAGAGGCTGGTGGACCTAAAATTAATAAAAGAGCTGATGTTTGTATTAAAAAAAAAGAGACAATGACTCAATCAAACCGGGCCATGTGGCAAAGATAAAAAAACCTGCCCGAGGAGGTTCAAGTGAAAACCTGTCCTTCACCCCCATGTTCCAGTTCTGAGCATAGAATGTCGCATCGGCGATATATCACCGATATATCGATATCAATCTTCAACAGGTAAAACGATACATTGTAATATTATTTTTTATTTTTTTACAAATATCTTCAATATATCTCCGATATTTTGTCTCTTTGGTCGACCGATATTTTACCGATATCTGATATGACATTCCTTGATTCTGAGCGGCTAGGGCGAGACCATGAGGGGCGAATGTGTTCGTCTTTTGTTTTTGATGTGTAAATTTTTTTGACTTCAGACTCATTCGTCTTGCTTTAAGCAGCTTGTTCTCATAGCTGCTAATAATGTTCCATAAAGCAATTGAAGCAAAATCCTTTACACGTCTGTCTTGAGCTGATTGAAAGAAGTTGAAGAGAGCTGTTAAGGAGAGGTTTCCACAGGCTTGAGATGCTGATGTTGATATTATCCTGCCCACAAAGATAAAACTGTTTGATCGTAGAATTTAAAAATGGTAATTAAGTTTTTTTTTGTATCCGGATGCTATGGTAATTTTTTGTTCTCTTATTTCGTGGAAGTTTTATTGGTTTTGTGTTCTTTCTTTAGATAGTGAATTTTCATTGTATTTGGTGATATTAAGTTCTGGTGCAAATTTAGTGATACCAAATTATGATGCATTGTTTTTTCCAACGTACTTTTTTTTTCAATCTTATGGATATGGATTACGAATGTGTATCTTTATTTATGTGCATTGTTTTGAAGCTTCATGGAAATAAACAGGAATGAGAATGTTGAGACAGAACTACTGACCAAAAGATACATCAACATGGTTGGACAAGTGGATATTGTTAGATAACCAAGTTTTCCAAAAGCTCGAGCTGTTAGGAAACGAAAATCTTTATTCATTTATTATATATTCTAACATCCCCCCTCACGTACAAGCATCCTCAAAGCGCGGCATGTGGAACATAATGGGATATAAATGCCTCCACCGAGACTAGAACCCATGACCTTTCATAGCCTAGAGCTCTGATACCATGTTAGATAATCAAGTATCCCAAAAGCTCGAGCGGTTAGGAAACGGAAATCTTTATTCATTTATTGTATATTCTAATAGATATAATACATACTATAGATAATTGGTTTAGGTGACACTACTACTGATAAAAAGGTTCTGTCAAATTCCTAGGTGAATAACTAGAGGTTGTAACTTTTGCAGATAAACAGTATATGATAACTCATAGATTGTGTCATCTAATTTCGAACAACAAGATTACATCTATGGATGACTACAACAAAGAAAGACATCATGAATTATGGCTTCTTAACATAATTCAATGCATGCAAGCAATTAGACATCAAAGTGGCATTTTAGCCCAAAAACTGCAAACGCTCTACAACTTATATCAAATTCTCTACGCATGAACGATTCAAACAGAAACATGCAGTCAATTAAACAAGAACATAGAATCATGGACACATCAAGTCCAAGAATAGTAACACGAATAATTGATCGCGAACTTTGAATAACATAACACTGGAAAAATACAGAGTTGTAGACATGATATTGCATAAAAGCGTCCTACCTAAAATCATTCATCAAACTTCTCACTTTAGCCTTCCTTCCACCAATCAATGCTCCTCCGTTGCTACTCCGGTTGGTCTGGTAGAGAGAGAGAGAGAGAGAAGTTGGAGTCGGGATAAGTGGAAAAAAGGGAGGGCTGGCTGCATCCTTTTATAGACTTATCCAAGGAGTCGTACTCCTGGTGGAGTTAGGATCACCCTCTCCTTCAAGTCAATCCTCTTCTAATTCAAGTCTATCCCGTTCAAGTCGATGCAATCCAATTCACTATAGAACTTATCTTGTTTGCCAAGTAGAAGTCCTAGCCGATCCAATCTCTCTAAAAGTCTTATCTTTGATGCCAAATTGGAGTCCTAGCCGATTAGGGTTCTTACTCGTTAGCCATCGATGCCGATCCTTTCTCAATGCATCTCTATCCTTTCTCCAAGTCATGATAAGCACTCTAATATCTTGCTTATCTTCCCACTTCTAATAGGCATCCCTTGTGTTAAGGTTTCTCTATAAAAATCCCTTAAGAGGGATTGTTCTAAGTGCATGAACGTCCAACCCCTTGAAGTTTTAAGATTTTCACTTTTCCTTGCTTGATCATCAAGCGTTTGTCGCGTTCGATATGAGGAGCAAGGCGTTGGTGGGAAGAGAAAGCGGTGTTCTACGCGAAGACTTGAGGAACTCATCGCGTACGGTGGTAGGATGAGTTTTTCCCTATTTCTCATACGAATTCTTATGATCCTTACTAAATGATTCTAAGAGTAGTGCATGAAAGATTTGATGACTCCTTATTCATGTTATGATAGTAATGCTTATTTTATACCAAGATACTGATTTGAATGTCTATACATGCATGGGTCATAATGATGAGTTGTGTTTCAATGTGCTAGTGCCTAGATGATTTCCATATTGTAAATAATCTTCTTTGATGTTCTAGTATGCTGCTTGGGTGAGTAAGAAACGTACTGTCCCAAATTTGTTGTTTCATTGGTGTGTTGTTCTAGGAGATCTAAAACAAGTATCATCTATTAATGGTAAGTATGTACACCTAGTTGTGTATCGTGATCAATATATATGCTTGATGATCTATCTTATGTCTCGACTCATGGTTCACAAGAAAGTCAACTTTTTTATGATTTTATCAATTGATCATCCTTTAGGTTTGTGTCCGGGATTGGATGTCTTTTTTGGGTGAGAAGTGATACTATGTGATGCTAATAAACATAAACAAATTGATGTAAGCTAAAGGTATCATAGTATGAGAAATATTACATATTACTAAAGCCTTAAGGGTCTGTAATACACCTTGTGGAATGGGTAATGATGATTAATATCACTAATTAAACATCATATAATGTATATAATATGATTAGAACATATTAGAGTAAGATACTCTCTCTCGGCCAGAACTGTTCCTGCACCGACAAGCGATAATTAAAATATTATAACTAATGGTAGACAATTCAAAAAAATATGCGTTTATTGGGTTGGAAAGTAGATTCATTGGGAAATCTATTGTAAGAATATTAGAACTTAAATTGGACTGTAAAAGTTGTAGTAAGCATCAGAAGTGGGCTATTATGCAAATAATAGTACACAGAAATAAGATTTTTCACACTATTACTTAGTACAACATGGTTATATGAGATTTAATAGTTAAGATAACCTTTATTGAAGATGGAAAGACTTGGGTAATGATTAGTACAGTAAGAATAAATTACTAAAAAGATGACAGTGGTTGAGTTATTCTGAACTGAGTGAGTGTCCTGCACGTTGCAGTTTATATCTACAGATTTAGTCAAATAGTTCCAACTAGGGTTTGTACTCTCGGACCCTAATTTTCTGGTTGCTTAATAACCAATGAAGTCTACAGTCAGTGTTAGAAATTCCTATCTAGGACTATCCACAGAGGATATATTGGATAAGTTAAATCTACTGTTATATCTCATACGAGTTGATTGAGGTTCAAGAAGGAATTGTCTTCATGTTACTCCATTGGCGAGTCAACCATTGATTGAGAATTTCTATTCATCATTCCTCTAATGAGTTGATTACTAATTGAGATATTAAAATCTCATTGGTACTCCTACGAGAGTCAATCCTTGAAAGATGAGAATCTCGAGTGATTTTGATACAACCTCTGTCATTGTAAATTGACATTCAATTCCCTGAAAACTATTTTTTTCTACTAAGGGTTATTGATGGAAACTCTTTGAGGTGGAAATCATAGTATGCTCACGAGTCATTGCTAGATCCATAGCCGTTGAAGGCACACATACGTTATTAGACTGTATGATATTATGGAAGGTCTGCAGTCTCTATGCCTGTAAGCACCGATGGGGCCGGCATCCCTAGACGCATGGTCAGGTGAAGAACCTCTAGGATGTTCTGGTATAGAAGTCCATAGGGGAAGTAGACTGATCTGAGAGCAGAAGTTGATGTCTCCTTACACAATGGATGTTTGGAGTCTGAACATATTACTATTTTCTCATTACACGATGAACGTTCGGAGTCTTGAATGATTATTCTATCCATACCATGAACTGTTGTTCTCTTTGAGTATGGTCGATATTCAGGTAAGGTCAACACTGTATTTCCAATTCCTGATTCTATTGAACTTTGAAATTCTTCACTAGAAAGTGATGTCTGTACATTTTTCATTCCTTTTATCTGTGAAGTTTTTAGCATCCTACTGGGTAGTTCCTTCGGAATACTCACGCATCCTCTGATGTAGGAATAAAAAGGGAGTGAAGCTTAGCAGGTAAGTTGCTGGAGCTGCTATGGATGACTGAAGTTTGGAGTAGAAGATTCTTTTAAATTATTTATGATTGCTTTTATTAGACTGGTTGGCTTGTGTGCTAGGAACCTGATATTTGGATTATTGATTATTTGATTGTTGTAATAGACTAAGTAGTTTCTTTTGGAAATGTTATGTTAAGATTGAATACTTGGATATTGTTTCGTCATATTGATCCTGTACATTCCAATTTGATAATTGGGTTGAGATCGATCGAGTATTCGGTCACTTCTCGAGTTTCTAACCTCGAGACTGTCTGTGATTGGTTGCTTTCGCGCTCTAATCGAGGTCTAGAACTTAGGGCATGATAAGATCAGATAGAGATTTACATATGTCACACTTACCAAGTATGGTGAACTAGAAAGCTTTGTAGAAGCTCAAGCACATGAATATAAAGATTTATGGATGAAAGCCATGCAAGAAGAGATGAAATCCTTGCATGAGAACTATATTTATGAGTTGGTAAAGCTTCCCAAAGGCAAGAGAATTTTGAGAAATAAGTGGGCATACCGGTTGAAGGCCGATGAGAGTAGTTCACATCCAAGGTTCAAGGCAAATTTGGTTGTGAAGGGCTTTGGGCAAAAGAAAGATGATGATTTTGATGAGATATTCTCACTCGTGGTGAAGATGCCATTCATCGAGTCGTGTTGAGTCTAGGCACTAGTATGGACCTTGAGGTTGAACAACTTGATGTTAAAATCACATTCTTTCATAGTGATTTGGAGGAAGAGATTTACATTGAACAACCGGAAAGATTTAAAGTCAAAGGCAATGAACAAATTGTATGGAAGCTAAATAAAAGTTTGTATGGGTTGAAGAAAGCTTCAAGGCAATGATATAATAAATTTGATTTTTTCATGATAGGTCATGGGAACAAGAGGATAATTTCGGATTATTATGTGTTCATAAGAGGTTTGGTGATGGTGACTTTATTATATTATTATTTTATGTTGATGATATGTTGATTGCTGGACATGATACTAACAAAATTGCTAGGTTGAAGCATGAGTTAAGTCCTTTGCCATAAAGGACTTGGGGCCTGCAAAATAAATTTTGGTGATAATAATCAAATGTGATAGGAAGGCTAAGAAGCTATGGCTATCATAATAGAAGTACATTGAGAAGGTACTTGAGAAATTTAACATGAAGAATGTAAAGCCCGTTAGCACCCCACTTGGAAGTCATTTCAAATTACACAAGAAGCAAAGTCTTTCAAATGAAAGAGAGAAGGAAGAAATGATTAAGATTCCCTATGCATCAGCGATAGAGAGTTTGATGTATGCAATGGTGTGTACAAGGCCAGATATTGCACATGCCATTGGAGTTGTTAGTAGACATCTTTCAAACCCTCGGAAATAATATTGGAATGCGGTGAAGTGGCTTCTTTGGTATCTAAGGTATGTTTATGCTTTGGAAATGGTAAATCTTTGCTTCAAGAATTTACATATTCTGATATGGTCGGAGATGTTGACTCAAGGAAGAGTACTTTGGGATATTTGATCACTTTTACGGGAGGAGCCGTGTCATGGCAATCAAGGTTGTAAAAGTGTGTTGCATTGTCTACAACAGAGGCCGAGTACATTGTAATTACCGAAGCTTGCAAAAAGATGTTATGGATGAAGAGATTCATAGAAGAGTTGGGTTTAAAGCAAGACAACTATATTGTGCATTGTGATAGTCAAAGTGCCATCCATTTGAGCAAGAATGCAAGTTTTCATTCTATGAGCAAATATATTGTTCTGATGTATCATTGGATAAGAGACGTGTTGGAGAAGAAGCTCTTGGAGTTGAGGAAGATCCATACCGACAAAAATCCGTCGGATATGATAACCAAGACCGTCCCTAAAGCGAAGCATAAGCTTTGTAGAGGTTGAGCCGGTATGTGTGAGGTTGGCCCTCATGTGTGTATGGGGGAGCTCCCACACGAGTATGGAGGGGGAGAATTATTGGGTTTTTTTCCTCCTCATGTGAGGCCCATAGTGTTGGGCTTCCCTCTCATGTGGAGAGGCCCACTACTTGACCCACTTTGGGGTTAAATGTAAGTTGCTAAAGCAAAGAATGACTTATTTGTAAAAAAACCAATTCTTCTTAAAAGACAGTTCTTTTGAGAGAGAAAAAAAAGATAAAAGAGAAAGACTACAACTTTGAAGGAGCTTTAGAGATCAAGAAAGGGTTTTCTTGGAATAAAAAGGAGAAGGAAATGAAGAGACTTTTTGAAGTCAAGGCATCTTCTTGTGAAAGAGAAGACAAATCATAGGTGGTTTGCGGTAATTATTCCATATTTATTCTTTGTGTATTCTACCTAAATGTGAGATTTCTCCTTAGCTTGTAAGAGGGTCTTTACCTTTGCATATTGATGTAATTTCTATTAAGTATAATGTATTCAAAATTAATAGTAGTGGATTTGGTCTCTAGACCTTGTAGATGTAACCGTTGCTTTGACGGTGAACTACGTTAAATTTGTGTATTCTAAGTGTTCGATAAAATGTTCATTTGTTAATCTTGTTTTATGTGTGTGATAACTTGTGCATCATATATCAATGAGGTGTAGAATAATCACTTACATCATTGTGGGTGTAGAGACGTGTGTATTTGATTGTATTTCTTGGCTCTCAAAAGAGGGAAAATGTAACAAGGTCGACGACTCCCGAGCCACTAAACTAGTGGGCCATGAGCTGAGCGGCGAGTACGCCATCAAAATCCTGGGTCAACTAGATACATTCAATGGTTGCCTGCTGCTTCCTAATGTGATTCCGGTCCTGTCCAAGTTGGCTATAGAGCAGGAACCTAAAATGTCGCCACCTCCATCCCTGGCATGTGGCCAAGCACTTGATAAAGCGTGGTGTCCCCTGCCTAATTTGCTGTTTACAAGGCTATGGCAAAGGGCAGTAGAACCTTATCAGCCAGTCCTATCTGAAGAGGCACTATTACAAAGGAAAGAAACTCCTTCGATATCCTAAAAATCACATAGCTGGGGTTCTTGTGAGTAAAGCGAATGAAGGGTGAGTGTTTTTCATTGCTTCATTTTGGGAAACCGATAGGGGGCTCGAGGAATATGGGGCCAAAAATGGAGATGGTGGGATGACGTTGATTCTCAACGATCGGATACCCTAGCAGAGAGGTGGTTCCTTTTCTGACGCTGTTATGGTTCGACCCGAGCCTGCCGGCCTATTTGAGCCTTCATAGTTGGGAGTCTTTGATTTCTGCCTTAAGCCAGTTCAGTTTGCACTTCGTATACGTCTACCAATTTCCCCTTGTGGATGTTCACTCATCCGGCGGCTGAACAGGTTTTCATGGTGGGGCACACAGGTGAGGACCAATCAAGGCAGACACAGGCTTGTGAGCCCCACCTAAAACCCCTTCAGCCGCCACTTGTCTATGGGTGCGGTGCATACATTTTTCCGTTTATTTAGAAATTCTTTCAAGTATGGGAGAATTTGACGTTCTTGTCACTGGAGCCATTATGAACGTGATTGGGAGAATTGACACTCTCAGCTCAAGTCATGAGAATGTCAATATTCTTCAAAGCGACCCGTTCAATCCCGGACAAGTCAAACAATCTCTCACTTTAAGAAGCCCCCTCGTCCCACATCAACAGCCCCATTTGTTGTTCCAAAATGAACTGATTTACTCCATCCAGTCAATTTTAATTGAGACACTTAGTAAAATATGCTGACCAAAATTAGATGATACCCTTCTTTAATTATTCACCGGTTGGGTGACCAGAGATGACAATGATGGCCACCCGACAACAATCCTAGGTCGAGGTCAAGAGGTCTCCAAGATGAAAGGTGACTTGCTCACTTGGAAAGCCTAGGAATCCATATCTCAATAAAATTGACTAGTTATGTGAAGGTGTCAATTAAAAGTGACCGGTGGGATTAATTAATTTGGAAAGTAAAGCCAAATGGGATGACTAAAGTTGCACATAGGGAGTATTATTCTCTCAAGCAAATACTACAATTTTAGTTCCCATACACACCGTTAGGACCGTTACCTTTGTCAGGCCATGGACGTGGATGCCTATAACTTGGATGCCATGCTCCTTGACTATCATTGGTAACCAAGTCAATATCGCAAATATGTGGCGAATGTCCATTGGCACAAGGAATTAGGTTCTAGTCATACATGGGCCCCTCCTGATTGCTGCTTGTGGGAATCGAATTTGTTTGGCCTCAATTGTCAAATACTTGGCTTAAACAATTCTGATACCTATTCTCTCAAGAAAGCCAGCTCCAATTATGTGTACTCGAGAGACACTCTTGTAGCAAGAGTGAAGAGATGACAATAACGATAATTAACTAGTGTTAGGGGAATTGGATATTCTCCGAGATATCCAATCTTGTCTTCCTCCGCCCATGCCACCACTTGATCCCTTTGAGCTATTGATGTTACTTGTTCAAGTGTAATAGCCATAGATAATGAAGAAACCATGTATACTTTGTCATCTTGGTCTTCATTTGCGTGCTTCTTTATCAACCGCTTTTTATCTCTTTTTCGCTTTTCTCCGACCTTTTCTTTATGCTGGTTGCCCATAATTTTGCATTTGAATTTAGTCCATTAAGTCAAGTAATGGACGATTGTTTGAAACCACACAATATGTATGAACTTAATCTGGCTAACTTCACCATCAGAGCTTCTATCACTATCCTCATTTCAGCCTCATAGAAGGGTCCATCGTCATAGGGCTGTCAGGTATGCATCAGGGTGGATCCCTCTGCTAGTGGACCCGTGAACTCCTGCTTTATTTGTACACCAAACGCTTACAACCGGGTATTTGTTGGATAGTGGGGCTAGACCTTACATAGCTCACTTTTCCCCTACTCCCGCCGCCCGATATTAATAGCAACATTTCGGAAAATGCATGTCTTATTTTAGTTGCTACAGTTGACTCAATTAGGTGTCTGAGTGCTTAAAAAAGCATCTCAAAAGGTTCTCTCATTTGTGAAATGAGTTGTAAGAAAAGTGTGAGATGCTTTTCAAAGTATCCAACCAAGCTTTTGCCATTCTCTTAGCTGTAGGTCCCACCTCACAGGTGTATGGTTTTGGTGCACAGAACTAATGTAGGATTATCATTTTCTTCGTTTGAAGTGTAAGGAGTTGTTTTGGATAAGTAAAATTCCATTAAGCGAAGGGTGGCGGGGAAATACAAATGCCAGATAAACTTGTCAAATTGAAGTTACTTCTTCCATCTTTTAGGTAGAGAAGGGCATCCATTCAGTAAAACTACAGATTCAAAGCATCGGAATAGAAAAACCTTTTGCAAAGTACATTATTTATGTACTTGAAATTGCAGCCATTTACTTAAATTTTTTTTAAAGGAATTGTTGTCAGATTTTTTTAGAAAAATCCCTAAATCTCGATTGGTTTTCCAAAGTTTTTACAAATATCCAAGCAGCACTAAATGAGACAAAGAAAGAAAGAAAGAAAAGAAATTAGTATTTCCTTGATGTAGACCTGACAATGCAATTGCTAAATGATCACATAAATATATTTGTTGATGCTCCTGTTCCTAACAGATTGTCAGCATACTTCCTATTCTACCAGTCCCCCGCAGTAACATGGCTTCCCGGCACTGCAAGCATATATCAACCTTGCAAGTAACCACATAAGGGGCACATACTCGCATCAAACAGGACTAGAACCAACAACCTGCCTTGATACCCCTTTAGATAACCATTAATAATCAAAACATACATTTTCTTCTTATTAATTCAACATGCCTCTAATGTAGCATGAGCGAGATGGGCAAGAACAAGTCTTTCCTCTCATAAGAGTAGTAACATGGACGTTTGGAAGTCGTGAGAGTTCACGGAATATTGTGCTATCTAGTTATGGGTGTAGGAAAGAAGAGGAACATGGCATCGGATTCTATCTCCATTCCGGGGTTGAGGCATTGGTCAAACATTGCAACCCAAACGAATCCTATTTGCAAATATGACAAACTAACATTTGCCCTTGGAACTCTATTGCGTATGTTAACATTTGTGGACAAAAAGGAAGTTGGGGCCTTTGTACTCTATCACTTCTTCAACTCTAATATTGATCGTCTAATATATACAAACAAGAACACAAGTACATGCGCAACTTTGCTGCTAGGGTTTTAACAACCATGTTTTTAGTCTTTAGAGCTTAAGCTCGCTCTATTTTGGGCTCAAGTCTAGAATGAATAGAGCTCGTTTTCTATTCTTTATGCTCATTATTTGCATTAAATGGAATAAAAACAAAACTATACTCCCTCGAGCCTAGAGTGAGTTGAGCTCCAATTCAATTGAGCAAGCTGGTTTTGATAGTTCGATTTGGAGAAAAATTGAAAACATTCTTCATAGTAATAGTTTGATTTCGCTGAAGGGATGATTTGGGATGCTCCACTTGTGGATCTCATCGTCTCATATAGATCACCATCATTTTAAATCAAAATACTCCCTCTGTCCATATTAATAGGACTATTTAGTTGTTCAAAAGTGATTGATTTTAGTTCATTTTGAAAAATCAAATAAGACCACTGATACAAAATGGAGGGAGTATTTTGATATAAAAAGGGTTTCAAAGTATGAGAAATTATGAGTACGACGGCCTGACCACGTCACTTTTATGTTAGGGTATCTGGCAGCCGTTGGTCTCTAAGATCGACGGCACACATGCTTTAAATGTGCGCTCCAACACCAAAGAGTTGAGCGTACACGCGCCATCGATCCACAGCTGCTCGGCACCCTGGAATAGTGTGCCATGAGGGACCCAATAATTTCTTCTTGTATTCTAGTCAGTGTTTAACTTTTGAGTCAAGCTCAGTTTATCTGACTCAGCTTGCTTAATTAGCACCCTTAGATATATACGACACATGGATTTGGTCACAAACTCAAAATTATGCATGACATGGCTAGGGGGTGCCTAATTATGAAGATGTGTACATTCAAGTGGAATTAATTAATGCTAACAAAATCACAAAAAAAGTTAAAATCTCATTTTACAATTTAATATTAAAGTAGCTGGGCAAGCCGCATAAAGCATAAATAAAGGTTGTTCAGCTCCACAGAATATTTTCAGACATCTTCGGACAAAAGTATTTTTTTAGTATACTTCACAAAGAGATGCATCTCATATTTCTGTGCTGCAGGAGAATAGAAAGAGTGGATTAATGTAATCGCAAACTCTATCAACTTTGATATTCTATACATTGTTTTTTTTGTTTTCTTTGGGTGTTCTATAGGTATTTCTTTTATAACTGTTCTATAGTTATATTACCAACCACTCTAGAAATTCAGAATATTATGTGGGCAGTCTTTTAGTACTCTTTCCACTTCCTTTTCTATGGCCTATATAATGGAACATGCTCTCGCTCTCTCTTTCTCAGTTTATTTTTCTCAAGCTGTGCTGTTCTCTCATTTTTAATCCCATTTACCATGCTCTTTTTGAGATGTATTTTTTTCTTTATTGAGAGGGCCATTTTCTTGGGTTTATTTAGCATGATGAATTTCAGGTTCATTTGATTTTTTTTTGACAAAGAAGTTTAGTTTGATCTTTTTTTATACAAAGGTTCACTTGATATTAGTTTCTAGCTTCTTTGTTCCTTTTTTTTCCCAAATATCTTTGTTCTTCAGTGTTTCTCTTGTTGTTTTGTATATATACTTCTTTCCTTTCAGCCATTTTATACACTGCCTCTCATCCTTGCTCTTAGCTTTTAAATCATCTTTCGATCAAGTTCATATTGCAAAGGAGAACGGCGCCAAGCGGAGATAACATGGCGGGGAACGAGTGGATTAATGGCTACTTGGAGGCGATTCTGGATGCCGGGGCCAAGAAACTGGAGGGCAGCACCAGCACCGCGGCGCCTTTCTCTCCACGCCTCACCACAGAAACGTCGTTCCAGTTCAATCCCACCAAGTATTTTGTGGAAGAGGTGGTCAATAGCTTCGATGAGTCTGATCTCCACAGAACCTGGATTAAGGTAATAATAGTATCAAATGAACTATGGAAAAAAAGCACATCACCCTGACTAATTGATCTATGATAATATAACGAATTTGACAAAAAAAAATTTTGAAAACAAATCCACCCGACCTCTTGATTTTGATTAGTTGTTAGTGCATCAGATGAAATGGGCAATGGGTAGGATAATATGTTTATAGATTTTGATAGAAATGAAGGGCTTGGGTTGTTCAGTGCTAGTGCCACATGTTGGCGATGCTAGCCTGAGCTAAAACTTCAAACAAAAAAAGAAAAAAAAAGTGTGGCTGTGGTGGGGCCTGATGTACAGTTAAGTGGTGGTAAAGAAAACTACAAACACTACCTTGAAAGATGACAGCATTTCTACGTGCCCTCTCTCTTATTTGAGAGGAGTTTTTTTGTTTGCAATTATGTGAAAATGGCAAAATGATATACTGGAATATATGAATGCTAATTTTCATATAAAAATGTCATTTTCTAGTCATGTTAAGCAAAGATAGTGAGGGAAAAGAAGTTTTTCAGATGTGTCCCCATTCCATGAGCCGAAAATGTGCCTCCTATGCCAAGGGAAGCGTGGGAACCGTCAATCAGCACATGTGCTAGTGTGCTATCGTGCGCTAGCATGTGACCGCTGCTCCTCGTGATCGAAAGCTCCCATTTGTGGAGTATATCTTGGTGGACACCAAGTAGGATGACCAAAAACATTTTCTATGCAATAAGAAAATAACTTTTGGCTATAGGGGCACACCAAGTAGGATGACCATATACGCGACAAGCCATGCATACAAAGAACGTATGATCCTTCGACAAAAGTAAAACTTTGTTTTATTTAGAGTCTATGCTCAACTTTGACATGTCAAAGTGAAGCTTTGCCACTGTCCTCTTTTGTCGCATACCATCTTTTGCTGATGCTTACAATCTATAGGCTACAATTAGAATATAAGAATATAAACTTCCTTTAGATATTCCTTTCTGCCCAAACCTGTAATTTTCTTTAAAACCCAAAACTATATAATTGTCAAAACTAAAATTTAAAGAGTGTTTGGTTGTCAAAAAACATTTCATTTTTTCACTTTGGCAATCAGATAGTACTCTTCGTCTCTTTTCCAAAAAGATTGGACTTTCTTTATGGAAGGAAGTAGTCCTGCACGCATGTATCTTGTTGTGACCGCTAACTCTCGCAATGCCTTTATCTTGGGAGAAGAAGCAAAATTCCGTGTTTGGCACAGATCTAAAAGCATAGCAAACAGAAAAAATATGGGAAAAAGGAAAGGTTTCGGTTGGATGAATAATAATGGAAATTGGGTGGTGTATGGTGACGTGAAAGCAGGTGATCGCGACGAGGAATACTCGTGAACGCAACAACAGACTTGAGAATATGTGCTGGAGGATTTGGCATCTTGCCCGCAAAAAGAAACAGGTATATATATTTCCTTGTTTACTTGCATGTCTTATAAAATGTGCCACTTCTGGATCACACAGTCATGTGGTCCTCTTTCCTCCTCAGTCTCACTTGTCATTTGGGGCTTTCTATGTTTCTCGATGGAACATGAAGGGTGGAGCAGTGGAGAACATTGAAAGAGTAAAACTTGGTGCATAATACTACCTAGAAACTTTCTAATGTAGGTGGGGGCTCTACTACTATCAGAACCAAGTTTCCCAAAAGCTTTTATTTTTTCTTGATATGTAAATTTCCCAAAAGCTTGAGTTGGAGTCATTTTAATATTTAACTCACCTCAACAGATAACAAGACCTGCACTGCAAAATGGGAAAAACTTATTGGGTGCACTGTATGCGGCTCCTGTAAATATTATCATCTAAGGGTTGTGATGTCCTTGGGCAAAGGGTTTAACAACAGGGGCTAGTTATCGTTAATGAAAAAGGGAATCCTTTGGTCATTGGATCATCAACTGATGGGGAAAGTTTTTTTTTGGTAAAATGGCCGAAGGGTTTAACTGCACGGGATATCTGTTGGGAAATGATATTTGTATAGCAGATTCCTACACATTTCCCATACACTGTGTATGGGAAGTGTATGGGAAATGAGTGGGTGAACTGATATGACCCCACATCAGTTCACCCACTCATTGTATACGGAAATGTGTAGGAATCTGCTGTAGGGTTATCACTGCCCATATCTGTTGGTTCATAAATCTTTGATATATTCAAAGAGAATCCGATTCATTTCAGGAGAATCTTGCTTGGTTCATGAATTTGGACTGAATTTGAATTTCAATCTGAATGTAGATTCTTCCCTAATTTGGGTACTCTTATAAAGGATCACCTATGTAGCTGGACATAAATCCATCAGATTCTTTGCAAATGATATATTTTCTATCATCGTATCACTAATATAGGCAGTCTCAACAGATCGCATGGGACGATGCACGTCGACTAGCAAAGCGGAAGCTGGAACGTGAGCAAGGCCGCAGTGATGCAGCGGAGGACTTGTCCGAGCTGTCTGAAGGGGAAAAGGAGAGGGTGGAGGGTTCGCAGGTGGAGCCAATTAAAGAAAGCTTCACAAGAATCAATTCTGACATGCAAATGTGGTCGGATGATAACACCAAACGGCTGTACATTGTTTTAATTAGGTATCCCCTATCATAGCCATTGTCTTCACATAAGCTTAAGGCACAATGAATATCTTTGCATACCTGTTGTAGCTAAGTAACTACTTTTTCTGATGACACTGCTATGTTCTCTATCTAGTTGTGGCCACAATTCTTAACTTATTCATATGTACAGTTTGCATGGGTTGGTCCGGGGTGAGAACATGGAATTGGGAAGGGATTCGGACACCGGTGGCCAGGTACAATAATGTCAATTTTTTTGGTAATTACCCAAACGAGCCATTAATCTAACTATTCTGATTCAACAATGATTGGGAAAGAAGACAAATCCTTGCCCAAAAAGATAATTTGGATAAGTAGTCACCACCCCATGTTTTAGCCAGCCCACCCTTTGAAACGGTTAGTGGATGTCCACTGTCAGCGTCGGGCTAAACCAGGGGGTGATGAACTAGGGTTCAGATCGTCTGTGAGGACCTCACAGCCACTGCAGTGTGAGGCCCCGACACGCAGGAAAAACCAATGTGCCCATCAAAGCAAACTTTAAATGCACAGTTCAGATTCGTATTTCTGTCTTATTGGTCCTCACAGACGATCTGAGCCGGGTGAACTACTAATCCAAAGATAATTTTGCATGCACTTGCCGAAAAGATAATTAAGTTTCAGGAGAACCATCCATCCAACTTCGTAAATGGGGTAGTCACAGGGGATCTGAAGCCCAGCACGATTAAAACATTGGTTTAATCAGTAATTTTACCATATGGGCCACTTGTGATTGGCCACTCACATGGGAGGGCCAGATCCCCATCTCAGCATGAGATAGACGAACTATATAAATTTGTAGACCGGTGTACACATGTTCACAAGGACCCACATTAACATTGAGGATTGGAGCTACAAACATCAAAATTCCCATTAAAATTTGCTTCTAGTTAATCATTCTCCTAATGTTCAGGTGAAATATGTAGTGGAGCTAGCAAAAGCCCTGGCAGCCAGCAAAGGAGTCTACCGCGTTGACCTTCTCACTCGCCAGATCTCCTGCCCCGAAGTGGACTATAGCTATGGGGAGCCAACGGAGATGTTGTCCTGCTCCTCCGATGCCGCCGGCGATAGCTGTGGTGCCTACATTATCAGACTTCCCTGTGGGCCTCGTGACAAGTAAAAAGACCTTAATTTTCCATCCGTCTGTGAATGTATAGCTAAGACATTAGATAATGGACCTAATGTGTCTAACTTAATTGAACAGGTACATACCCAAAGAGTCACTGTGGCCATACATTCCTGAGTTTGTGGACCGGGCACTAACACACATTGTGGACATGGCTCGGGTATTAGGTGAGCAAGTCGATGGAGGGAAGCCTGCCTGGCCATATGTGATACATGGCCACTATGCCGATGCGGGCGAAGTTGCAGCCCGCCTTGCTGGGGTCCTCAATGTTCCCATGGTGCTCACAGGTCACTCGCTAGGGCGGAACAAGTTTGAGCAGTTGCTTAAGCAAGGGAGGCTGTCAAGGGAGGATATCAACAACACATACAAGATAATGAGGAGGATTGAAGGAGAGGAGCTGGGGCTGGATGCAGCAGATATGGTGGTGACTAGCACTAGGCAAGAGATTGAAGAGCAGTGGGGACTGTATGATGGCTTTGACATTAAGCTGGAGAGGAAGTTGAGGGTTAGAAGGAGAAGGGGAGTGACTATCCTTGGCAGATATATGCCCAGGATGGTGGTAAGTTCAATTTAAATAGATAATTTTGCTTGACTTTCTCTATCACTCAGAGGAAATTAATTCTTAGGAAAGTTTACAGATTGACATATCAAAGTTGCAGCATTTAGCCATTACTAAGATTTTCTGTGAATATTGCTCTTTGGTGGGATTCGACAAATTATCATTAAATCAATTGCCATTGATGTTATCTGTTTGGCAAAAAGAAATATTCCCAAAAAGTCCAAAATGTCTAAATTAAGCAATTTTGACCGGCCAATATGGAAATCTCTCTTACTCTTGTACAAATTCCAATCAGTAATGAATGAATGTATATATGTTTGGTACACTTTGTTAGGTAATCCCCCCAGGGATGGACTTTAGCTATGTTGTTGCTCAAGACACTTCGGAAGCTGATGGGGATTTGAAGGCTCTGATCGGTCCCGATAGGCACCAGGCCAAGAGAAATCTCCCTCCCATATGGTCCGAGGTCATATGCTCCTCCCCTAATTTTCTCCAACTGTGAAAATTGAATCTATTATTTGTACTGAATTAGTTGCACACCAATTGATAATGTCTTGTCGAATAACAGATAATGAGGTTCTTCACAAATCCACATAAGCCTATGATACTTGCACTGTCCCGGCCAGACCCCAAGAAGAATGTGACCACACTGCTTAAGGCCTTCGGCGAGTGCCGGCCCCTTCGCGAGCTAGCTAATCTGGTAAAGCCAAGATGAGTAGTATTTGAAACAATGCTTTTGTATCTAAAGAGAGAAAACAAAAAGAGCCACGTCAGTGTATGGCAGGGCCACTGGCCGTTGGATCTCGATCCAATGAATACATGGGACGGGGGATCACCATCCCGCCGACTGGTTTAGTGCATGCCATTGAACCTCGATCCTATGACTCGCAGTGCTGTGGCACGCAGATGCATATGAGCCAAGGCACATATGAACTTTTCTTTGGTGGTCATTATTTCTATTGCTTTTTTTATTTTTGCCTTTCATGCCATTCTCTCTCTCTATTTTTTTTTTCACATTCTCCTCTGTATTGTCTGGCATGGGATGTTGCAATCCACAGGCGCTGATCCTTGGAAATAGAGATGACATAGAGGAGATGTCTGGTGGCAGCTCTACCGTTCTCACAGCAGTGCTGAAGCTCATTGACAAATATGACCTGTATGGTCAGGTGGCCTACCCCAAACACCACAAGCAGTCCGAGGTGCCCCAAATCTACCAACTTGCTGCCAAAACCAAGGTACCAAGTTTGCTATTACATTTCTACTTCTAGCTAGAGGTTCAAGCTGATGATCAGGTAGAATATATACTGACCATTAATTTGTGGTGCTTCCTAACAGGGGGTCTTCATCAATCCAGCTCTCGTCGAGCCCTTCGGCCTCACCTTAATTGAGGTTTGCTTCCCTCATTTTCTATGTGCCATTCTTTCATGATTGTTCTCCAATGTAGTATAATTGTACTTATGTTTTTGGTATAACAACAGGCAACTGCTTATGGTCTGCCAACTGTTGCAACTAAGAATGGTGGGCCGGTGGATATACTCAAGGCAAGTTTGTAAATTGGTTAAAATGATGGGTTGACACCGTAGTGAAGGCACTAATTGACTTGTATTCACTAGTATTCTTGTTCCACAGGCACTTAACAATGGATTGCTCATTGACCCACATGAGGAAAAGGAAATAGCTGATGCACTGCTTAAGCTTGTGGCCGATAAAAATCTGTGGTCCGAGTGCAGGAAAAATGGGCTAAAAAACATCCATAAGTTCTCCTGGCCTGAGCACTGCCGGAATTACCTCTCCCATGTTGAACATTGCCGGCGCCGGCATCCGATCACCCGCCTTGAGATCGCACCTTACTTTGAGGAGCCAATGAGCGACTCACTAAGAGATGTTGATGACCTCTCACTTAAGTTCTCTTTGGACGTTGATGTAAAGACCAACGGTGACCTTGATGCAGCAGGGAGGCAGAAGGCCGTCATTGATGCCCTTGCCCGTCGCCGCTACCTCATCGAGCACCCCATCGGCAACGGCACGTCCGAGTATTCTCCCTGCCGGCGGCAGAGACTCCTTGTGATTGCCGCAGATTGCTACAATGCTGATGGTGGGCCTGGGGATGGGCTCAAGGCTGTAATTGAGAATGTCTTTGAGATTGGAATGCAGGGCCCACTTGGACGGACTGGATTCGTCTTCTCAACAGGGTCCACGTTGGCCGAAACTGTAGAGATTCTAAGATCTTGCCAAGTGGCACCGGAGGATTTTGATGTGCTGATCTGTAGTAGCGGAAGTGAGGTGTACTATCCTTGGAAGGACATGGTGGCAGATCCAGAGTATGGGGCCCACATTGAGTACAAGTGGCCTGGAGAGAATGTAAGGTCACCGATCCCGAGGCTTGCCAGGGTGGAAGGTGGCCCCCCTGAGGATGATGTGCAAGCGGATGACCAAGCTTGCAGCTCAAGATGCTATGCTTATTCAGTCAAGCCAGGAGCCAAGGTACACATGCTCACTCATTTCATACCCAAAAAATTCTTGCCCCCTTTTTCTACAAACTAGAAATTAAATGAATTTCTAAAGTTACGGGTTATAAAATTGGTTCATTATGGGTAAGAATGATATGTTTCACTTTTGTTGATAGGGTAATTTTTGCAATGGAGTAAGTGAGAGTAAATGGGTACAAGGAAATTTTCTTAAGTCACATTGTGCATCATCATCATTAACCCAACATACCATCTCTCCTAATCCTTATTGCTTCCTAAACTAGTTTTTCTCCAACATACGTATATCATCTGATAGTTCTTTAAAGGGGCCAAGCCTGGAATTGGGCCTAGCTAGTTGATGAACTGAGTGAAGCTGCCCTGAAGATTGCCCAAATTAAGCTTCCAAAGAGTAGATTGTTCTTAAAAGCTGAGTTCTTAATAATAAAGATCATGTCATCACTACATTATCCCTAACAGGTTACATGTTTGTCTATTTTATGATTTAAGGTAGATTTCAGGGAATTAGTTCATGTGATAAATATAATACTTTCTTATAGCTTAGCTTAGTTCTCAAATTTCTCAAATGCGTCATGATTATTGTGTTCTTAGCTCTTTTACAATCATGGGTGATGTTCATATTTTTTTTGCCATGACATGCAGGCTCAGAAGACTGATAAGATTCGGCAAAGACTGAGGATGAGGGGCTTTCGCTGCAATGTTGTCTATGTGCGGGTAGCCACACGTTTGAATGTGGTTCCCTTGTTTGCATCAAGAGCACAAGCGCTAAGGTTGTATCTATCAATTTCATATCATCAATTATACAATAGTTGTTTGTTTATTTCAGTCAGTATGAATGGTCAAATTGGACTATATATATTGGTGCTATTAATATAAATTTAAAAGATCAATTGCCTACTAACTGCAAACTAAGGAATCATTCTATCTACATTATTATCAGGTACTTGTCCATACGTTGGGGAGTAAATTTGGAGAACATGGTCCTATTTGTAGGTGATAAAGGTGACACAGATCATGAAGACTTATTTTCAGGCCTTCATAAGATAGTACATCTCAAAGGCTTAGTTTCAATGGGCAGCGACAATTTGTTGCGAGGAGACGGAAGCTACAAAGGAGAGGACGTAATGTCTGCCTTGAACCCTAATGTGGAACATGTAGTGGAGTGTTTTACCAAAGATGAGATTTCCAAAGCCTTGAAACGGCTTGGAGTTGATTAATATAGCTATTCAATTCACTCATATTGCCGTAATGTATTGTATGCTAACTGCTAAGATGTATGATTTTGAGGGGTGAAAACATATTGCAACTTTAAATTAACCAGGATATTCTTGTTATAAAGTGACATGATTAACACGTAGCTGAGTAAGATGTTATTTTAGGTTTACCTTTTTATTTTCCTCTGTCCACATAATAGTGACCTCATTTGAAAATGAGGGTCATTTATTGACTTTTGGGGCCCATAAGATTTTAAGCCTATGCACGTACACTTTCCTGAGGAAATATTGGCCTGTAGGGAAAATGAGGTCACTATTTGTGGATCTGTAAAATATGAAATGAGGTCACTGTTCTATGGACAGAGGGAGTAGTTTAAAAAGTTTTAGTCGGTTGTAGTAAGGTTCATTTTGTTCCAATTTCTCCTAATTAAAATGAAAACTTTCACTAAGTAAACTACATATATATATGGAAAATTAGGTTCATTTTGTTCCAATTTCTCCTATTATATTCCACTTAATTTAATCCTGAAGAAGCATCTGGGTGTTGCATTTGGTGTCGTCAACTTCGATGCAGGTCGGAAGGACTACAATAGATTTAGGGAGGAATAGACTTTTATTTTCAAATTTGATGATATAACTGATGTAGATCGTAATCTACATAAGAATCCATCGTAGGAGAAAGAGGAGAAAGAGTAGGATTAGGGTTAAGAAACTAATACTAAACTAGTAAATAAACTATTTCATTGATCTTTAATAATCCCGTTTTAGCCATACGCCTCACATATTTAAAGAGTGAAAAATAATCTAATCCTAATACAAATAGTAATTCATAACTAGGAAACATTATTAATAAAGAATCTTATTCCTAATAGAAGTAAGATACCTTAATTAAGTCTGTAATATTCCACCAACGCTTCCGCATTACCTCGTCCTCGAGGTGCTCTTTTCTTACTGCATCGAAGGCGAGAATGCGAAAGGCTTAACTTCATCAAAATACGGTAGGACCACTAAGATTCATGTAGACTAGTCGATAACCTGGATTCATAAATTAGTGGGCCCGATTTGGCGGAGGGTATGCCTTCCAAAAAGCTTTGAACCAATAATAGCCACACAAGACCAGTCTAAATTTTTTTAATGGTTGGTGAACCAACCCAAGATGGAGAAAATAGGTTGGAACAGGGTTTGAACAAGCTGAGAGATAGGCTGTTGAACCAACTTTTCAACCAAACCAACCTGGTTCACTTTGGACCAAACCAATAAGAGAGTCTGAAGTCCTAGTTGCCTGCCTCCCCTTTGATGCCCTAGCCACTTCGAGCGGCGTCAACAAAGGAGTATCAGAAGGCAGCATCGGGGGGATACGGCGACGACAACAGCGGTGAAAGGCAGATGAGTGGGTCAAAAACCACATGGCGGAGGCGATGGTACCCAAGGCCACACGATGGGCGATAGCGACGGAAGTTGAAGCGTGCCATTGGAAACAAGCTGGGCATCCGAAAGGCGGGGGCTTTGGTGGCGGTGGAGGCAGATCCGGTCGGACAGACGGTGGATGGGTTGAAAAGGTGCTACCTTGGCGATCTTGGCAAAGGGGGTGACACGGCAGTGGATCTGGCGGTGGTCGCAACTCGAGGTCGGGCGGCAATGCAACCGGAAGAAGGAAGCACCAGCCTTGGCGGCGAAGAAGCTACCAAAGTTGAGCCAAAAGGCATGGTCATGGCGGCTGGAGTGGGATTGAAGTGTGCCGACTGACAGAAAGGCAACGACTTTGGTGGTGGTGGAGGCAGAGAATCGCCATCCACGATCGGCCCGTGGCCGAAGATAACTCCTAAGGTAACTGTAGTTGTGTTTGGCGGCTTGTCGATGGCCAAGCCAGCGACGATTTGATCGTTAGTGTGCATAGGAGGTTGCGGCAGAACAACTGGGAGAAGCAAGGCAACGGTGTTGGGCGGAGGCACAGTCACAACCGATGGCGGAAGAGACAAGTTGCCGGCAATAGGGGTCTAGACGACCGCAGCCATGGGCTCCGACAGATCCGGCAGAGAAGGCACTGGCAAGGAGGCGGAGGACATGACACCGATGGTTGAGAGAATGGACTCGGCGTGGATTCAGCAAGCAGAAAGTGGGCAACTGGAAGAACACCAATGTTGAGTCCGCGACGAAGAACCCTGACGACACTATGCCCTGTCAAGGGAACATGTCGGGCGGCTGCAAGTGCATGCAAGCGGGGAAATACGGAGGCAGAAACAAGGATGGAGAGGCACCGAAGCTCGAAGGAGTAGCGGACACAGACAAATGATGCATGAGCTTCTCAAAGCGACGATCGTTCACCTGTTGTCTCACAGCAATGGCATGCATCAAATTGGTAAATTTTCTATCGAGTTGTGCTTCCAATTAGGTAATGCGGGTCTCATGTGTGAGGGCATCGGGCAAAGCGGCAGCAAGGGTGGGTTGGGTGGGAGCGAAGGGCTGACTGCTCTGATACCAATGATGTAGACCGTAATCTATATAAGAATCCATCGTAGGATAAAGGGGAGAAAGAGTAGGATTAAGGTTAAGAAACTAATACTAAACTAGTAAATAAATTATTCCATTGAGCTTTAATAATCCCGTTTTAGCCATAGGCTCACATATTTAAAGAGTGAAAATAACCTAATCTTAATACAAGTAGTAATTCATAACTAAGAAACATTATTAAATAAGGAATCATATTCCTAATAGAAGTAAAAGACCCTAATTGAGTCTATAACAACAACTTAGATGAAACTTCATTCTACTAATAGAAACTTGGTTAACTTTAGAAGCCGATATCGCTATATTTTACTAAATACTGTGCTCTAAAATCCAATCACCTCTTTTATATTTCCAAGTCTTTTTTTAATAATTGAGAATATTATTAAAGCAAGGCCCAAAGAAGTTTACAAAAAGATCAAACATTACTAGAAGACCCTTCTCCATTCCCCAGGCAAACATCTAAAGAGCAACTCATCCCACTACAAGGAGAAGAGTAAAAAAAAAATTAAGGGAAAAGCAACTACTTATTCTTATGTTGCCCACCCCTCTTCTTTTTAAAAGAGATAGATCATTAATGAATATCTTCTTCATCATCCCTAAAATTGTCATCTTCGCCATATTTGCATTCTTGTCTGAAATTAAGTCGTCGGGCGAATAAACATAATTTGGCCCTGAAATATCGTGTCACGCCCCAAATTTTTAGTTATTATGAGAGCAATTTTCTTTTAATATATTGAATACTTGTGGCATAATAGATAGATATCGTCATTCACATTAATACATTGATAAGTGTAAAGTGACCAAAACCTAAACGATAGGCTATTTAAAAATAAAACTAAAAGTGAGTAATTAAAATAATAACCTGAATTATTTATTAGTCCAAAGCCATTACAACTGTTCTCAAAATAAAATGGAAATTTAATATCAACTACGAACTTCTTCACACTAATCCTCCTTATCCGATTATTGCTTACGCCATATAAGCTGCTAAACCTGCATTGTAGGATGCATGAGTATTCCAAAAAAATACCCAGTAGGATGTAAAACTGTAATAGATCATAATAAGATAATGCAACAATGGATATAGTTATAACCTGAATTGATATATGTTACAATACAATCTAATCACATGATTCATCATAAACGTTGAAAACTCAAGATATCCGAACAAGCAAATCAGACTCCATAGTGTTAGGAGTGAGTGAACTTTTGCTCCCAGATCCTTTGTCGCTTGCAAGAAGACATCATACCCAATCACCACTAGGGGTTCTCTTATGGAACCCTGCCATGAATCTAGGACGTTGACCCCATCAGTGCTCATGGACACAATGGGCTGAGACTGTGTAGGCCTTCCATGATGTCTAACAATCAAATAGCGTTGTAGTGCCTCTTGTGGGCAGAGATGTTATGACAATCCCCAAATAAGGACAGAGACCTCGCAAGATTAATGTTTTGTCATGGCTTATTGGGCATATTATGATTCCCAATCAGAGAGGTGTCAATCTCTGTGGTGACTATAATCGGCAATTAAAATGCAAGGTATAGAGGTGTTATGCCAACACCTATGGAATCTCAAATAATAATCCAAAGAATAAAGGTGTGAGAACCCTTGTGGAATATCAAATAACAACTAAAATAACAGAGGTGTTGTGCCAAACTCTATGAAATCTTAGATAATAACTCAAATAATAGTGGTGTTGTGTCAACCCCTATGAAATCTCAGATAATAACTCAAATAATAGTGGTGTTGTGCCAACCCTTGTGAAATCACATATAATAACTCAAAGAACAAAGGTGTTATGCCAACCGCTGTGAAATCTGACTTTTTGGATAGAACTATCAGAATCATTCAGGCAAACGCTAGTGCATTATATGTAATTGTATTAAGTAGAAAATCCCATAGAAAGACATAAGGATTTGTTGTTCATGGTGACTTTAAGAGAGATAGAAGATTTAAATCTCATATTGGTGTTTGTAATCTTCTTCTAATATAGACGTCAATTCCACTGCCTTGGCCATAGTGGTTGGTTGTGCCAGTGACATGATATCTATAAAATATACACATATTATATGCCTTTCTGCCTATTTGTTAGTCGTAATTTTAGTTGAAGTAAGGATAATTAACGGTTAATCATGGTTAGGTGAGTAATTAAGAGTTTAATAAATAAATGTGCTTAATTGATTAATTTAAATGCGTTAATTGGATTTAATGCTTTACATTTTATTATGCGTCTAACTTAATATTTAATTTTATTTATGCAGGTTTTAAAAGTCCCAATTGCAGATCGTTAAAAGAGAACGCACGTCAAACTGTTTCTGTGCTGAGATCGAAGATCCGATGGATGGAGTCGATACGACGGGTTTTAAAGAACAAAAAGAAAAAAAGAAATTGAACCTGAACCGAACCGGAACTGAACCGGTTCGGTTCAAAAAATAAAAAAAAGGAAAGATAGCCCGAGCCGAAGCTCGGGCGTTCGGGCGTCTGTTTCTGCTCGAGCTTTCATGGCGGATCGAGCAATGGTGCTCGAGGCCGGTGACGGGCAAGGATGGCGGCGACGGAGGGACTCATAGATGGCGAGGGGCGATGACCATGGCGGAGAAATTGAGGATGGCGGAATGATGTTGGAAGAGCTCTGTTCGAGCTCTATTCTGACCAGAGCGATGAGGCGGCCATGGGCGATGGGTCACGGCAGCTGACGGTAAGGCGGCGAGCTGGAGGCCATTGGATCTCGACGGCAAGGCTATTAGGAGGAGTAGCCACGGAAGAATTGTGCTCAATTGGGAAAGTGGATGAGAGTCGCGCCGGAATTAAAAAAGGTAGTTTTGCTCAATCGGGATACCAGCGGCCTCCTGGATATGGAAGCTTGCTTTGAGAAGAGGAGTGCTCGACTAGGAAGGAAGAGACCTGAAAAACAATGGACTCTGGAGGTTAGAACCGCCTATAAAAACAGTCGACCACCGAGAGAGGAAAACAGAGAAAAAACAGAGGAAAAACAGAGAAAAACAGAGCGTTTCTTCGGTGTGTTTTGGCCGAATTCCGGTGATAATCAGGCGGGGCTTTGGCTGGAAGAAGAGAAGTGAGGGAGGAGAGTCGATCGCCGGGAGAAAGCTGTGATTTTTGGATCGAATCTGAAACTGCTACAGTGCTGGTTCGAAATTGCTACAGTGCGTGTCTCATTGGGGAAGACAAGTGAATAGTGAACAGTGCTACAGTCGTGAACAGTACTTCGGTGAACAGTATTCCTGCAAATGACTTCTCCGACGAACCAGGCTTTTTCTTCCTTTTCATCCATGTCTAGCTAAATTTTATTGTACTAAGATTAGATGAAGCCCTGCTGATTGGTTGACTCTCAATATTTATTTGCAATTCTAAAGTAGTGATTTTTATTCCATGTGCTTAATATTTTGTTACGATTATTCTGTTGCTCGAGAGAGAGTAGAGTAATTGTTAGTGAAATTAAACTAAGGGTTTGTTAATGTTCGAGAGGTCTTAGCGAATTCCAAGGTATTATTTGAATAAAAATTGCATTTTTATGATTGATCTTTGCTCGAGAGAGGGAGATTAATTAAGTTAGATTTAATTGTTTAGTTGCATGTTCGAGAGGGCTGCACACATTACGATTATTCGTGACTTCGAGAGGGGCACGGATAATTGATCACTTGGAATTGTACGGGTTTAACGGAGAGGAAAGCTATTTGGTTTGGGTGGATTCGAAGTCTTAGTATATTTCTCATCATATTACTTTCACATAAATTTCATTGCTTTGTTAAATTAGAACTTTTCATTCTGTTATAACTAGTTACGTAAAAAAAATCAAATCTTCCATTAGAATTAAGTTGAATCAGCCCAAGTCCTTTGGGTTCGACCTCGTTTCCACTAGACTATACTGAGTCTCGTGCGATTGCGAGTAAAAATAGTGAAAAATTCAATCAATCATGACACCCTCATTCGTAGAGCAGAATATGGAGAAGAAAAAGTGGCAATCCTTTTTTCTTCTTATTATTTCCATTTTCTTTATGAACATTATGTATTATTTTGTGCACTCCATGACAATGAGTAGCTAATTCTCCTTAAGGCTAGGGCTTAGATGGATTTATAACAAAACATCTTATGTACACTTGACTCTATTTTATAGTTGTTTAAAGATTAATCATTTTTATTTAATTTGTGTATTTCTACTTTCATAGTACATGTCAAGTATTTACTATTGTTGGGATTGTGCATGAATATTGATTATGGAACGATGCTTAATTGAATTAGTATTTTCTTTTGATTGGTTGTGATTGTATGATACATTCAATGCTTAAGGTGATCAATTAGATGCTTTGGACAATCATAGATTGGTGTTATTGTCATAGTCTTGAGTTGCGTATGATGTGGAGTTTGATGAAATCAATGTTTTTGCCTTGCCTTTATTTATTGAGTTCTGTTTCACTTGTTAGTTTTTTTTTAAATATTTTTAGTTAAAATTTATGACTAGTTAGTTGAGTTGTTCAATTTTTCAGAACATATATGCTCCTCGTGGGTCGACCTCGGACTCACTGAGTTAACTTTTACTTAGCTTCCTACGCTAGGGTAAATAATATTTAAGTTGTATCATGTATCATTGTGAAGTAGTTTCCAATTTCCCACATTAGTCTAACAACATTATCATTTGCCTTTTCATGGGTGCATATTTGATTGAAGCTATTTGGAGTCATCATTCTATTCTTTAAAGAGTCACTTCTATCTTATGCTCATTGGTTTTCTTGAAATTACCATTCACTTCAGTTGACATAATAGCATTGCCAGCGGGTAATTACTCATCTTTGCATTGTTTTCGGTTGTTGAGTCGCCAAACCCTCAATTCATTCTTAAGGTTTGTTTTCAGTGAACCAAAGCTATAGGAGATTATTTTGTGCATTGGTGGTTAATGGATGCAAACTCTTATCGGATTGGAGTGTGGGTTACATAATGCTTCTAGGGCCATTTGCAACAAAATCGGGAATTAGCGATAGTTTTATTTCTGTTGCTAAAAAAACTATGGATAAAGCTATTTCTTTACGACAAAAATAAATTATTAATAATAGTAGATATTCTCCACAGTTTAGTATCCGTGGTTAAAAAAACCGTGGATAATATGTATATTATCCACGGTTTTGTATTCGTCGTTAAACTATCCGTAGGGAAATCCATGCATGATGGGCATCGGTCTGCTGTAGCTCCATCCTCCTCCAATCCCATGCACCTCCCTGCCTAATGTCCACTAGCCGCGATAGGACATCACCTTCCACCAGTTGGCCGATGCGAGGTGGGTTCTGGCTGGTGGCGCCCAAAAAGAGGAGTTGCAAGGGAGGCCTCTATTGGGACCCTCTTCTCTCCCGTCTCCTTTGCTCCCTCCTCTCCTCCCCCACCACCAATCTCTCTTCCGCCTTCGTCCGCCACCGATCGCCACTCCACCTTTGTCCGCCACCGATCACTGTTCTATCGCCAGTCGCTGCCAATTCGTCACCGCCGTCATTCGCAGCCGACCGCCGTTCTACCCTCGTAGCCCACTATCACAAGGTCGCTCTCTCTCTCTCTCTACCTCTACATTGATCTGTTACCGGCAATGACGCCCATCTCTCTAGAGGAATCAAGAAGAAAATATAGCATAAATGAATTTCGCCTAGCCTTCCATTGATGTGGACGGGTGTTCAAATGTTTGGATTGCTGATTTTGCCACATTGTGATAGATGCTTACAAAGTGTTCGATGAAATACCTGCATTGTTATAGAAGGATGTTTTCATTAAGAATGGTTATGAGCACACTAGATAGTCAAATGAATTCTCTATCATTAAAATAGATGATGATTTTGTCCAACTTTTCTTTCAATTACTGATAATAACGGGTGCCCAAAGTCTTAATTGATGATTGAAATTATTGTTGTAGATTACTTACAAAGTGTTTGATGAAATACTGACATTTTTACAGAAGGATGTTTTGATTGAAAATGGTTATGAGCTTTCAGCCATATAGCATTATTATGTGTGCCCATAGTTGTTTTCTTGTCTTGCCTAACGCCTCTGTCACAGGAGGTGGATGTTTTCTTGACTTTTTAGGATATGTTTGATGTTTTCTTGTGTTTTGGTCTCAATTTTGATCTCTGTTTTTGCATTCTTGTAAATTATCCAATTTTTATGTTTTTTTAAGTATTCTTTAATTTGCTTGTGGAAATGGTTTCTGGGTTAATGTTGTTTTGTTCATGGATGTGTATGGGAAGGTGCAAATTTGGTTTTCTTTGTGTGATTTGTGATGGGTTTGTGTTTTTTGTTCTTGTTTGGTGATAAAGATTGTGTCTTTTTAGGATTTTGAATGATGAGTCGTTCCAACCATCGCTTTCTCTGCCTCCATTTGTTGAGAACAATGTTTCTGGAAAACCCAAGAAAAGGTAATAATGCTTATTCCAACAGGAGAAAAAAAAAATTAATTTGCTCTTATACAACACTTTCTAATTTTATCAGGTTTTATATAGGGATAACAATTTGCACCGGTTACTTTTCATGCCTAATGGTCTCCCTGAAGGAACTGAATTCGCTTACTATTCTAAGGGACAGGTTTGTTTTCTACAGATAAATTGTTGGGAAATTGATCACCATTTGGTACACAAATTTACCAGTGTTCTGTTTCTTTAGAGGATGCTCAATGGATATAAACAAGGAAGTGGTATTGTCTGTAGTTGTTGTAATGAAGAGGTAAGAGGCAAAGGATTCTGCAGCATTACATTTTGTTTATTGATTGTTCAGATTTAAGTTTCTTTTCTTCTTGAACAGATAAGTCCCTCGCAATTTGAAGCTCATGTTGGATGGGCTACAAGGCGTCAACCGTATATCCCAAAATGCTGTTGTTATATCAGTTTAGTTTAATCTTCCACTTGAGTGATTCCTTTTTTTTTCTGTAGATACTCCAGATGGCTTGTCTCTTCATGATTTAGCATTGTCATTATCAAATGGCGAGCATCTTGTCCCTGATGATGGTGACGATATATGTACCTTGCGTGGGGATGGAGGGAATCTGCTCTTATGTGATTCGTGTCCTCGAGCCTTTCATACATGTATGTAACTTTACTGTTTAAAATAAAAATGGTTTCATGATGCTTTTTTTTCTTGTTATTTTTATCATGGTCTGCGTGGATTTCAGTTTGCCTGGGGCTGCCATTTGTTCCTGAAGGCAATTGGAATTGCTCGTATTGTAAAAGTAATGGTGCCATTGAGCCCTTGGCTAGTGCTTCACGGCCAATTACCATAAGATTGAGATGCGTTGTCAAGGCACCAGTGGTTGATGTTGGTGGTTGTGTCATCTGCAGGTGAGCTACCAAAAGTTTTTTGTTGAAGTGTTTAACGGATTTTTTTTTTTAATTTCTTGGATTTGCAATGATTCAAAGTTCTCTGTTGATTGATTTCCCTTCAGAGACCGTGGCTTCAGCCCATTTGCTTCCATTGCTCACACTGTTTTGTTATGTGATCAAGTAGGCTTTCTTCATTTTGTAGTTTATATTGTAGGTTTTGATATTTGAGTTCATTAAATTCAGAAAGCTGAAATTGTATTCACATGTTCCTTTTTTCTATATGTTCAGTGTGAAAAGGAGTACCACATTGATTGTTTGAGGGAACATGGCCTATTCAATATGAAGGTAACAAACGTTTGCCTACTTCATGAGTCTAATATGCAAATTTTGTTGGATACTTGTTAAATTTATTGTATTCAGGAAATTCCTCGGGGCCAGTGGTTTTGTTCTTCTGACTGCAATAGGATTCATGCTGCTCTTGGGAACTTATTTTTTAATAAGGCAGAACTAGTTCCTTCTGTAGCATCTAATATTTTGAAAATGAAGCTGCAAAAGGAAGGTATGGCCAAGACTGCTGCTTTTTGAATCAAGGTTCGAACAGCAAGTTGCTTACTAGCTTGCTTACTAGTAAATACTGATGCACAAAATAAATGAGCTAACATGTGAATGTTATGTTATTGCTGTTATTTTAGAGAGAGAGTCTATGCTGATGTATTGCTCTGACTTGTATGCAAATGCATCCTAGTTAAAGTAATTGTAAATGGTATATTATATCATGTTTATTACCCGTAATGTTGGCCAAAAATAAATGATTTTTGCTATAGTAATCCTTACTAGGATTCAGTTGCCATCTAGTCAATAAGAGTCAAAACTTGCTAGATGTTTGTCATCTAAATTTAGCTTGCAATGTTACTAATACCTGACAACAACTTCATATGCCCCTAAGTGTGATGTCTTGTAAAGAAAATGCTGACTTGTGAACCTGATATATTGTTGTTGGCAAAGTGATATTATGTTGATTAATTATGACTCTGACTCTTCTATTTATTTTTTTGCTGCAGAAAGGATATTGGAGCTCTTCTACTTGGAGAGGCAAGTATTGAAAATTGATCAAATGCAGCTATGTAGCATTTCACTTAGGATCTGAATGTGATTCCACTATCGGTGTACTTTATTATAAATAAAAAATAATGCACTCTTAATACACTGAACAATCTGTTGCATTTATGAATAATGCTTGTTATCTATATTTAGCACAGCAGCATAAAGCTGCTATTTTTTTTTGTTTTTTTCGAAGTCTGTACCGACAGATAAAAGCTGTCACAAATGAGCAAAAACTGTCGCAATAGGTAATTAACGGTATAGAGTCCGTCTTTAAAACCGTCGCTATATATTTATACCGACGGATACAGACAGTCGCTACGTATCATTCTCCGAAGAATTTCCTTTTGTGATGGCAATATACATATAAAAAACATATTTTCAACGGAATTTATCCGTCACTCTTTTTCTCAAAACCGATTTAGCGACAGTTTTGAGTATATTGGCGCGGTATTATCGAGGGATGTAGCGACGGAAATTGCCCGTCGTAATAAGAATAGCGACGGATTTTTCCGTCGCTAAAGGACATTTTTGTTGTAGCGATCATGGCAACATCTTCTATAGAGTTTTTCATACATTATATTCACATCATTGTTTGAGATTACTATTTATCATAATATTGTAAATCATTGTATGTTTATCTGTATCGAGGCATTCATTTTGAGGTATACTTGTGGGTTGTCTAGCTCACAATCCTTATTTTATTTTTCCTTGTGTCTTTTGGCTAATTTGCTCATAAAAGGAAAGTATATATTGTGATAAAAAAAGAGAGATCAATGGTTATTTTACAAATGATCTAAATATTGAGATTGGGCAAATATAAACTAGAAATGATTAATTGTTAACTAGTTAACTAGATGGGTAATGGTTAATAGAAAGGTTGTGGAAGAAATTATATCGTTTGGTGATGGAATGGTTATGGTTAAGGATTTCCTAACTTAAAGAGTTACAGTCATGAAAGAGATCTTAACTACAGCATAACCTGTCCATTGGAAGGCCTACTAATGAGGTGGGGCCATTTAACCCCATTGCTAGCTTTTCCATTCATGCGAACCACATGGCCCCCCTCCTATGCCTCACACATTAATTAGTGTCCCCCAACCCCCAACATTTTATTCCGGCTCCTCATAGATATACCAAAATAAAAGAGGGTAGATGGTGCAATTTCTAGATACAAAGTTCGATTAGTTGTTAAAAATTGTCACAATAAGAGCTAATTGACTATTGTGATACCTTAACTCCAGTTAAATAGCTTACCATTCGAGTGATTTTATCTTTGGTATAGTAAACTAGAAATATCATATGCTTATCCTTACTCTTGAAGAGGACGTCTACATGGAGCCTATATGTTTCATTGACCCACGTTTATATACATATGGGATCTCTTCGTTTTTAATTTCAATGCAATTTACTATTAGTATTGTTGATCCTCCACTATTTGTTCATAAGAACGCCACCTCTAAAGTCTCTAGAAAGAAGAAAACCTTCATTATTCAGTTGGCAGCTGAATCAGTTTGTATCACCGGCCTCCGGAAAGGGGCAATTGTTCTTTTGGTGATGGCGTCTCAGTGCTCCAGCGCCGCCCCCTCACCCACGTCATCGCCCCGATGACAACCCCCTCCCCCCGGCAACCCCTCTCCCTCCCCCTGGCCCCAGCGACGACCCCTCTCCCTCCCCCCTCTCTGTTGCCCCACTCGGCGCCCCTGCGCCGCCCCCTCACCCACGTCATCGCCCTGGTGACCCCTCTCCCTCCCTCCCTGGCGCCTCAGCCACCCCCCGAGCTTTTTGGCTCGGAAGGGGCAAATTTTTTTTCTTTTTTTGTGATGATATCAGCAACCGAGTCAACCCGGGTTGACCCACGGTTGGACCTACTCGGCTAGATTTTTGGGTCGGTCACCAGTCCAGTTTTTAAAACCTTGCCCAAAACTCAAACCATGACGATCTCACCTTGTCGGCTTTCCCTGAGGTGCATAACAAAGACTCGGTTTTGATACCCGATGACTTCGTAGAAGAAGAGGGTGATTTGGAACTTCACATTTGTAGGGTATCTTTTAGGAATGAAATCTTTCTACATTGGCATCAAGGCGGCAGTGTTGAGGTTGTGGAAGACAAGTGCTTCCTTTGACATCATCTCTTTGCATTATGGTTTTTTTCTCTTCAAGTTTACTAACAAGGATAATTGCCTATCATAGTCACAATGTTTCGATTTCAGTTCATTTCAGTGAGGAGCCGTTTCGGTAAAGTAGTTAGTACAATTGAGAAACCTCTTTGTGACAACCTAAAAAATTGCAAAAAAAATAAAATTTGAATGATCAACCTAAGCTAGGAAAGTAAATTTTAATGGGAATCCTTTTAGTGTTGATTGAATAAAATTATTCAGAGATATATGAATCTTTCCTAATTATAGTTGAAATATAACTTAATAAGGCAATTAAACAGGCTTTCATGCTTCGCCAGGGCTGAGCTAGGGTTCTGTGAGATAATTATAGAATAATGTAGATATTTAGGGAAAGTACATTCCTAATTGGAGAATGAATAGAAGAACAAGATAGACAGTGCATATGTGATCTCAAGTTGTGCACCAAGTAATTTTGGAAGAATCGTTTTTTGTACTAATTTACTTAATTTAGGGGTAATTCAAATTTTAAAAGATGTTAAGTTTTCATGTAAATAGGACGCCAAAAAGGGAGGAGATGTCGGGGTTTATTTGGAAATAATTTGACTGGTATCATTAATTTGAGATCAATTCAAGACAATGAAAGTTTGGTGAATTTCCAATTGATTGGGCGCTAAGATAGGAATGGATGCCAAGACTTTTAAAGTTAAAATGCAACTACCTTGGATAAGTATGATTTGAATTGGAATTAGCATAAATCAAAGAAAGTGGTTCGATTTCAAAATTGAATTGGACGCCAATTAGTTTGGTCGTCATAGATTTTTTTAAGGAAGGCACCTGATTGGATAGTGTTAATTGGGATCTTAATTGACAATTTAGGATTGCTTGTGATTAGTTTATCTGTTTTTAGATAAACTCAAAAGAGAGTAAAATGGTTAAGTTTCCTTTTGGAGCTAGCGCCAATAGGATGGGCACCATGATAAGTTTTTAGAAGACTTTTGATTGGCTAGTGGAGTTTGTGATTGACTCAAATCAAAGGAGGAGGTTACACTCCAATTGGAATAGGAAACCTTAGCACAACTAGAATAAAAGGAGTCTTGATCGGCCCTTACTTTGGCCAACCACTCCATCTGAGTTCTCTCTCATCCCTCTTGCTTTCTCTCATCTCTCTCTCACTAAAACTCTCGACTCTCATCCCTCTCTCATGACCTCATCATATGACTGCTGGTCAAATTGAGTTGGTAATGAAAGGAGTGTACAAATGACTTGAATTTCGTGTAAAGCAAGAAGATCTTCGTCGGAAAAGGTAGGATATTCTTACATAGCTTCTTCTAGGTTTTGATAATCTTGATGCTTAGTTACCTTATGTTTTGTAAGTCATATGATCATATTTCCACGGTGATTATTGATGAATTATATCCATGTTCATGATCATTAATTATCAAGGCCATATGCTATATTGTTATATTCATTAATTCGACTGTAATTGATGTTTGGATTATGTTGATTATACTCATAATGAATTGATGAAACTTATAAATTCATGTTCTTTCCTTTGTTGTTGATCCATTCTAGTGCACGGCCCTGTTGTCCTCTTATATAATTATCTCATTTTATCTAATTCTTTTGTAAGTAATCAATCATATATCAGAATTAGACAAAAACAATGTAAAATTGAAGGACATCATACTTAATAGTGATGCAAGGCATTTCTAGCAAACCCGCTAAAAATTGCCAGCTAGACGCGGCTACAGTGACTGACGAGGTACAAGCCTTTTCCCCTTGTGAAGTCATACTATGCCTCCTAATTTTTCTGAGAATCACTACCTTAATACATTTAATCCTAAATGGGTACACTAGTTAAGTACCATTTAAATCATAATTAGACCTACTAGTTGATCTCTGGTCAAAATAGTGCTCTCGGCCAGAACTGGTTCTGCGTCGATGACCTGTACCAAAATAGTCATAATTAATCCTATAAAAATAAAAAAAATATGTTGTTTGTTTTGTTGCACTCTAAACACATAGGAGTACCCCAGTAAAAATCTCCACTTCAGATTCTTCTTGTATTGTATGTGGCAGTCATATAAACCTATTTGTTTTGTATTGAATTGAACATTGTTCTTCCTAAAAGTTACCTTTCGTGTGTTTCTTGTAAACATGTGAACTGCCAGTAAAAGTAATATAATTAATATTGTATACTCTCATCAGTATCGGCCTAAGTGTCTATAATTAATTATAGGGATAGTAGAGTAATCTACTTTAATTAAAAATGAGTAAAACAATTGCGGATTGGTTTCATTGAAACCCAACCGACTATATCGAAAATCTTAATTGAATGTATACAATTATACAACCGAATGTATGACTTAAGACTATAAAGTACTTATTGTAAAAGCCTTAACAACCCTTTCAAGATTTATGTGTTTCTCTCTTAAGGGATTTTCATTACGAGTATAGAACATTGTCTTTGGAAAGCTTCTATTGAAGTTATTTGTTGTGAGTTAGTTATCTCCTCTAGAATGGTTACAAAACTCTATGTGCTTGAAACTTCCCTTTTTAGTGTGATGGTCGCTAAGTAAGTCGATTCCTCTGCACTGTATTTTGATTGAATTCATATATTTGTAGGGCTTCATATGCTTGCAAGGTTCTCGCTCATTAGAGGCACCGAGTAAGTTTCCCCAGGGTGAGAGACTTCATATGCTCAAAAGTCCCTGTCTTAGGGGACTATCATAGTATGCTCAATAAGCCATGATATACTTTCCCGGGGTGAGAGGTTCATATACTCAAAAGACCATTTGCAAAGCTTCGATTATTTGGACCTTGGGATGTGTACTCCAAGGCTCCTGCCCAAAGAGAGGCAATACATTTTAGATTGGTCAGGAATCACGGAAGACTTGATGATTTCCGCCCATAGTGTCTGTGATGCACTGATGGGGCCCTTATCATAGACTCATAGCAGGTTTTAAAGAAAAAAACCCTAACCATATGTGAGTGGTATTGATCTGTGAGCAGATTTTGAAACCATCTTATACTATGGTTGTTCTGAAGTTTGATGGAATTGGATATTAATGATTATTTTGATGATGATATTTTTTTCCTCCTATTGATGGAAATTCTATTGTTTAGATTCGTATTATTTTGCTTCCGCATTCCAACAACTTTCTTGAGACTTCATTTATATCTCTGCTATGGTTTTACATTCTACTGAATATATCTTTGGAGTACTCATGGATCCTGCAATGCAAGTATAGACGAAGATTAAAGTTTGAAGGCATAGCGAGGAGTAGTGGATACTTGAAGAAATACGTAGATGATTGCTTTATTCTGTTTATTTTGAGAACTTTGTATTAAATGGCGTGTATGCCGATAGCAGACTATTTTGGAATTATCATTTCTAGTTCTTATGGATCTTTCATTTAGCATTAGTCCCATCCAATGAGATTGTTATTCATACATCTATTTATGATTGGGTGAATGATGGCACGGATTACCATGTTGCATCCCAAGCATTCGACGTGTTTACTTATATTCGCACACTAATGAGGCCGAAAATTTGGGGGGTGACACTCTTTGTATGGATCAGTCTATGTTTGATAGGAAGAGGCTTGCTTACCCACGTGTATATGTTGAAGTCAATGGTGATAGTAAATTTGAAGATATTGTTTCAGTTGAGAGAACGGATAGCTCCACTTTCTCCCAGGAAGTTCTTTATGATTGGAAACCAAAATTATGACATAAGTGTAAACATTTTGACCATAGTGAAAACTCATGTACAACACAAAAAGTATGGATGGGTTTTAGTAATCAGTTTGATCCAAATAGTTCTTCTGTTGGGCCCCAACCTCCGTCTAGGCCAAATCTTACGCAGTCTCATGCCTCCCCTCAAGTGGACCATCAAGAGAGAAATCCTTATTAAGTTGCAAATCTTGTTCATCCTATTATAGTTCCGAATAACGCTTCTACTAATCTTGTGGTTGAGGAGAGTTTTAATCAGGATCATGGTTCTCAATGTAGTGAGCATAGTGGTCATTTATCTAATAATGCCATACCAATCCCTATGTCAATCTAGTAGTTTCAGGTTCTCATGTTTCTAATTCTATTAGTCAAGTTGAGGAAGATATGTTTTTTGAAATGCCTACCGCTAAAGAAGACCAAGAAGATCAAGCAGAATATCTTCTCGTTCTAATGATTATAACTTAGTTGCAGATTTGTTCAAGTATAAATCTTGTCAAAATATCAACTCTTTTGATAAATTGTTTGACGATTTTTACACCGAAGGAAGCTTGGATGTTGACTGGTTTTCTTTCTAGATGTGCAATTGATTCATCCTTCAGTGCTTTTTTATTTGGTTTCATGGGTTTTTTTTGTACTCTTTGATTCTATCTTTTGTACCCTCCTTTTGTGCTAACAAAGATTTTTTATTTACCCATAAAAAACATTAATTTCAAATGCAAGCTCACATTCGAACTCCTATAAACTAAAAAAATATCGAAACCTAGGAAGCACATGTACAAATACAGCAACATGATACGACATGATATGGGTACGACGATACGACAAAATTTGAAAAAGCAAGATACGATACAACAAGGATAAAAAAAATTACATAAATTTCTAGGTAGGGACGGACCTACGTGCAAGGGTCTGGGGTCCCGAATGGGTTTTTGGTTTTTCCACTACCCCCGCTATAAAAATGGCATTGGGTTGGAAAAGATAACAACTTGCTATTAACTAACCCCAATCTGATCTCGTCAGGTAAGACCATCTCTTTAACTATGACCCAACCCTCATAGGTTTTTTAAACCAATAACATTACAAAACCTTGCAAATCAGTTTCTCAACTCTTACAAGTTATAAACAAAACTCAAATCAGTCTCTTAACTCTTACAAGTTACAAACCCAGCCTAAACCAAACCTTTAACACTCACAAACCCAATTCACCCCACCCAACCCCACCTTTTTCCTATTGGGATCCGGATTATTCTCCTCCCCTTCTGCAATTCTCATGCCTTACCACTCTCTATCACGCCTTTGTGTTGCCGCTTGCCACTAGGTAAGATAAATGAATCTTTATAATGTCATATTCAAATCTATTGAAAGGGTTTTAGCTTTTTACACCATCTTAATTTTTGTAATTTTTTTTATACATGTGGTCTTGTTGTGATTCCTTGTTTATTCATTTGCATATTTAATGTTTATTCATATATGATTAATTGACTGAATTCACTCCTACCGTGCTGTTGTATCCAAGTTTTGTATTTTAATGTGTGCTAAAAGTTACTTGCTTTCAATTTTAATTAGATTCTATGGTCTATGATTTTTTATATAAAAAAATTGTGTTTATCTTTTGATTTTTATATCTTGCGTTGCATTAATGTAGTTTTTTTATTTATTAAGGCAAATTTACTCGATATGTTGATGAATCATTATCTTTTTTTCTTTTCCTCCTATTAATTTTTTTAACATGAGGTAATTAATGTTTTGGCGTTGAGGTACATCTTTTGTGAAAATTTTTGCAGGTGAAGTTAATAAGATACAGAATGGTATTGCATTTAATGCATGTAATCTTCACTTTAGTAATCTATCACAATTACTTATATTTGCCTAGTTTTCTTGTGTTATACTTTAGTATACCTTTATATGTTAGCCTAGTTATTTTGTTATAGAGAAAAATTCTTTAGAATTGCGTTAGCGTATGACCCCATTGACAAAAATTCATGCGTCCGCCCCTGTTTTGAGGTATACTTTAGGTTGGGAGACATATGTGGGGCATAAATAGTTTCTCCAATCTATTCATCTATCAGATATTTTTTTCAATGAAATGCATGTAAGTTAGGGGGAACATGTATTAGATGTAGTAATTCTTTTTATTTCTTTATATAAGAGTATTTTTTATATATTATTTATATAAGAGTTGCCAAAGAGGAAAAACAAACAGGCTGGTCCAGAGTCTCGAGTCCACACCCAGGGGAAAAGGTCCGGATAAGAGCTTCCGGAATTGGGCCCAAAAGTTTCAAAATTGAAGTAATTAATTGGGCCCGAATGGAACCACACGAGGGCCATCCTGCTTGTGGAATGGAAGGCCCATGGTCGACCTGCTTCTGAAGAACCTCCTGGAATATGGTCGTCTTCTCCGTTGATGCATTTGCATTCATCATAAGACTTTGCAGCCTCGCCGCCAGCATCCCTCGACTTGCAGGATCTTTGACATTTCAGACATGCAGGCTCTCCATTTGAAGAAACCCTCCACCGTGAGGTTTTCCGATCACAGCAGCCTCCCTTCTCTGGTCATGGTTCAGATCATCCTCGGCATGGGATGGCTCAGTTAAGTGCCCATCTTCCTTCGTCTCTCCCCTCTCCATTTTGATCTTAAGGGTTCAGAGAGCGGATACGTTATAGGATATGGGAAGGATACGCAGGCAGCCGTATCTGCGCCATATCGCACAAAATGGCGTATCTGTGCTTCCTAGATCCCAACTCAAATTCTAACACATGCTAGTTCGTTTAAAAGAAGTCGGTCGGTTTAAACGTCACACAAGGGAGAAATTTTTCTGTGTAAATACTACACCAAGCTGGCATGCTAGCGTGGTGTCGATCACCAATCAACGTCGTTCATTGGTGATCGATACCACGCTAACATGCCAGCTTGGTGTCTATCTACACTGAAAAATTTCTCCACACAAAAGTACTCTTCTAAAGCAACAACTTGCTGCTTTTCTTGTTCCGAATTTGTGGAAGCGTTAAGGCTTAAAGCAGCCTTTGAGGTAGTTTTGCAGGCAAAAAAACCCAACCATATCAATTTCACCACTCCTTTGCCCCCATCTTATAACCAATTCTGGTTTTGTCCACTGTCCCAAAATTCCAATCAGCATGTTGTTGCAGCTCAAGTTGTCACGCCATGGCCTGCATGCTGACTGGGTTCAACTTAGGAGACAAAGGGGCAATTCAGTAAAATTCCACGCTCATTTTGTTTTAACTAGGACATGCAGTTGCATGGTTGTTTCCTTTGTCTCTACTGGCGTCTCGTCAAAATTCGGGCATCCCTTCGTTGTACGTATGCTTCGTTTTACCCAAACTGCCCATGATCGAAAATGGGGTGTCTTTTCTTGTTTAGGTATTGCAAGGTCTTTTCATTGGAAACGAGGTACGCGTGAATAAGGAAAGAACAAATCTTCTTATTTGTCTGGAGCTCAGGGTATTTGCACAGAAAAAGCCATGGAAGATCCATTGGATCTGGTAGATGGGCAAGTGAAGGCGATATGAGAGGTATTTCTGATTCCATCGTTTTCTGGGTCTCTCAGTTTTTGGTTCTGGGATTGATGTAGCTCAATAGGGTCTGTACTGAATTGACTAGATCTCTTCGTACGCCTGTTGAAGTAGGGAGCAACATATGATCAGAAAAACAAAAGTAGAGAGCAATAGCATAGATGTGTCTTTCATGTTTTTGCTTCTTCTCAGGGAACAAATCTCTGATGTTAATAGCTCCATTCATCGTCATGTTATTTTAATCCTTTTGCTTATCATAACTCTCGTTTAGGTTAACTCCTTTTGCATCTTGCCTAAAAAAAGTTTCTTTTTTGAACAGCCTTAAAAACAGGCTAACTCCTTTTTGCTTTTGTCATTCCTGGTTGAAGTATAAAGTATGTATGACATGATGACGAAACATATAAAGTAGTTAAATATATAAGGTAAGAAGTTTTTTTTAAGGTTGGTATTTTTATGCTGATAAGATAGATGATGGATAAATTACCCAAAAAAAAGATAGATAGACAGATGGTGGGATACATACTTGTGACATATAATGTATGTGATTACATGTAATGGATAAAGTATGATAATGTTGTTTGTGTTGATTGTATTCGATTACATGTCAAAAACTTTGAGTCATGCTCTCTCTTTTATCTTTTCCTTTACATATTAGAAGTGGTTACATTTGAGTCGTGTTGTCCTTGAAACCATATCACGGAGTAGGTGCAATTAGTAATACCGCTACGTGATTCTTTTGTGATTGAAACAAATGTAAGTTCACCTTTTTTTTTGGACCATTAACGTCAGTTCATCTTCTGGACTGGATGCTAGTGATATAGATGATCAACCTGAGACATAGGATCTGGATCTTTAATCACATGTATCATAGTCTAATTATTGCTTTCTTCTTTCCTAGTGCAGGTCATCTGATGGTCTCTCCCATCTGTGGAAACCAATCTCCTCTGATAAAACCCTAACTCGAAATGTGCCTCGCTTTCCATTTTCCAAATTTAGCTTCTTGAGGTCAACAACAGGAGCAAGTAATATTTCTTATCTGATAGAACAAAATCAGTTCAATGGAGAAGGCAACAACCACTCGGGGCTCAGCACCCCCCACAACATTTGTGCAAACAGATGCAAACACATTCCGTGAGCTGGTGCAGCGCCTCACGGGCTCCTTCGACGCGAATTCTCCTCCAGGCGAAAACGAGGAGACGGCTCCATCGCCACCCAAGCCGGCCGGCACGAAGAGGCCAACAGCCAAGCTCCATGAGAGGAGACAATACATGAGGCCCAAGTTGGAGATCGCCAAGCCTGCATTTCACTTCAGACCGGGCCAAACGGTTCAGTCCCCATCTCAGGTGGCCGACACGGTTCTCACTCCTCAAACCGGATTTCCAGCTAGCCCGGCGGTTTTGTCACCATCGACACCGGGGTTTATCACCAGCCCTCTGAACACGCCGTCGGGGACTTTCTCGAGGTTGTCTCTCTTCGACGAGGAGAAGGTGGAACCATCATCTGGTTTGAGTAATGAAGCAGAAGAGAGGGCTATCAGAGAGAAGGGGTTTTACTTGCACCCCTCACCTGTGTCCAGACCGGGAAATGCCCAACCGGAGTTGCTTGATTTGTTTCCATTGACTCCCAAAACCCAAGATTCTTGAGGCCGGCTCAACTCAACGAAAAATCGGTGGGCAGATTAGCCAGGCTAGCCTCATGAGTTCATTCTGCAATAGGTATATACATTGCTTGTCTGCTAATATACCGAAACCTGACAGGTTCTCAAGGGTTTTTTTATGAGAAAGGTTTGAATGAAGAATTAAATGTGATTCTTGGGATTTAATTATGAGCATTATGTTTTTATTTTTCCCTAACATTGTCCGCCATCTAAAGAAATTTTGATCCAGGCAAGGTCCACGGTGATGGCAAAATTAGTTATTATAGTCTATGTTGTGTCAAAAAGTTGGCACATAAAATTTATTATTTAAATCACTATCGGGTAGTTAAGAGTTTGCAGAAGACTTGTTGATATAGTGAATAATTTTGAAAGGTACGTTAAATACATTGTAGCATTCTAAATAGCTTGAGACAAAATTCAATTAGGATATGACAAATTCTGCTAAGGAAAAGTAATCTCAGCTCAGGTTGATTTTCTAACTGTTGACTAGCTATACCAATATATGCAGAGTACAGTAGATGGAAAATGGATCATATAAAATGCACTCTCCGTACGATAATAATAACTACATTTTGGAAAGTTGTCATTTTTATGGAATTATGGCCCATAGCTAAGAGAATGGTAAAAACTTAACCAGTACTGAAAAATACATATGCAACTCATCTCACAAGCTAAGTTGTTAGTGATCATAATGGTATTTTTGCCTCTATTGCAAATTTGGACATTGGCATATGTTCGGCCATGGTTGCCGAAGCATCTGCTTTCCTCGAGGGGTTAAAGTTGCAGAGATGGTTTGCATGTCCTAACCTGATTGTTGAAGGGCTTTCATTAAGATCCTCAAAGGAGTTTTCACATCCATACCATGGACTTACCTATTGTAATTGAAATCAAAACATTTGGTAAAGCGTTTGAAAGTATTCAGTCCAAAGTACAAACATGCTCTCAGGGAAGTCAATGAGTAGTGGATTATCTAGCAAATGCAGTTCATAGAACTGGACCTTGTTGTTGAGTTTCTTCTCCTCCTCTGGGATTGTCAAGTTGCTTCAAGAAGATTTTTGGGGTGTAATCATGCTAAATAAGTACCATTGAGAGGAAAAAGAAAAAAGCTGAGTTGGCAGAGAGTTGTAAGAAGCTATTGAGATGCTCCTTAATTACCTAGCACTTAGTCAAATGGAGCAACTAATATGGAACACAATGTTTCCAAGTGTAACCATTAGCATGGGATCGGAGTCTATAAAATTTGAGCCCATTGGCACTTCAATCTCTTCAAAGTTCAAATCAAGAGTCCAGATCCCACTTTCTAATTGTCCCTGGTGGCGTAAGAATATTGGTGGACCAATTGGGTTTTGAAGATCATCTCATATAATGGGGTTCTACGAAATTGGGTGACTTAAGGTTAAGGGCACGTTTGGGCTTCTCTTCAACTGCTTTCCTCTAGAATCTCTTGAAGAGGAGGGTTAGGCGGATTGAAGAAAGTGGCAGCAAGAGTGTACTGGAATTTAATACCCAAATTTGCTTGTATCAGCACATTCTTTTAGTGTGCTGATTAATGGCTCCAATTATGGTTTCTTTAAGGCTAAGTGCGGCATTCGTCAGGGTTGTCTTTATCCCCTCTTTCATTTATCTTATGGATAGAGGCCCTTTCATCTATGTTGGAGGTCCAGAGCTCCTTGGGTCATATTATTCCGCCAACTATTTTAGGAGGTCTCGCTATTTCACATCTTCTTTTTACAGATAATCTTCTTATATTCTCAAGGGAGCTATCCATTCTATCGTCTCCATCAAGGAAACACTCAAGTGTTTCTCCTCTTCTTCTGGATTAAAATCATGGAATGTCGTATCGGATATCGGTAAAATATCGGTCGGCCTAAGAGACGAAATATCGGAGATATATCAGAGATATATCGGAGATATATTGGAGATATTGTGTAAAAAAATATCGGTCGTCAAAAACAAGTTTTTACCATATATTTTCACAATCTAACTTCTAAAATGAGTTATACTAATTTAAACAAAGAATAGATTTCAAAATATGCATATTAGGATAGAAAACAAACATTAAAGTTTTTTTTTCCCGAAAAAAAAAAATTCGAAATTTTTTTTTTAAAAAAATATTTTTTTTTTCAAAAAAGACCGATATATCGGCGATATTTGGAAAAATTCAAAATTTCGATATTTATTAGTATCGGTGTATCGGTTTGTGTCCAATACCGATATATCGGCGAGCTGGCATTCCATGATTACAATCTAATAGTATATATATATATATATAGGGAAAAATTTAAATTAGATCGCTCTCATATTGCTTATATGTGGCCACTTTGAATCATAGCCGTTGGATCCTGATCTGATAGCTACAAATATCCATAATGATCTCACCCACTCCTTGATGTGACACACTCACCTACCCACTGATTTGATGTCCATCCTCCGATCGGAATCCAACGGCTATAAAGATTGGCCTCATGCTCCTTATATGAGAACGATCTCATGTAAACCCCTCCCATATATATATATATATATATATATATATATATATATATATATATATATATATATATATATATATATATATATATATATATATATATATGGGAGGGGTTTACATGAGATCGTTCTCATATAAGGAGCATGAGGCCAATCTTTATAGCCGTTGGATTCCGATCGGAGGATGGACATCAAATCAGTGGGTAGGTGAGTGTGTCACATCAGGGAGTAGGTGAGATCATTATGACTATTAGTAGCCGTTAGATCAAGATCTAAGGGCTATAATTTAAAGTGGCCTCATATAAGCTATATGAGAGCGATCTCATTTAAACTTTTCCCTATATATATATATATATATATATATATATATATATAGATATATAGGAAGGGTTTACATGAGATCGTTCTCATATAAGGAGCATGAGGCCAATCTTTATAGCCGTTGGATTCCAATCAGAGGATGGATATTAAATCAGTGGGTAGGTGAGTGTGTCACATCAAGGAGTTGGTGAGATCATTATGGCTATTTGTAGCCATTAGACCAAGATCCAAGGGCTATGATTTAAAGTGGCCTCATATAAGCTATATAAGAGCGATCTCATTTAAACTTTTCCCTATATATATATATATATATATTAAAAATGTTCCATCTTCTTTTTAGCTAGTTGCACTGCAAAAGCAGAAATCATGCAAATTTTTTACATGACAGAAGGTAATCTTCCTATAAGGTATCTTGGTTTTCCACTTTCTTCAAGGAAATTATCTCCTCGTATGTGCAAACCCCTAATTGATAAGATAATGAATAAGATATCTGGGGTGGAAGTGAAAGTTACTTTCCTATGTTGGCCACTTGGAACTCATCAAGTTTAGTGGACCTCTTGCTTTAGGCACGTTGAAAGGATTTCTCTTCCTAAACTCCTAAACTTGGATGAGTTCCAAGTGGCACGTCGAAAGGCTTTTCTCTTCCTTTTCATGGAAAGGTGTCTCTTATTCTCCTCATTTCATAATGTTTCTTGGAAGAAAGTTTGTAGACCTACGAAAGAAGGAGGCTAGCTTGGGTATTCGTAGTATTGTGGATGCAAATAATGCAGGCTTATCTAAGTTTTTTTGGAGGCTAAACACCATTAAAGAACCATTATGGTGCAGATGGATGTTGGAATATCTACTGTATGTAGAAATCAAGATGGATTGTACTTTACCCGTTCGTGTTGAATAGTAATCAAATAGAACCTGAAATGGCAAACACAAATCTAATTGTCCGAGGCACAGTGATGAACTACTGACTTTGAAACAGATATTGTCACCCTCTTATGCATGAGTTTTCTTCTGGCAATCTATTCAAAGATACAACGAACCAGAATGACAAGATGTGCACTTTTCCTTGTCAAACTCGAACTCAGAGAATCAGAAAACTATTGCCTTTGGAAGAAGATCACTTTTGGAAAAGATAGAAATCCACAAAAATTTGTTCTTGGTTGTTCTCTTGTATATCTCTTTGAGTTTTCTCATTCATAATATATATGGGAAGACTCAAAGGTTCATTATTTATGGAAAAGACGCAATTTTTTAAAGAAAAAACGGCCAAAAATGCATGAAATTACCCGTAATCGCTCGTCGCGATTAATCACTTCTATAGGCGATCGATCGCCTCGGGCGCAAATTACTATTTTCATTTTTTCCAGTAGATACGATCGATCGGTTTCACAGCCAATCGATCGTGGCTGGTCATCTCTCAGTTTTGTGAAAATCACAGTAGCTACGATCGATCATATTTGTATCCGATCGATTGCTTAGCGATTGATCGCACTATCAAACTGATCGATCGGCTTGTAATTTTCATAAAACAAATAGCCGTTTGATCAAAATCAAAGGCTCTAGATGCCAAGTGCCACGTGCCTAGTGCAAAGTGCTAAGTGCGCCTCTAAAGCACCACAATGCGCCCATTCGCCCACGCCACGCGCGCGCGTGCGTGTGTGTGTGCACCTTTAGGAGCACCCATGAATGTGTGCACTATCAATTGGGGAGAGTCACCACACTAATAAGATACATCAAGAAGAAAATTCTTTCCTCTTGCCTTAACACACTCATGTGTGTTTCCTATGTGGGGCTAAAAGAAAACCTCATTATAAAGATTTTCTCTTTCTCTCCAAACTTAGCACATAACTAAACATTAATTCTAATTCAATCAATCTCGCTTAAGATGGGCCCACTACCCATACCCAAAACCCAACATTCCCCACATGATTGAATTAGGATTAAGATAAGTACTAGGTTATCGGAATGACACAAACTCGATAAAAGAAATGAACATTTTCCAAAGACAACAACACACTATGTATTCGATGGTCATAGGTACCTTTCGGGTTTGAACCTCCACCTAGTTGGATATGCGCCACTCTCACAAGTCCGAAGTGAACTATGTCTTGAACTTGGACCTTAGAGCAAGAGCTTTGACATACCTAACGCATAGTATGAACTTTTTCTCTTAAGTTCTCACGGGGTAGTGCGTTACGGCCATGCGCAGGTATCTCGTATTCATGAGCGCATCTTCAAGTGAACCAGCCCAGGGGTCCACATTAACTGCGGCCTCACAGTAAACTCATATAGGTGACAATCTCCAAGGGTATACTGTCTGGATAATACCCTGCCATACAGGCCTTGATTCCATTAAGACATTTGTCATCCTTATCAAGACAGTTGAGTACTCTTCATCAATATGGGAAGGAGTGAATTTTATGAGTACTCCTCTAGCCAATCATTAGCTTGTTTTTCCCATTGAATCTTCTTTGTAGGATCACTACGCTGATAGATTGGGTTGCTGCTAACTATAGCCCCTGATGGGCTTTTAACCTCATTCCCCTCGATGAATTTAGGATTTGTCCTCTCGACAATCCCTTAGTGAGATGATCAGCCAAGTTATCTACTGATCTCATATAACTCAAGGTAATAGCTTCTGAAGAGTTCAACTTGCGCAAGATTTTATACCTGAGTTCTATATGCCTTGAGGATTTCTCATTATGATTCTTACTGTGAACTTTAGCAATAGTTGCCGTATTGTCACAATGAATCAAAATGGCAGGAATTGGCTTATCCATCATGGGAAGTTCCATTAACAAATCCCTAAGTCATTCAGCCTCTCCTCCAGCTAATTCTAGAGACACTAACTCTGACTCCATGGTAGACCTTGTAATTAAGGTCTGCTTGGTTGATCTCCAAGCTACCACTCCACCACATAAAGTGAATATAAATCCACTAGTGGCCTTAGTATCTTTTGAATCAGTAATCCAGTTTGCATCACTATATCCTTCTAATACAGTGGGATTACCTGGATAACATATTCCATAGTACATTGTACCTTTAAGATATCTGAGCACCCTCTCAATGGCTTTCCAATGAGATTCATCCGGGTTTTTAGTGTATCTACTAAGTCTCCCCACAGCATATGATATATCTGGTCTACTACAATTAGCCAAATACATTAAGCTTCCAATAATTTGGGAGTACTTAAGTTGTGACACACCATCCCCACAATTTTTCTTTAACCTACTCGTAGGATCATATGGGGTATTCACAGGTTTACACTCGAAGTAACCATACTTCCTTAGAATTTTCTCCACATAGTGTGACTGACTCAACACTATGCCTCCTAGAGTCGTGTGAATCTTAATGCCCAGAATCACATTTGCATGTCCAAGGTCCTTCATATCAAAATTCTTATTTAAGAAAGTTTTGGTATCTAAAATCTCATTCACATCAGAGCCAAACATAAGTATGTCATCAACATAAAGGCATAAAATAATATAAGTATTATTTGTTTGTTTAAAATAAAGACATTTATCAATCACACAAACATTAAAACCATTAGATATAATAACATTGTCAAACCTTTTATGCCATTGTTTAGGAGCCTGCTTTAGACCGTAGAGAGATTTAACTAACTTATATACTTTCTTTTCTTAACTAGGAATTGCAAATCCCTCTGGCTGATCCATATATATCTCTTCCTCTAATTCACCATTCAAGAACGCTGTCTTGACATCCATTTGGTGAATTTGTAGATGATAATGGGCTGCCAGTGCTATAAACACACGAATCGTAGTAATTCTAGTCACAGGAGAATATGTATCAAAGTAATCTAGACCCTCTTTTTGACTATATCCTTTGGCAACTAGTCTTGCTTTATACTTTTCAATGGATCCATCGGGATTCAATTTCTTCTTAAAAATCTACTTGCATCCAATTGGTTTAGACCCTGGAGGTAGATCACTTAAGACCCACGTCCCATGAGCAAGTATGGAATCCATCTCACTTTGTATAGCCTCCTTCCAAAGAGGAGCATCACTAGAAGCCATAGCATCTCGATAAGTCAAAGGATCATCTCCTATTAAGTATGTATAAAAATCATCTCCAAAGTTCTTCTCAACTCTTGGTCTTTTACTCCTTCTAACCTCATCATTAGTATAAGGCAAATAGTTTCAACAATAGGACTTGATGATGTATTAGGTTGGTCATGCACTACAGCCTTTGCCTTTTCCTTTCAAGGAAAAATATTCTCATAGAATATGGCATCATCAGATTCTTTAATAGTATTAGGTACATAATCCGCTCGATCTGACCTTAACACCAAGAATCTATAAGCATTACTGTTTTGTGCATATCCAATAAATACACCATCAAAAGTCTTAGATCCTAATTTATTTATCTTCATATTGGGAATTTTTACCTTAGCAAGACATCCCCACACTTTGATAAAATTTAAACTAGGCTTTCTTCCCTTTATTAATTCAAAAGGAGCTTTCTCACTACTTTTATAAGGCACTCTATTTAAGATCACACAAACAGAAAGTAACGCTTCTCCCCACAAGTTCTTGGGTAAACCAGAACTAGAGAGCATAGAATTGATCATATCAATGAAAGTTCTATTTTTCCTTTCTACCACTCCATTAGATTGAGGTGTATAAGGCGCTGTAGTTTCATGAATAATTTCATGATATTCACAAAATTTGCTAAAATCAAAGGAACAATATTCTCCACCACGATCAGATCTAACTATCTTGATCTGCCTATCCGTTTGATTTTCAACCTCATTCTTATAGATCTTAAATTTCTCAAAAACCTCATCTTTAGTAGCAAGTAAATAAACATGGCAATATTTAGAAAAGCCATCTTTAAAAGTTATAAAATATCTCTTTCCTCCTCTTGTCATATGACCATTCAATTCACATATATCACTATGAACAAGTTCTAAAAGAGATGAAGCATGATGACTAGATTTATATGGTTTCCTAGGCTGTTTAGCTTGAACACAAATTTCACATTTACCATGAGTATTTAAATCTGATTTAGGAATTAAATCAAGATTCATCATTCTTTTAATACTTTGTAAATTCACATGCCCAAGTCGACAATGCCATAAACCATGAGATTCAACATTAAACACAACATCATCCACAGAATTAAACTTAGAGTTATTACAAGCCAACACATTAAGTTTAAACAAACCATCACAAACATAGCCTTTTCCAACAAAAGTTCCATGTTTGGAAATTACAACTTTATTATACTCAAACATTAATTTAAAACCGTCTCGACTCAAAAGAACTCCACTAACAAGATTTTTCCTGACATCTGGCACATGTTTCACATTATGGAGAAACAATATGTTCCCCGAAGTGAAGTGAATATCAACTCTTCCTTCTCCATAAACTTGTGCCACCGAGGAATTGCCCATAGTCACAGTCCTTCTTCTGACTTCCTGATAGAAAGAAAAGGATGAAACATTACTACATATATGGACAGTAGCCCCTGTGTCTACCCACCAATCTATAGGTTGACACGCCAAATAAATTTCAGGAAGGGTAACAACTAACATTTCATCGGTCCTAGCAAAGCCAGTCTCTGATGTAACCACGTTAGCCTGAGAAGAGCTTGCACCATTTCTGTTTTGCTGCCCTTTTTCGTTATCCTTGCGTTCTCGGCATTGCCTTGCATAGTGTCTAACTACACCACACACATAGCAGCCCTTTTTTTTTGGTCCTTCTGGATCTTAACATTAGGCTTGATGTGACTCTTGTTGTTATTGTTATTCCTCTTATTATTCTTCTTCTTACCAAACCATTTAGGACGCTGCCTTTCAATCACATTAGCATTTGCACTTGCTTCATTAGAAAAGATTATAGTCCCCTTTTGTTTCTCTCTATGTTTTTCCTAAATTTAAATAGCAACAATTAGATCATCCAAAGTCATAGCCTCTCGCTTATTTTTTAGGGTAACCTGAAAGTCACTCCATGATGGGGGAAGTTTGTCAATCAAGGTTAGAACCTGTAGTCTCTCATCTATTTGAATAACTTTCCCCACAATTTTTGCCACAAGGTTCTGTATTTCAACAACTTGGTCCCGGACAAATTTGTCCTCAACCATTTTGAAGTCAAAATATTCTCCAACCACATATTTTTCTTCTCCCACATGCTCTTTTCCAAATTTCTTTTCAAGTGCTTCCCATAGTAATTTGGCAGAAGAAGTATTATAATGCAAATCATATAACTCATTATTCAATGCACTAAGAATCTGACCATGACATAAATCATCGTCTTACTGGAATTTATAACATGCAGATCTACCAGGTTCATACTCAACAAGATTCACAACATATTCAGGATTAGTAATCACATAAAAAATTTTAAGCGTGGTTAACCAAAATCTCATCTTATTTTGCCAACGCATAAAATCCTTTCCATCAAATTTATCAGGCTTCAAAGACTTATCAACACCCATAATGGCAGTACAATCAACACAAAGCAAAATATCTGTTTCAAACTGTTGGAATATCTACTGTATGTAGAAATCAAGAGGGATTGTACTTTACCCGTTCGTGTTGAATAGTAAGCAACTAGAACCTGAAATGGCAAACACAAATCCAATTGTCCGAGGCACAGTGATGAACTGCTAACTTTGAAATAGATATTGCCACCCTCGTATGCACGGGTTTTCTTCTGGCAATCTATTCAAAGATACAACGAACCAGAATGACAAGATGTGCACTTTTCCTTGTCAAACTCGAACTCAGAGAATTAGAAAACTATTGCCTTTGGAGGAAGATCACATTTGAAAAAGAGAGAAATCCACAAAAATTTGTTCTTGGTTGTTCCCTTGTATATCTCTTTGAGTTTTCCCATTCATAATATATATGGGAAGACTCAAAGGTTCATTATTTATGGAAAAGAAGCAACTTTGTAAAGAAAAAACGGCCTAAAATGCATGAAATCGCGTGTAACTGCTCGTAGAGGCGATCGATCGCCTCGGGCGCAAAATACTATTTTCATTTTTTCCAGTAGATACGATCGATTGGTTTCACAGCCAATCGATCGCGGCCGGTCATTTCTCAGTTTTGTGAAAATCACAGTAGCTGCGATCGATCGTATTTGTATCCGATCGATAGCGATCGATCGCGCTATCAAACCGATCGATCGGCTTGTAATTTTCACAAAACAAATAGCCGTTTGATCAAAATCAAAGGCTCTAGATGCCAAGTGCCACGTGCCTAGTGCAAAGTGCTAAGTGCGCCTCTAAAGCGCCACAATGCGCCCATTCACCCACGCCACGAACGCGCGTGCGTGAGTGCGTGTGTGTGCACCTTTAGGTGCACCCATGAATGTATGCACTATCAATTGGGGAGAGTCACCACACCAATAAGATACATCAAGAGGAAGATTTTTTCCTCTTATATACCTTAACACATTCATGTGTGTTTTCTACGTGGGACTAAAAGAAAACCTCATCATAAAGGTTTTCTCTTTCTCTCCAAACTTAGCACATAACTAATCATTAAGACTAATTCAATCAATAAAAAAAATGTGGGCTTAAGATGGGCCCAGTACCCATACCCAAAACCCAACAATGGATTCGTGGGGTTTATCTATAGGGTGACGCAATTCGGAATGCTAATCCTTCTAAGTTTTCTTTTGCTTTCCAATCTATTTTGAATTTGCACGAATTCATGAAGCGATTTTGTGTCTACAAGTGTGGAAATGGTGAGAACACCTACACATGGCTTGACCCATGGAGTGGTCACCCCTCCCTTATCCTAAAATTTGGGAGATAATATCTATGATATGTACACTCGCTTTTTCATTTAGAAATGATCTATGGAACTTGATTGATGACGTTACGATTCGCTCTAAAGAGTTGTTAGACTATTTGAATGATCACATTCCACTTCTTAATATCAATCTGGATAGCTATGCTTGGGTTACGAATATAGGTAAATTTTCATATAGAGCAGCTTGGAATTTGGCCAGGGTTCATTATCCTATAGTCCCTTGGTATAAGCTGATATGGCATAAGCACAGGATCACTCATTATTCTTTCTTTGCTTGGCTGGCCCTTTTTAACTAAGCTAGGTTTCACAAGCGCGGCTTCCAGCCTGCTAACATGTGTTTTCAGTGTCCATCTCACAAAGAAACATGTGATCATATTTTCTTTGTGTTTTTATTCCAAGCTGGTATGGAAGACTGCTATATTGCTTAAATGCAATATACATCATATTGTGCCCGATTTCTAATTTTTTGGGTCGTTGGATTTCGATCTGAGGGTAGGTATCAAATCACTGGGTAGGTGAGTATGTCAAATCAGTGGATAGGTGAGTTTCTTGTAGCTAGCTGTCAGATTAAGATCAAATAGCTACGAATTGAATTGGCCTCATATAAGCTATATAAGAGTGATCTCATTTAAACTTTTCCCTATATATATATATATGAGGACGGTTTACATGAGATCGTTCCTAATCTTTTGGGTTATTGGATTCCAATAAGAGGGTGACTATTAAATTAGTGGGTAGGTAAATATGTCAAATCAGTAGGTAGGTAAATTCCTTGTAGTTGTTTGTGACTGTCAAATCAAGATCCAACAGCTAAGACTTAAAGTGGCCTCATATAAGCCAAATAAGAGCGATCTCATTTAAACTTTTCTCTCTCTCTCTCTCTCTCTCTCTATATATATATATATATTTATGACTTTTGTCTGAACCTAGAGGACTAAACGGATTTTTTATGACAAATCCATAAAATTTATGGTCTTAGAGAAGGCAATTATTCATCAAAGCCGCAAAGTCATCCAAACTTTTGGTTAAAGGATGCAATATTGTGAAAGTGCTCCCTCTTATCTGATTTCTGGGAGGACTAGTATCTTCATTGGAAGTTCTCAAGTCGTGCAAACTCTTTTTCTGAGGAGCGCGAGGCCTTCTTGCTTGTCGGTTCGATCGCTAATTCATAGGCAATTGATCAGCATAGCTTCTGTCTACTGCCATATGCTATTTAATTGAAAGCTCATTTTGTTTGATCGGATACTCCATCCACTTCATTTATCTTTTTGGTCGTTTCATTTCTTTTTTGGAATTGCTTTGTAACTCTTTTTTATCCTTTTTCTTGGATACTATATTATTCAATTACCCAAAAAAGAAATAGGTTAATATATTATTCAATTGTCCCAAGTTTAGGTGGCGACCCACGAGTCTTCAAATCAAGATCAGACAAATTCCAATGCAATGGTCGCATGTTTAGAATATGTGATTAATTACATATTAACTGTGCCGAATTAAATTGGTGGATAAGTTTACTGATCTTTTTTTCTTTCTTGACAAATGGGATAGTACTAATAACTTAGCACTTTAATTAGGGCATAATTCTAACTCAATTTGCAATAGTAGTAGCATCATTGTATGCAGAATTTGGCGGGGCCAATAATAAAAAGCTAAAATAGAATGCACATATTTGGACCCTGAAAAGCTCTCATGTTCCCCATTACTTGTGCACCTTGGCATAATTTTCAAAATCTTCCACCTACACCCCGCATAAGTTTCCAAAAATTATCAGGTAAGTTTTCTAAGAATTTTGAATTTCAATCTATAATTCTGTCACTCCTCAAGTTTTCTCAGGTTTTATCAAAGTGCAGAAGACTTGTTATTAAGGAATGACAGGATCATTGGGGACATGATGAGGTAACCATGCCATCAATTACAACATCATTAAAAGACGAGTAATTGAATAATAACCTGAGAATGAAACTATCAATTAAATGAAAAGTTAACATTATACCTTTAACACTTTGTACTAATCAATCATTGGCACGCAGACCATTATTTCAAAGTTTAACAAAACTGACAATGATTAAATCTTTTAGGTTCCACTTTGAGGTCTTCACGTCTAGCTAGAATCCAATTTAATTCATGTATTCACCTGCGTCACAGGATGCATGAGTACTCCGAAGAAATACTTAGTATGATGTAAAAACCACAGCAGAATAAGAACGAGCTCAAATAGATGATAAGGAATAGATTCAATATAACCAGAGTCAGAATATCAGAAATCCAATAGATGGTAACACAAGAACTTTTACCAAGTGGAAAACATCAACATTCGCCAAGACTCCAAGATAACTAAAGTGTATGGAGGTACAATTTCTGCTATCAATCATCACCACTTGCAAGTGTTTACTTACTAGATTACCCTATAGGTTCTCGTGCAGGAACCCGGCCATGTATCTAGGATACTGGCCCCATCAGTGCATACGAACATAATGAGAGGAGACTACTAGACCTTCCATAATGTCTCAACAGCCTAAAAATGTATGCATATGCCTCTTATTGGGCGGGAACCTAGCAAAGTTCCAAAAATATAATCTCTAACACAGGGACTTTTGAGTATATAAAACATCTCACCTTGGCAGAGTTTGCTCCCATTCCAGGTACTTTTAAGTATTATGAAACTCTCAACCTGGCAGAGTCTAACATGATTTTATGAGCATATTGTGGAAGTCTCCAATTAGGTACTTTTGAGCCTACAAGTCTCTCAACTGGGGAAACTTATTTGACTACCTCTAATGGGCGAAAACTAGAAAAGTCCTTATGAGAAATTACTGAGCAAATGATTACCCAAAGACAGAGATATAAGAATATCATATGTGAAGATCACATCCTTTCTGATAGTTGACTCACAATAGGAGTACAAAATGAGATAACAAACGGATATGTTACACATAACTATTATTGGATGAGAATTCATAGAGAAAGACTTGATTTAGAACTACCTTTCAAGACTCCAATAAATCTCGATTTAGGTCATGAAGAGTATCAAGTTCCAATTTCAAAAGAAAACTTGAATCAGACAAACTCAATAACACAATAACTTAAGTTTCTCAAACGAATAGAAGATTATCGGTCAAACACATGACTAAAGGACTTGTGACTCCGTCAAATTTTACTTACTTTACTACTCTGGATTTTAATTCATTAGATAGGTCATAAGCTTAATTATAACATAAGGACTTATATTAAGTAAGTATTAGTTACTATTATTATAAGAGAGGTATGTTGTTTTGACAGATCAGCTGAAATCAGATAATTATAACTGACAGTACTAATCGAACGAACACTTAAAATTTTTACAGTAAGTGGTCCAATAAGTCTAGTTTCCTACAAAACTGACGACATATTTTTAGAATTTTTCTGGAATTAGTTATAACCCTTTTTGTACAGGTCGTCGGCACAGAATCAGTTCTGGCCGAGAGGACTGTTTTAATTAAACTGTGTTTAGTAGATCTAATTACTGACTTTGTGCTTAGTTCTTGACTCTTACTGACTTTAGATGTTTAGAGTCATGATATTTTCCTATTATTCCATAACCCTAATAGTCATAAGTTTAGTACTCTAAGAAGAATTCAGTTTAATTCTTATCCTATACATGGTTGTACTATTTTAACCACTAAGAAAGACCTAATGAACAAACTAGACAGCTAATCATGGACAACAATAAACTTGATGATAGTGCTCTAATAACAAACATGACATGTATCTTAATGACCAGTAGGATATTGAGTCCAACAGGGAACAAGTACTAGGCTCTTGGACACTCTATTTTATGTCTGTTTCAACTAGGCACAAGACACACAAGTTTGACCGATGAGACTATTAATATTGGACACTCCACAAATCCTAATCATTGATTAGGTGTCTACATGACACTCTTGACTACCAATCAGCAATTGGTAAGAACAAAATTTAAAGGTGTACGAAGATGAGTTGATCAAAACAATTCTTCATAGACGTATATTCATCTTTAGCAATATCTTAATACTTTAACAAGACTTAACTCATCCAAATCATGGGACAAGTAAACTAGGATAGAACTGTGAATAACAATATGCCCTCAACCGAGGGATCATACTAAATAGACTCCTCACCAAGTCATGATACGTGTAACAGAAACGATTCAAGTATATAATGATCATGTATCTCAATGAAATCAATGAATTATCCACAAGAATATACAAACAATAGAATCATTGAATGTACATCGAATCTCAGCATGGTCACAATATAAATATAAGGATAACATCATTAGAATACTAGAACTGAGATCAACAAGGTGGAACAAAATCCAATACAAATTAGTGGAAAAATCATCCTACATTGTATACTTGTAGTAGCCTTTCTTCTCGTGTGTGGTCCCGAAGCTTTGCACTCTTCCTCGACGTAATTCTCGGATCAACCAGCAAAGAGAATGAGAAAGAAATGAAGGGGAGAGTGTTCTGGCCGTGATGGTGAAGGAGAACAAAAACAAGGGAAAGAAAAGAAACTGGTCGGTACAAAATAATGGCCGGCTAGCTCTACTCTTTGCTTAAATAGCTTGGAGTTTCCTAGTCCTGATTGGATGCATCTCAACCATTAATTTAAATTCATTCCATCTTAACCATCCAATCCATAACTTCCCTAATAATCTATGGCGTCCAAATCAATTTTGAAACCGAACCAATTACTACAATTAAACCACCTTCCATACATAACTCTCCACCAAACTGAGTAACTACCCATTGAGATCCAAGATTTTCTCCACTAAACACGGTAACTGCCTATTGAAATCCAAAATTCTTGGCGCCCTTTCCACTTTTGGCATCCTAATTAAATGGCAAGCTGACTCACATTCCTCCTTTATTACTAATTAGGAGGCAATCAAATCATTTTTAAGCCTTCCTTTAATAAGTCATGGCGCCCAATCTAAATTGAATTCAATAGGAATCAATTAGATTAATACCAAAAGATACTTTCCGAAAATACCACGAATCAGTCTTCTTGGCATCCTAATTGATTGGCAAGAGCATTAGATTTCCTTGATTATTGCCGAGAATCAAGCAAGTAAATCAATCACTGAACTTCCTAAAAAATACTTGGCGCCCTTTCCTTTTTGCGTTTGATTCCAAAAAGAAAAATTGATCTCCCTTCCAAATTAGATTATCTAGAATCAATAAAATTGGAAATCAAGAGCTCCTCCCACGTGACATGGCATCCAAGCCAATGATCTAATCACCACCATCCATTTTATCTCCTCCACTCCTTCCTAATTTAGATGAACACTGACCAATCAAAAACCATAAATAGTAACACATACCACAATGACTCATGAACCCTGGAATCAAGCCTGACCTTGACACCACGCAGTGCTCAAACTTTGGCACTAGGCGTAGCCTCCACGCCAGAGGGTCCTGACAAAAATAGGAAACCTAAATCAACTCAATCCTACTATAAATAGGAAAGCATTATAACACCAAAAATCAATACATTAAATAAAAAACATCGAATTTAAATCCCTACATTACCTTCCTGATTTAGATCCTCTAAAGAAATTTTTTTATACAATTTTTCAAGTTGCCACAAATTCACCAACAACATTCTATCAACAAAAGATTTTGTTAGTGAGGAATTGTCGATAAATTAGTCAATTTCATCCGATGAGTTTGAATTTGAGCTTATCCATGAATTGGAGTACAAATGGAACCCTAATCCTACTTTGTACAATTTTCTACACCTCTTAACCAAAAGAGAACCCTAATCCTACTTTGTACAATTTTGTACATCTCTTAACCAAAAGAACGGCAAGGATCTAGGGATGGAGAGATTGAAGGAGAAGAACTGCATCAACCTTCGAGAAATTAAGGTAGCAAAGCTAGTTAACCATAAAGCATATGGATGTCTCTTTATTATTAGTGTAACACCCGGAAAAATTTGTATGCTTACTAAAATTGATATTTTAAGAGTTTGATCTAAAATACAAATTTTGATGCTTGTTTTTATTCTATTTTCCTATATGTGTTAAAGAGTGCAAAGAGAGCTTTCCAACGCCACCGACGGTGCACAAATCGAAGTTTGGAGCATAAAGTTATGTTAGTTTGAATTTTGGTATGCAGTCAAGGTATGCAATTGATTGCCGGGTATGCGATTGATCTGGCGGGGTAAGCGATTGATCGTCGGGGTACGCGATAGATCGCAACGGCTCTTTGAATACGAAAATTGCGTTTTGAGTGGATTTTCTTGAGAAAAAGATATCAAATTCTAACCAAACTTGGAGAGGACGTTCATGAGAAGATTTTGGAGGATTTTGGAGCTTCCTTATTGGTAGAAAGAGTCCATGTTATGAGAGGATTTGTTTTAAGGATAGATTTCCCCAAACTCTATATAAACCCTTGTGGAGTTGGCTTGTGCTATTCATATCAAAACCCTAGCTCTACAAAGCTTGTGTTTTTCTCCTTCTCACGTTCACCCTTCTCTCAAGACTCTTCTTGGTGTGAGTCTTCATCCAAAGCTTGGAGCGGAGGCATTGTTGTGAAGTCAAGGAGGCGAACAACGCGTAAGTGCGATACTTTGGTGAAATAAAGTGTAGGATGGTTTTACCCTATTCTATTTCTATTCCTTTTTTTCTCATATATAAGTATTGATTCATTCATTCATATCATTGTTATTTATGTATATTGATTTGAATGGAATTTAATACATAGTTGGTTATACTAGTCATATTATTGATTATGTTCTTCGCTATATTCATGCTATGTTCTTAGATGGGAATAATATCCATGTTTGATTTCTACTGATCGTATTGAGGTCCAAAGTTTTAATCTTTGCCTGTTAGTCCTTTGATTTCGTTGGTTCAAGTAGTCACAAGTGTTGTCCTTATTTAATTGTCCTTATTCAAAAGGGTAGTTACTTAAAACTGCTATGTATGGTAAAAGACATGATAAAAAAAATATATTTATGTAATTCTAGAATATTCTAGGATCTGTAATGAACCTAGGAGGGGAGTAATTACTTCTAATAATACTCTATTAATACTAATAAGGTTTGGTTATACAAAATACTTAAGTATGAGTATGATTTATCATCTCGGACAGAACTATTTTTATACCGACAGTCAGTAGTAATTAAATCATAACTAATTAAAAAAAATCAAAAAAATAAACCGTAAGTGGGGTTAGAAATTAGACTCATAGGAATATCTACAATAAAATATTCAGGATCAAATTCAATTTGTGTTAAAACTTGGAAGCGTTAGACGTCAACTATTATGTAAAAATAGAACACTGTAATTAAGGTAAAAGTTAGGAAAATTTTACCAAAGAAATAGCCTATGCTAGAATAAGTATACTAAGAACTTTATATATATCATACAAGACTTTTCAATAACTAGTACAGTAGAATGGACTATGTTATAAGAATTAGTAACATGGGCTAATGAAGGGTGGTTGGTATTCAATAAGTCGTGAGCATCACTTGTAGTGTTGACTCGATTCGACTTTCCAATTGGAATTCGAATCATCACTTTTCATTTTTTTTAAATAGTAATCTTTGAAGTCTAGACCCATGTTTCATGACTCAGTTGAGGATTGATATCAAGTATCTAATTAACGGTGTCTTGAGAATTCAAATGTCTCTTGTACTTTGTTTGTCTGTCAATTTGGTTCGAGTCTTCAATTGAAGTATGAAATCCTCAACCCTATTTGTCCATATTATGAGCTTTTGAGTTTGAACGAGTGTTTCTTGGACACAGTGTAAGAACCCTAACTTTTGAACTGGTTTATTTTAATATTAGTCATTGGTTAATTATGCGGTTTAAGTGATTTCCGATTTAACTCAGTTGTTTTCGAAAATAAATGAGTTTACAAAGGTTTTAATTAAAACTGATTTCACAATCATGAATTTCAAGTGAGTTTAGATGAAACCTACATTTTTGGAATTTTTTCAGATTTTTCACTAATTTTCTGAAAATTAGGGTTTGATGAGACCGCGGCGGGCTCCGCCGCCAAAATTAGGTTTTTTGTGACCAAAATGACCCAGACATTACATAAAGTCATTTAAAAAAATTTCAGAATTTTCCGAACTAAATTTCGGATTAAAATCTCTAAAATTCCTAATTTTAGCCTAAAACCTTATTTTTACCCCAAAATTTAATTAAGGCTACCCCAAATTTTTCTATAAAAGGAAAGTGTTGTACCCTTTCCTGATTTGGGAAAAAGGCTTCGCTGGGAAAATTAGGAGCCTCTTTCCCCTTGCTTAAATAGGAAGGGATTAAAGGTATTTAGCATAATCTTTGTTATTTTCTTTAAAAATCTTTTAATCATTTCTTAATCTTGATTCATTCAATGTATTAATCCATTTTGAAAGCATAAAAACTACTGTTTTATACTTATCTACTAAGCCTAATCTTCAAAATCATATGTCTATGTTTTTAAAAGGCCCTAGATCTAAGGTTTAACATTTGTTTTTCAAAGCTTAATAATGATTAATAGAGTATTAATATAAAATTATTTTGTTTGAAAGGTGTTCAAGGTGGTTTAAGGTTTCTCTTATCAAATCAAGGTAATGGGTTGTTTAATCTCAGTTTTGGTTTGTTTTAATAACTTTTACTTGAATGGGTGTTCTTGTTTAAGGCTCTAATGGTGGGTTTAATAAATGATAATCTTTTGCTATGATTTCTTAGGGTTTCATCTTAGAATGATATGTGGATATGTTATGGAATGTTTGATGGATTTTTATTAATGTTTGAGGCATATATTAAGCTTTCAAGATGTGTTAATGGAGTCTCGGTTTTTAAAAATTTCAAAATGAGCGAGATGACCCGCCATCATCTTCTCAGTTTTGATTTATAGCCCAATTTTCAAACGAGTATAACTTTTTACTCCAAACTCCGAATTAAGCGTGGTTGGTGGCGTTGGAAATCTGACTTCATAAAATTTAACATGAACTTTGCATCAATCCAATATGATATCTGTGTATGAAGTTATGAAGATTTAAATATTAGAGTTACTTTTTACCCCATTATTGCATCTTACTCTTGTTTTCCTATAAAAACCAAAAATTACATTAAAGTACCCCTAATTCTAATCAAACATCAACATAAATATAGGTTAAATAGCTTATGAAATGCATCATTCATGTGTAGATTATATTGCTTATGAGTAATTAAGGTGATCATGTTATGGTTTATTGTATGGTAAAAGAGCATGCTTGTAGAAATAAGCCTTCAACTCTACATGGATGGATTAAGCTAAGTAGTGTATGCGATATTATTGCACATGTTAGTAATAACACATGTTGATATTAAAATTATATCATGGTAAAATCCTTGTGAATAAGCATGTTTCCAGCAAAGTTATGATATTGTGAACTATGAGATGTGCTCTTTTATGTCAAGTATGGTTTGATTGAGAATTGTGATTTGAAATGGGATTTAAGAATGCATTTAATGTCTTATGAGGTTATGTCAAAGCATATTGCCATGTGATTAGAATGTGCATGAACACACACATATTTGGGAGTTTATCATAATATTATAGTTGATATAGGTTTTGATTATGATGCATGAGGGGATGGATTGGGAGCACGTTCCATGTGTTGGAACCCACGTAGGATTGCTCACGAATGTACCATGATAGCATGCATCATGTATCGGACTTCATGGATGACGTTTTATTGTTGTTTAAATGGAATTGATCGATTGTATGCAATGTGTGAGATTGTATGCCGAATTAATCGATCGATGGATTAATTGAAACTTGGTTGGTCTGAAAGGACATGTTTTCGATTTTGTTCCCTCCTGGAATAGGTTCACTCCCCGGGTTGAGTTTGATTGAGATATGTGGGGGCGAGGGATGGACTCACCTTGCGGAGTTGAGGGGTCAAAAACCGGACACTGAGCACCCAGGTGGTAGGCTCTTGTGTACCAGCTACCACGTGTTCTAGTTTCTCAGGATGAGATTCGGGCTCTCCCCCACCGCAGGAGACTACCCAGGGTGAACACACCTGCTCTAGTTTCTCTATTTGAGATTCGGGCATCCTTAGCCAGGATTGTCCAGGGCGAGCAGCACGTTGGGATTGACCACCCCCTTGTTCCTGTGTAGGAACCGGACCATGATATGTCTTCGGGCCTTGATTGTGTCCCACCTTCATGGCAGATTGTATTACTCCTTGATGGAAGCATTCCCTGTTGTGATGATATATGCTTATTGCGATGTTATGCATGATTGTACTATATTTTGGTTACATTGGACATGCAGGGTAAAATTTTGAAATGTGAAAGCATAAATGTGCCAAGCTGGGCTACTTTGGTTATGTAGGGTGAATGTATGAGATATGAATGCCTGATCAAGATGAAAGTATGTAAATGAGATATCATTATGCAGGATTATCTGATGGATGCGCGATATGATAGCATATGAAGGTGATACGGTTATGCAAGATGATATGTATTACATGCATGACTAGATAATGGGATAATCATGTTGATTAGGGATTTTCAAGTATGTTATGATGCCTTATGATTTCTGATTATTGTCACTTATATAAAAACTATTACTGAATTTTATACTCACCCCTCTTTCTTTGTTTTGTTTTGGGGCTGCGTGGTGCGACATGGAGACGGACAGGATCCTCTATTTGAGGAGCGATCGTAGAGAGAGCGGGATTGGGTGTGGATGCCTTAGACTTGATTAGTTTATCTTTTGGAGTTGTTATATTTGGTATGTTGAGACTTGTAGACCCTTTTGATTCGAGCTGGTGTGTTGGCTCAAATTTGTATTTTGTGGGTTTAATGACTTGTCGATCTACTTTGAGTTAGACTCTACATTTATTCCTCTTATTTACTCTTGCTCAAAACTATTTATGTGTAACTCTGTTAGTGAGACCGCCCATAAGAGGGGCATAAGTCTTCCGCTATATCTCTTAATGTCGCCCCCGTGTGCCGGTTCGACTCTTGGACCGTTTTCGGTTCGGATCGGGCAGTGCCTGGGGCGTGACACACGGGTTGTGTATAATTAAGACTATGCACTAATATTTAGTAAAACTACGTAATATTATATAATATGAACCAAAATGTGTTATTACTATTTTTTAATATGGATTATCACAGCAAGGTTGGATGGGTAAAAAGACCAATGGTATGAGATAGTTCTACGTGATTGAGTGAATCATAATTTTTTATTTTTCAGACAAGCGTTGTATCGGTTTGAGATTACACTTAGAAATCAAATCATCAATGACATATCCTTAAATCTTGACCCTGGATACATATATTTATATTACAAACCCAATTATTTCTGGAATGTTCCTATCTAAGGCTATGCATGAACATATGTGTCCCAAAGTATTGGATGTTTGGTTTATAAGTCCTATGGTGAGTTTTGTTATCATTTGAGATATTAACTTCCTTGTTACTCCATAGAGTGAGTCATGTGTCATTGAGAGTCTTTGCTATTCTATTCGTACTCCATAACGTGAGTCATACGTTGTTGAGAGTCTTTGTTGTTCTATTCATACTTCAGAGAGTGAGTCATATATTGTCAAAAGACTTTAATATTCTATTCATACTCCATGAGTGAGTCATTGTAGTAAGAGTTACCCTATTCTCAAAAAGTTGAGACCTCTGCTATTGTAACACCCGAAAAATCGGTACGTTTTTGGAAAGTGCTATTTTAGGAAACTGGTCTAAAATAGGAAAGTTTTCGTAACTGTCGTGCTTTTTGATCTGGTATTTCGTTTTGACCTAGTGAAACCCTATCTTGTCGATTTTTGGTCAATAAAATTGTTTAGCCAGTTTAGGCAGGTTTTTTCCGAGCGCGAGGACTGGGCCTGGCGCCGTAACCTATCTGGCGCCAGGGTCTGATACACCTGACGCCAGGGCCAGTCGAGTGACAGGGCTAGGGCTAGTCACGTGTGCGAGTACACGTGTGACGGGGCCTAGTGGATGTGTCACCAGGGCAGGACTCGTGCACGTGGAACTGCTTAGCACGCGCGTGGGTTATCTTAACCGTTCATCTGTGATCTGTGTTAAAAGACGTGCGAGATCCAGAGGAGGGCCACGTGGACCCTGAGGGATCATGCCACCTCATGGGTGACGTGGACGTCTTGGACCCACGATTTGGGAGGCCAAATCGTGGGGAGATCCCTTGTAATTTGATTTTCACTAATTTGAAGTAATAGATTTCCCTAATTTGTAATTGATTTGATTAGGGCTTATTTAAGGGATGTGATTGGTAGTTAAGGAAGATGCCAAAGCATATTCCAACCATCAAGAGGGGCGCCATTTGAGTAGAGGAGCAAATCGTGGGATTGGTGTTGGCAAAGGAAGTTACTTTGGCCTAATTGATAATTATCTCATTAACCAACCTCTTAAATGATTTGATTATAACTAATTTTAGTAGGAGCCAATCAGCTTCAAGGAGAATCTTACCAAAGCTTACCATTCAAATTTGGATCATGGTGGCTTTTGGTTTGGGCGCCCAAATGGAATAGCATATCTACCTTTTTCGGTTTGGGAAAATCTTGGAAAATATCTTGAACCTAGCTAATTGGCAATTCAAATATTCTGAAGAGGCTGAATTTGGGGGCACGTTGGAATGGAAAGATTGCTTTTTGCTGGACTCTTTCTTGGACGTTGGATGGGAGGAAAACGGACGGTCGAGATTGCTTGGCTTAGAAGGTGAACCACCTATTTAAATGGGACAAAAAAGGGGCCGGCTCCCCTTTAGCCTGCGTCCCCCATTTTGTGTGCCTTCTTCCTCCTTCTCACCCCTCTAAATCAGTACCTTTTCCCCTTTATTTCGTCACATCGTAGTGTGGTGAATCGACGGGCGTAGGAGGAGGCGCGAAGCAAGGAGCATTCTACGCGAAGGGATTTGCGGTTTGTCGTAAGAGGTAGGAGCCTTTTTCCACATGTGTGATTCGTGAATTCTGACATGCTTTCGAGTAGCCTTTGATAAATATGCTGATATAATTTTATATGCTTACTTTCAATCTCGTATGATGCGAATTATTGACATGCTTTGATCATAATGATTCATATTGTTGAAATGCTCTATTCGATGTGTATGCTTGACTCTATCTCGTCCTAACGCCTAGATAGACGTCCCCCCATTGCTTTAATTCCAGAAAGTCGTCACCTTTATTGTATAAAGTTGATGTCCAACTTCTGTCCGGAGTTATTTGTCATGATTTATTATTGAATCTCTTATGGTTTGACTATTACTTGCCGATTTATTGTCTTATGCAATTTTCGGTGTAATTCTTGTTGATACTTCATGTATTGATCATTAAAGGTATTAATTCACTCTCTGATTTTATAAAGTTTGAATCTTTGGTCATGGACCAGTGGCTTTGGCGTCCGGGAATAGATGTCCTTTTGATTTAATCATAAGATTATTACATTATTGCTTATAATCACAATCGGGTAAGGGTATATGTATACCATATGTAAAGTATATGATTAATTTGGATAATCAATTTGTATCACACTCTGAAATCCGAGAGAGGTCTGACGTCATGTCAGAACCTTTTTGGATTAGGAAGTGTCCGGTTTTAATTGGCTGATTTAGTAACTTGGGTTAATGGCATTAGAATAAAGGTATAGCAATCGGACCATAAGATGTAACCTAAGGGTGGCTTTAGGCTCTGTAATAGACATTAAGAAAGGGCTAATGGTGTCAGTAAGGGTAATTATGGTATTACTAAAGTTTTTTACAACTAATTAACTAGTATGACTTATGTTAATTGGTCTCGGCCAGGAGCAGTCCTGCGCAGACAGACCCCACTCTAAAAACTATAACTAATTGTAGAAAAATCCAAACAGTAAACCGTTTATCAATCTGTAAACTAGACATCTGAGATAAAAATTTTAGAAGTTAGTTCACTGGGTACGGGGCGTAGTGACCTTCGGAAGTGGGCTGTTCTGTTTGGACAGAACTGGATTCCTGCGCGTATTAACCCTAAAACCCTAATAATCTTAAGAAACTTAATTTAAGATAATAATTAAAGACTTTAATTAAGCATGACACTACTTATAAGACATGGGGATCAGTGAACTTCAAAGTGTAAGAAGGATCCTAGAGTCGAACGGGGTGTCCCTTATTAATTGTCCTTTGTGTTCTTCTCTTGAGTTATTCTTGACTCAAGAGTATCCAAAGCGTAAATCTTATTCGGAATCTCTGACGTGGTCTATTTGAGACACGTCATTTCATTATTTCTGTGTCGGGGATTGTCAACTCTAGGATTAGGCACGACGATGAAGACGGCGGAGCATGGACCTTTGGCGAACCTGTGGTGGGTCTCTTTGATGAGTCTTTCGGTCGGGTCTCAACCGAGTTCCCAGACCTAATTGTTCTGAGATGTTCAAACACTCCTTAGTGAGTCTATTTGAATTGTGATCGATAATTGTATTTTACTCCTATGAAGAGTTGAAATTCAGAAAGCTTTGAGTTAAGCCCTTTTCAGAATAAATCCCGATGTTCTAAGAAACAGTTTCTCCGCTAAGTAGCATTTCTGAGAGCTCTTAGTCGGAATCATAGTATGCTCACGAGCCATTGCTAGATCCTGCGAGATCTCTGATGGTATTGAACCTCTGTAGTTCAGCCGATGACGGCAACCGCGTGCGCTTAGATTGTATGACATTACGGAAGGTCTGTAATCTCCGCCCATTGTGCCTGTAAGCACCGATGGGGCCAGCATCCCTAGACGCATGGCCGGGTTCCTCTGTAGAACCTCTAGGATGTTCTGGTATTGTTTTCCATGAAGGAATGGACAGATTTGCGAGCAGAAATTGTTACCTCTGACACTTTAGATGTCCAGAGCTTATGTTAATATTTTATCTCCATTACTCTGTGTAAGTTGGAGTCTTTGACCTTTAATTCCTAGACTATGATGAGTCGAGGATGTCAGATGTTTCAGATAAGTGAAATCAGTTTTGTTAAACCGAGTCAGTTGACCTATATCTATTTTGGAGTCTTCTCTTGTTTTATCTTTGTCACTGTGGTTTTTCTGTATCCTACTGGGTATTTCCTATGGAATACTCATGCATCCTCTGATGCAGGATTTAAGGAGGAGCAGAAGTGACGGCGATCTGCAACGTGAGTGGATGCTGGAGTTTAGAAGACCTGATTATTTATTTTGTTATGATTTGGATGCTTAAGCTTGCGGCCTGCGCGCCGTTTTACCTTTTTTTTATGTTGTGATAAGACATTTCAAGACTTAGTAATAGTGAATTAGATCTCTTTTCAGTTATTCCATATTTTGTAAGTAATTATTGTTTAAGTCGTGATGATCCTGCATGTTCCCTGATATTAAAAAGGGATGATGAAAGTCTCGAGTATTCGGTCCGTCCCAGGTTTCCTACCCTTGACCTTCATTGGAATGTCGCTTCCGCGTAAATAGGGTCTTGGAAATTTGGGGCGTGACAGCTATTGTTGAAACATTGTCCATTTTGACATTGACCTATTTCTTCACTAATTATTCGGTGGAATCATAGTATGCTCACTAGCCATTGCTAGGTTCAGTATGACCTCCAATATTTATGAAATTTTCATTCCTTATTGCCCGAAGGGAGGCAAATACGTACGTTTAGGTTGTATGATATTACAGAAGGTCTGCAGTCTCCGCTCATTGTGCCCGTAAGCACAGATGGGGCCAGCATGCCTAGGCACGTGGCCGGGTTCCAAAGGGAGAACCTCTAGGATGTTTTGGTATATTTTACCACACGAGGTTGGTAAATTCAGCGAGCAGAAATTGTAACTCCTTGCACTATAGATGCCTGGAGCCTTTGGTATTTTGACCATTATCTCCTTACACCGGTATTTGTTTAGAGCCGCATAGTTTATCATCCTTCCTCTATACTTGAGAGTCAGGAGCCTTGTTGACTAACCTTTCTTTTCAGGTGTATAGACCGTTGGTTTAGTCCAGATGTTGTTGAATATTCATAATCCTTGTTATCTTTATTTCTCTTCATTCTGCTTGATTCATCTTCAGTGGATTTTTACATCCTACTGAGTGTTTCTATGAAATAATCATGCATCCTCTGATGCAGGCATGAAAGATAACTAAGAGAGGACGGGTGCAGGAGCAGGAAGGTGATGCAGAAACTCGAGGATGATTGGAGAATTTTCAATTACTTGCTTAGTTTGATAACTTGATGTCATTGCTGGCCGTTGTGTGTCATAGTTTTAATGATTTCTTTTGATTGCCAATTTATGTTCTTCGCTGTAATAAAAACTAAATAGGATTCATTCGATACATTTACAATGTTTTATTTTGAGATTGGATGATGACTTCCCACGTTCATGAGAGTTCCTGGTAATGTTGATTGCACATCTTTTTTTGTGATGATGTAATTGGCCGATTGGTTTGACTATTAGAGTCGCGTCCCAGAGTACTTACCTCACCAAAGATGGTATTTTGAAGACTTTCGTACTCCGATCGAGGTCAGGAATTTTGGGGCGTGACAATTAGCTTAAGTATTATGCACTACACTACAACAACACTTTCGTTAAAGTACCAAATCTGTCGCTAATTCTCTTTAGTGACAATTTTTTGACAGATTTTGTTCATTGTTATAGGCGGTGCCGCTATTGATGTTTACAGTAGAAAAAAATTATAATTTGTTGATAATGTCATTAACAATGGATTTTTTCTGACATAAAACTAGTTATGACAGATTTTCATTTAACGACAGAAATTTATTTGTCAAAAAAGGTCATCAAAGCAATGGATTTTCATTTTTCGATAAAAATTCATCACTACAATCCAGTTTTCGTATAGTGTTAAGTATAATTGCTTGATTTTAGTTGGATGCATGCTTGTGGCATGGATTTACAAGAATTAAGGATAGTTCATGAGATGAATGATCTTATTTGGTTGCATAATGAAAAACTAATATGGAGAGAACATATACCATGTTGGGTTCATGGTAGATTAGGCATGATGCTAAATGGATAAAAAAGTTATCAACTTTGATTACATGGTTGTTTAATGAATACATGATGATGAGCTTAGGTCAAGAATTTCAAATGCTAAGTTGACCATGTTTGTAGTTGTTGGTAGTTGAATTTGAATGCACGTTTATGCTTCTATTATCCAACATAACGAGGAATCATTCAAGAGGCACGACATGAATGTATGGATTTTGCTAGTGCAAGTTGCCTTCTGTCACACTTATTGACAACCCCTACTGACAAGAATCCTTGTCGATGAAGGTCCGACGAGAGACCTTGTCGATGGAGATACTGAAAGAATCCTTGTCGATGAAGGTTTATTGATGAATGGAGACACTAGATCCAATCAGAGATTATTATGAATTGTTTAGCTTTATAGTAAAAGGCTAGGATTTTATGAGAAATGATTGAAAGGAGCAGGACATAAACATAGAATTTTTCGTTGTCACCGATTGATATCCAGTGACAAGAGTTCTTATTGATGGATGGATTAATGATATTCATCTAAAAAAATTCTTGTTGATGGATGGATTGCTGATGAAAGATAGTAAATTGATAAGGTAATGACCTTAGGGGTAGAAGAATGTACCCAACACCATGAATATAATAGTGATTTGTCATGAGTGCCCTTGAGATGGGAGACAACGACCTAAAAGAACTAGACATTAATGAGAATGTCATAAGATATACGCTATAAGAAGTATAGTGGGGAATTTGGTGTGATCAATGAGGTGAGCACCGTTGGTATGAGGCAGGAACCAGAAAAGGAGTTGTTATGGTAACCCTCCTCTCTGGGTATCAATCTGGATGAGTAGGAAAAAATAACTACACATGTCACAAGAACAACTGTACTAGTTAGAAGGCACAAGCCTTGTATCAAGGTTGGTCTTGTCACGCCCCGAAATTTTAAGCCTCGACGTAGTGTAGAAGTCGACCTTAAAGTGAGAAATTCTTGAAGCCGAATTTCGGGAACGCAACTGAATACCCATTCACCAGTCAACCACAACATCTCAAAAGGATGTGTAATTAAAACCACTCAGTCATATGAATCAACATCATTAAACCATATGAAATAAAAATTCTTAATCTCAAATTATCCCAAAATAAAAATCATTAAAATATCTTAACAAAATCACTAAAACTTCTTGGCACACAGGCCATTAATATCACAGCTATTTATTTCAAAAGCAACATAAACTTCGTAACTTTCTGACTACAATCCTTGAGCTTTTCCTTCTGCTGCAACGTTCTCCAAATCTAATCTCTATCCAAGCCTGCATCACAGGATACATGAGTATTCCGAAGAAATACTCAGTAGGATGCAAAACTCACACAAACACAAAAAATATAATATATTTCAGTCAACACAAAAAATACAATGCATATGATTTCAACAACAACGGGCAAATCAGCAATATCGATATTCAATATAAGGAATTGCATTACCAGAAATCATCATCAGTCACTAAGACTCCAAAACATCTAGAATGTATAGAGAGAATATAATTAATCAATGATCCAAACATTGAGAGTGCATAAGAAAAACATCATTCACATAGACTACAACTATCAAAAGCGTATGGAGCTACAACTCTCACTCTCATATATCACCACTTCCATGTGGTTTCTTACCAGACTATCCTAGAAGTTCTCTCCTTGGAACCCTCTGTCATGTCTAGAATACTGGCTCTATCCGTACTTATGGAATGCCTCTCTTTGGGCGGGAACCTAACAAGGGTCCAAAGATATACTCTCTTAACACAAGAACTTTTGAGTCTTATTAACTCTCATCCTGGCATGGTCTCTTAACTCAGGGGCTTTTGAGTATTATTAACTCTCTCCCTAGCTGAATTTCTTAACTTAAGGGCTTTTGAGTATTATTAACTCTCACCCTAGCTGAATCTCTCTTAATTTAGGGGTTGTTGAGTATCATTAACTCTCACCCTGGCTAAGTTTCCCTTAACACAGGGGCTGTTGAGTATCATTAACTCTCACCCTGGATGAGTTTCCCTTAACACAGGGGCTATTGAGTATCATTAGCTCTCACCCTGACTGAGTTTCTCTTAACACAGGGGCTGTTGAGTATCATTAACTCTCACCCTAGCTGAGTTTCCCTTAACACAGGGCCTATTGAGTATCATTAGCTCTCACCCTGGCTGAGTTTCTCTTAACACAGGGGCTATTGAGTATCATTAGCTATCACCTTGGCTGAGTTTCCCTTAACACAGGGGTTATTGAGTATCATTAGCTCTTACCCTGGCTGAGTTTCTCTTAATACAGGGGCTATTGAGTATCATTAGCTCTCACCCTGGCTGAGTTTCTCTTAATCCAAGTGCTTTTGAGTATTCTACAACTCTCAACTGGACAGAGTCTCTCCTAATCCAAATGCTTTTGAGTATTCTATAACTCTCAATTGGACGGAGTCTATTATGGCTTTTACCAGCATACTACAAATGTCTTCACTCAGGTACTATTGAGACTACCCATCTCTCATCTTGGGAAACTAATTTACCTCTCTTAGGCAAAATCTCACAATGTTCTTATAACGAATCTCTGATGTAACTATTTACTCGAAAGAAAGGTATCCTCTATGAAGAACATATTCATTCTGATAACTAGCTCACGAAAGAAGTACAACAAAGATTTTGATACTCTTTCAAAAGTCTGACTCACTAAAAGAGTACCAATGCGATTACTTAATCTCTATCGTCACACAACTAACCATAGAAGTATCAAAATAAAGTGTCAACAACAGAAGTGTCACACATTGCTTTAAAATAGGTGGAACTATTCCAATACTCAACTCGGTCATAGAAACATTGATCCAATCTTCAAGGTTTAAGACTTTAGTCAAAGGGGATGATGGTTCGGCTTCCAATTGAAAACACAGTCTAGTCAATATCAACCATGAAACACAGAGGACTTACTAAACACCAAACTACCCACCATTAGCCCATGATATTAAAGTATTATACTTAGTCTATTCTGCTGTAATTCTTTTTGGAAGATCTTTCATAACACATATTACTTTCATAGTATACTTATTTTAGCATAGGGTAATGTTTTGCTAAAGTTTTTCCAACTTTTACCCTAATTACAGTATTCTATTTTTACATATCAGTTGATTTCTGGCTCTTCCCAACGTCAGCACAGATTGAATTACTCTCTGAAAGTTTTACTGTATATAGTCCTTTCAGTCTAACTTCTAACCCAATAGACAGCATATTTTTCTGAGTTTATTTGAATTAGTTATTAATTATTTACTACAAACTGTTAGTACAAAAACAGTTCTGGCCGAGATTAAAACTCTTCATTAAACTCGATTATCTCACTTAATAACACATTATAAGTGATAATATATTATTAACAGGCAACCATACTCCCCTCCTAGATCAATTACAGACCCTAGGATTGTCTGGAATTATCAAAGTATTCCCTTTTATCATGTTACATAGTATATATCAATTGACCCCTACATCTTCACATATAAAAGTATGATCATAATCAACTCATGAATAGAAATACCACACATATTCATTCCCAAATAAGGTCACATATTTGACATTAGAACTTGAATCATAAACATTCATATGATTAAAATAAATCACAAAGAATAGTGGTAAAATCATCCTACTCTTATCTCGCGAAGATCCTTCGTCTATGCATGTCGTAAGCCTTCCTCGCTTGCAACCAAGCCCTTGCTCCAAGCTCTTGCAAATCTCCCGTTTCTAAATAGTAAATGAATTTTAAAACAAGGGCATCTCGTTTCTAAATAAATGAAATTGATCTTTAATTTTCCCCTTCCCCTTTCTCCTCTTCCAGTGTTGTGTCTGTGTCAGACGCGCAACCCACCCCCTATACCTCCTCCTCCTCCTCCTCCTCCTCTTCTTCTTCTTCTTCTCCTATTCTTTTCCTATTTTTTTTTCTTCTTCTTCCCAATTTGGTCGTGGCCAAAGCAAAGGCCCCATGTCCAGCCTAAGAAGAAGAGAAAGGAGGAGAAAAAAAAGAGGTATGACCAGAGGTCACGAGGGTTAGAAGGCACACTTCCATCCGCTAGCAACTATATTGAGGGGAAGAAAAGAGAAGGAGAGGAAGTAGGAAGATGGGGGTATAGCTAATATTGAGAAAAGTGGTTGGAAAAATAAAATACTCCCTCTATACATAATTAATATTATATATTCTTTTAGGAAAAGTTTTGGAAAACCATCTGCATGCCCTAATTTTGGACGTAGGAATTGTGGGCGGTTGGATTAATAAACAAGTAAAAGATGTTTAATATTTTTTTGGAGGGACACATGAATTTATTGGGTCCAAATAGCCGCATTCCATAGAATAAAGACACTTTCGGTGCTTTTTTGAGCAAAAAAATAATACTCCCCGGCCCTTTCGTATCAGCATGCGCAAGCCAGTGTGATCCTTTGGATCGCGATCTGACAGTGCACATTAATAAGGAGCAGGCAGGTAATTTCAGACCCCCTAACCCACAGCCACGCCAGACTGGTGTGAGGCTTACCGCATGAAGTAAAACATTGTATATGCATTCGGCCAGCGTCAACCGCACGTTTCCTGAGCACTCACACTTCTTCCCAAAGGGACCCAAATCCCCTCAACTCCACCGCGGCCGATCAGTTTTGCAATACACGGACGGGGGCCATTTCAAGAAAAATGGTAGAATGGAGATGGGGATCCTTCTAAAGTTGTACTAATACAGAAGATTTGCCTGTATTTGTCCGACTGGGCTCTGGGCTTGGCTATTTGTACCTCAAAAGGGTATTTGCTAGCTGTGTTCCATTGAGTTTAAAAGATGCGGCGAATTTCGTTGCTTCCATGGCTTAATCAGAAGGTCGTTGATCCTTTCCTGCAGATTGTTCGTGGGTATTGTTTTCTTACCAGTTTTGATACCTCTAATTGTTTATTTACCTCTTAGTTCTCTATTATTCAATGAGAAGCATCAAAGCTTTCTTTACAAAATGAAGACTCTCTGAAGCAGAAGATTTACTTGTTGCTATGTTTGATGTGTAGTGTGTGGGTATTATTGGGTGGATGGTGACATTAAAGTCAGGTTGTTCCCATTTTGATTAAATAGCTGGAAAAAAAAAGGAATTCATTTTGATTGTAGAGGGATTGGCTATTTATGCATCTCTTGATGCTCCCTCCGTCTTGTTTTACATGCTCCATCTGGAAAAGAGGACAGTCCCGTTTTAGATGCTCCATATGGTCAATTTAAGTGGATTTTGAACCTCTTCTTCCCCCCATTTAGTTGGGGTTTCCACCATTTAATAAAAACAACATTTTTTCAGATAGGGCATCTAAAACAGGACAGAGGGAGTATTAAATTAATGCTTGTCCATTGCAGTTCAGCTCACCTTCCTATCTTTTCTCAACATCTTCCGACAATGGTTTGGGGGGGTGCTTTTGTTGTCCTCCCTCCCCCCGGAAGTATTATTAACTTAAGTGTCTAGGTTTGATGTAAGGTGCTAAATATCTTTAGTGCCCGTCTTGAGCTACTTTGAGCTGAAAACTGAAGATGGAGTTTCAGCATTAGTGCCCATGTTCTTACCATTTTTTTATGAAGTCTTCTTGTTTTTAATATACAAATTAGATAATAACAACTTCCATTATTTAACTACAATGTGTATATGTTTGGAATCGGTGTACAGATATTCATTCTTGATATTTACTTTCCACTAGTGTTTCCTTCCATAGTTAGAAGCTTTAAAAATCCCACTCGTATTTTATCTACTAAACTTTGACTTGCACTTTACTGTCAATGTGGTTTTGCCAAGTGCTTTCTGCATGGAATTGTGTAATTCATTTTTAGTTTTTGAGATAGGTATTGAATCAATATCGTCCTCCAGCCGATATTAATTTGGATTTAGGTCACCAAATATTTATTATTAATGTTTATGTGCTACAAATTTTCCTTATAGGGGAGCGGATCCGAAGCGTTTGGCCTTTTCAGCTGCTCTTGGCATTACCTTGGGACTGTTTCCAATTTGTGGTAGGGGCACACATTGACATTTTTTTACCTGAATCTTAATTTTTATGGATAATGGTGGCAAATGTTCCTGTCAGTTTTACATTGTAAGAGCACTGATGTATCTAGAGAAACTATGTTTAGGCTTATTGGTCATCCATATCATATTCGTGACTCCTACTAATTGAATATGTCCATTTCTATTTTATGTGCTGTAGTGCATAATTAATTTGATATATCAACAGGAAGCTATCCAGTTAAGTGGCTATTAATGGTATAAAGAAGATGGTAGGAAACAAACAAAGTTTAACTTATTAGAGAAATTAGAGAACTTAAAGGATAAGTCATTCTCCTATAGTTAATCAAGCCCTTTTGGGGCAACAGCCATTAGGCTGCCTTCTACCTCGGAAAAACCATACAATATGGCCTGTAATACCATTGTAACTCAACATTGACTTGCTCAATTGTCATTCACAGGTGTCACAGTGTTTCTGTGTGGTTTGGCTATTTCAATCCTTGGAAGAATTTGCAATGCACCAAGCGTGATACTTGCGAACTTTGTTGCCACACCTATAGAACTAAGGTGTGGTTGTTGTACTCTCATTATTTTTACCATAAAGGTATATCTTCTAGATTTGTTTGGGTGATGTCTACTATGTTGCCCTGGTTGATGTGAAGTGAATAAATCATCAAACATTGTCTCCTTATTCAGCATCAGATATCATCTCAATGCTTTTGCTCATTTTTAATTGTAGAGTTCATGAAACTTAAGATTTATTTTTCTGGACGACCAAAATTACCCGGGAAAAAACTGTTGCTAGATTGAAATCCTTTGGCATTTCCACATGGTTTGTGTTCTGTTTCGAAAAAAATATCCCGGCTTGGAGTCACGGCAACTGCGCACGTGGTTGGTGTCATAAGTTTGTTGTGTCTGTTTTTAACATGTTTTCTGTCATGAAGCCCAAATGGGAAGACATTTCCTTTCATTTGCATGATCCAAGAGCTTTTTTATATCTCTTCAAAGATGTGTTGCAAGGACTGGGCATGCATGTTGTTGATGCATGCCTAATGGACACATTTAATTCTTCAATAGTCTTTCATATGTTTTGTATATGTTGCCCTTCAGCCATAAAAAACACTAGCATGTGGTGGTTCTATTACATGATTACCTTGTCAAATTGGAATTTTGAAATATGTTTCAATGCTTGTTAGTCTGGTTGTCCACTTCTTGCGCTTTGGTGAAGTCATATCAGGGGGTGGCCACTTTCCATTAAACTCTGATTCATTGAAGAAGGTTCTAACTGGCCAAGCTTCAAGAGAAATTCTCCTCAGCATATTCCATGCCGTATGTCTTCGCTTCAGCTTTCTCCCTTTTCTCAGTGGAACTCTCTCATAAAAGCTTTTTATTGCAGATATTAGGTTGGCTTGTGGCATCACCTTTCATCTTAGGTGCGCTTTACTTGCTCTTCATTCCGTTGTTTAAGCACGTGGTGCGCAAGTTCAGTGCTGTCCCTTCAAGCCCAGGAAAACTACAGCATGGTCTTTCTGTCCATCCTCATCCTGAAGTCAAGGTGAAAGTGAGGGATGTCTAATGCTCTGAAGACAAGTGGAAAGTGAAGCGTGTTTAATGTTTGGAAGTCGAGCCGTATGTCTAACATGTTTTCATTGTTAGTTATTTAACAGAGAAGCTCATCATCTTCTCCCAGTAGAATGTTGTTATGTACTGTCCATACATTGCTGCTTCTGTATTGTTAAATTCGAAAGTGGGAGAAGACATTTTCAATGACAGAGATTCTACATGTAGCATGGAATTTGATGTGGAGCTTGTAGCAATGCATACAAAATTACAAATTTAGTCCTCTGTTTTGCCTTCTTTTCGAGTATGTGTGCCTGTTTGTGTGAGAGAGAGTGTTGGGGCCTGTAAATGAAATTATTTCCGCATATTTAGTTTACAGAAACTGGGATCTGCATGTTAAGGTAAATTTGTCTAAATGAAAGGGACTGTACTCTGTACACAGGTCTTTCTACCCCGCGTTTCTGTGATCTACCACGAAATTAAAAAATGCTTACATATTATTTTTTATATCTATAATTTTATTTGTACATTTATTCTCGCCATACAATTGTTGCACACTTCTTTTTTTTATATATCCACACGGTGTTATAGTAGCTATGCATCGTCCCTATAATACTTCGTTTGAGCAAAAATAGCCATGGAAAATCGTCTCGTCGATATATCGCCGATATATCGGTATCGGACCTAAACCGATACATCAATATCCATCAATATCATTTTTAAAAAAAATTCCAAATATCGCCGATATATTGGCTCGGTTTCAGACCGATATATCGGTATTTTTTTAATTAAAAAAATATTTTTTTAAAAAAAATTTCAAATTTTATTTTTTTTGAAAAAAATATTTTTCATGTTTGTTTTCTATCCTAATAGGCATATTTTAAAATTTATTCTTTGTTTAAATTAGTATAACTCATTTTAGAAGTTAGATTGTGAAAATATATGGTAAAAACTAGTTTTTGACTACCGATATTTTTTTACACAATATCTCCGATATTTCATCTCTTTGGCCGACCGATATTTTACCGATAACCGATACGACATTCCATGAAAATAGCCCTTCATATTTTGCTTTAGCAGAAATGGCGCTAGGCACTTGCGATTGCCCACACATGTGGGGTAAAAAGTCCTAAGTACCCCTCCCTTTTTTTCCTTTTTTGCTCCATTCCCACTAGCCCTCCTGTGCCACATCTTTCATATCTACTCCTTCACTAGCTCTGGTGCCTCCGCTCCTCCTTCGGTGCTTTTGCCTCTGCCATTGTCTACTCCTCTTTCTTCAACTCCACCACCTCTTTCCTCGCCCTCCACCACCACCTCCTTCTCTTCCACCGCCGCCGCCTCCTCCTCCATTTTCGTCGCTTCCGCCTCCCTCGCTGTCACTACTACCACCATCACCTCTGCATCTAGGGTCCAAAATAAAATTTTAAAACCACCCTCTTACTCGCATCAACCTCAAGAACAAAAAGCCCACACTTTCTCCAAGATCGAGGCCTTTTGTCAATTTAAGCATTTTCAGACCTATAGGCATTCCCATTAAAATTGAACATTTCATCTTTTGAAATCTCTCATTTTCTTTAGCATTCATTTATTTTATTGTTGCATGTGCATGAGTTAACATGGTGAACTCCCATGAGGGGCAGCTTTGCTCAAGTTAGTGCTAGGAGGAAGGAGGATATGGATCCAAAAAGGCAGTAACTCAATATCTACTTGTGTTTTTGCTTGTAGCTACATGTTTGATACTCTTTTTATTAGAGAGTGGCAAGGGAAAAGACACCAGCTTTTCATTTTTTTGATCAAAATGATGTGTACTACAACAATATAATCCATATGTATTGATCAAAATGAAGTGTACTTTGTCACTTCTGTAAATATAGACAAGCAATGTCTTTAGCTGAATTTGCAGTCACATGCAATTCTTTCTTCATACACTTTTGAAAATAAAAAGCGCCCATAGCAGTTGTGGCTAAAATGTATTTTATAATGATGAAAAGAGGCTTGTGTTTCTATAAAAAAAAATGATAGGCTTGTGAATAAGGTGGAGCAACATCATAGGATCAACTTGAGGAATGTATCCAAATGAGATAAGTCAATGCTTGCTTGTAGTATGAGGTAGCAAAAATTAGAGTATATATACAGCCAATGAACAAAATCAAGGGGAGAAAATTAGATCAAAATTCTAACCAATGTCGCTGCCACCACCACCACCACCTCTCCTCCACCACCACTTTCACCTCCTCCTCGTTCTCGATGGCCACCATCACCACCTCCGCATGGAGGGTTGAAGATTCGATTTTAAAACCACAGTTTTCCCATCTCCGCATTGAATTTTCTCGCATCACCCTCAAGGACAAAAGTCCACAATTTTTCTCTAGATCGAGGCCTTCTCCGGGTTCTATTCGAGCATTTTCTCACTAGGAGACATTCACATTTTAGTGCAATGTGAATAACACAATTTGAATAGCGCAATGTACAATGTGAGCAAAAAAGTGAATGCCACCAAGTGAGAAAATGTTTAAATTGCCACAGAAGAAGGCCTTGATCTCTAGAAAAACAGACGGGCACGTGGTGTCCATTGCACAGCGAGTCACAAGCCAAAAATATGATACTCCTACGCATTAGCATTGCTCCGTTAGTCCTCTTTGAGTCTCCCTACTCCTTGTAGCCTTTTCGCTACTCCTCCTTCACCTTGGGACCTGCATCACGAGAATGCCTACATATGTTTGCATATACTCAAAGAGTCAAACGGGATAATAAATTAGAAATAAATAATCATCTAGACAATTATTTTTAATACAATTGACTTGTCTAATCAATTGAACATTCCTATACATATCTCCTAAGTACATCCTATGGTAATTTCTTTAAGACTAACAACTTTTCATCACCAAACCCTTGCGCTCCAATTTATTGGAGTCTCCACAGTCTAATGGGATTTCTCCCTTATTGTAATCAATTCATCAACAATTCACATTCTTAAAAGCATAATAAAGATAACAATATCATGATGCCTCCTAATGGGCTCATAATGGTCCTCTTTTATGGGCCATTAGACCTGGTCAAACTCACAACAATCCACCACTTATAGCCATGCTACCAGTCAGGTCCTCTCATGCCAAGGTTGAGATTCATTGCTCACAATATCAGCATGCTCATAAACACATTAGTTCCATCACAGTATATCCAATCCTGTCATGCAAGTGTGGAAATCACTCCCCAAGTCACCCAGAATGGTTTCTCGATCATAATTAACAACCTACGTATAATTCGGCAATGAATTTCATATTTATAATAGAAATTTAACTGTCGGCAGCCTATTGGCTAGCCGAAGGCTTTGCCAACAGTGCAACTTCCACCTAGTTCATCAACTATTCATATAATTTTAATGCATCAATCATCCAAAACACATTTTACTGAGTGTAACTATGATGATCAACAAACCATATAGCCCCAATTGCAGAGCTCAGTTATTATCATTTATCATGTATAAGATAAATAAACCACCTTCAACCTACACCAATCCATGCTGATAAAAAAACACCATTTATACCCTAAGGCACTCTGTGATGCATCCATGACATTATTCACACACATTTGATTACATAATTTATCAATCATCACACAAACATATATCAAATCTATATTGCACAACAAATGACCATAAGATTAGACTGTTCAATTTCACCAAAATCACCTCAAACTCCTTCAATACCCTCTTAGAATTAAAACTCTTCATTGTACTAGGTTTCCAAGAACCAAGAACATGCCCCTCAATTCCTTCAGTAAAGGTATATATATTCTCTCCCAAAAACAAAAGTCAGTTTAGGAACTAACTCCAAATATACTTCTTCGGTGACCTTGTTGGTGATTGTGCCTCTCTGTCAATTGATCGACACATTGCCCTTGGGTAGTTAACACTAGCCTCTCAAACTAAATTCAAAAACCATATTCTAAACATTTAATATGTACTGCAAATTACCTAATTTCTAAGGGCAATAAACAAAGTGTGGGGTTTTGTTCTTGAGGTCGATGCAAGAGGGTGGCTTTAAAATTGAATTTTGAACCCTCGACGTGGAGGTGGTGGTGGTGGTGGTGGTGTTGATGGCGGCAGCAGCGGTGGTGGTTGTGGTGGAGGAGGAGGCGATGAAAGAGAAGGAGGTGATGGTGGCGGCAGTGGTAATGGTAGCTGTCACATATTAGGATTTCAATATTCATTTAACACAAATAAAAGCCATTTTATGATCAGAACGATGCAACGGTAAATCGAGCGATAAATAAAAAGCGATAAAAAAATACTCGACTCGAAACTTAAGAGGAACACATAATCAAAATCACATCCTTGCCAAGTGTCTTAATTTACAAGTCTAAAGTAATAATCACAATTATAACACACTCAAATTAAATCTACCAAGCATACTCTAGTATTATGATATTCTTACAGCTGTTGTAGCTGCCTTCACTCTCCAAAACTGAAGACTTGCACTCACAAGGATGCAGAAGTATTTATAATACTGAGCAAGAACAATACTAACGAATAACAGTGATCACATTGAACATATTCAATAATTAAATGTTCTTAGTCATTCAACCAAGGATACCACAACTAACTAATTCATACATTAAATGCAGCATTAGAACAAACCATTCCACCAATGGAGGACCTTATAGGTTCATCTTCATCTTTCTTGAGCCTCCATCTACTTCATCATTCATGCCTCTTTTGGGTTGTTTATGAGGAAAACACTTTATGGGCTATCCTCTTGCTCGGTGTCCATAGCCTCCACGGGTTGACTTCCCATAGTTAAACTCTATCCACACTCCACAACTTACCTTCAAGTTCTCATAGTACATTATTAGATGAGGGTACTCCATCTATAAATTAATCCTTACCGGGTTCCCTAACTTGTACAACTCCTTCTCCATGCGTACATTGCTATTCGGAGTATCCTCATAAGAAGGGTACTCCTTTTTATAAAGTGTCACTGTATTGCATCCAATGCATAGACTACATGCTTCTTAGCCCTTTCAAACACCAATAATAAGCTAACCTTTCAATGGATTATGAGTTACCTTAAGTAGACTCATCTCTACTAATTCTCAATTTTACCCCCATAAACTCATCATAATTATTCAAGAGTTGTATGCAGAGCTTTTGACAAGCCTCAACTCAACAATTACTCCTAGCTCCTTCATTTAATCTCTTTATCTCCCCCATTAACCTTTTAAATTCAGAATATGTCCAATTCCACTAATGAAGTATCTTATGTCTTCTAAATCTATTTAGTCGATTACCACTCTCAGTTTACCCCTTTCTTCTCACCATCAAACTTGAATCATGATTCAATTAACTTATATTATATATTACATTGTCGGCAGACCCATCGGCTAGTCGAATGGTGCACCAACAGTTTTCCCCAAAACTATCATACTTCCATTTCTATTACCAGTTAATCCAACATCTAATTTAATCATACTAATTCATTACCAATCACTACAATATCCCATAAAATGGTTTATTACCTTTTTTTCACCAATTACACATCAACATCACAAATGTTCTCCAATAAGCATGAATTCATCTTGATTCATGTTCATAACATCATATCTCAGTTATTCATAGCCATAACATGATTAAGAACTACATATTCACATTCTGTATTCATTCTTACTTCGATCAGAGCTTCCGTCTTAGGCTAATTCAGTGTCCTTGCATCCTTGCTCCTTGATCAGCTTAACCATCCTCTTGAGTTCGCCCTTAGAAGACCTTAAATCTAAATTCCAGCAGAGCTTCCGCTCTCTCAAACCCTCACTGATCTATTTGCATGAAGGAAACCTCTTTATATAGAAAAGGAAAAGGGAATTAAACTGAATTAAACCCCTTTTTCAAATCCAATAGACTCTATCGATTACCGACAGGTAGTCGACCACAATTGTTTAACTATTTTTCATTCTTTTTTCTTTTCTTCTAGTTTTCCATTAATTCTAGTAAACCCCAATTATCATTTGTATTGTAATTGGGAGATCTTGGACCATTACAGTAGCAGTGGTGGCAGTGGTAATGAAGGAGGCAGCAGTAGAAGAGGATGAGATGGTGGCGGTGGTGGTGGTGGTGGTGGTGGTGGTAAAGGAGGAAGGAGATGGCGATGGTGAAAGAGGAGATATGGAGTCGAGGAAGGAGGAGGAGATAATGGTGGAGACAGAAGCACCGGATGAGGAGCGTAGGAATGGAGCCAGCGGAGAAGCGAATATGGAGCTGTGGGATGGGATGGGAGCAAGGAATGTCGTATCGGATATCGGTAAAATATCGGTCGGCCTAAGAGACGAAATATCGGAGATATATCGGAGATATTGCGTAAAAAAATATCGGTCGTCAAAAACTAGTTTTTATCATATATTTTCAAAATCTAACTTCTAAAATGAGTTATACTAATTTAAACAAAGAATAGATTTCAAAATATGCATAAAAGGATAGAAAACAAACATGAAAGTTTTTTTTTCCCAAAAAAAAAAAAAAAAATTTTTTCAAAATTTTTTTTTTCAAAAAAGGCCGATATATCGGTCCGAAACCGATATATCGGCGATATATCACCGATATATCGGCGATATTTGGAAAAAATGTAAAAAACGATACTTAATGGTATCGGAGTATCGGTTTGTGTCCGATACCGATATATCGGCGATATATCGCCGATATATCGGCGAGCTGGCATTCCATGGATGGGAGGGAACTAGGGAGGGCAAGTGAAAAAGGAAGAGGGGGGCATATCATATGGCCTGGACAATTTCTGCTAAACCAATATTTTTGCTAATATAATGTATTACAAGGGTAATGTGGTCAAAACTTCCGAAGGCGTGGTCAGGAAAGCCATCTAGTGAGTGATGGGAGACAGACATACAGCTCTAAGTGGCTAAGTGGTGACTGGTGAGAGTAGTAGCTCTATAAGTCACATGATTAAAGCGAATCTGACCAACTCAGTGAATTTAGATTTCAAAGACATTTTTTTCTTGAACAAAAAACAGGACACCTTTCTTGAGAATTGTAACAGACAATCTTTGTAATTGATACCTCATCAGATCAACCACACTTTGCAACATTAGTTTGCCAAAAACGTATCTGTCCTCTACCCTGATCTTGCTTGCCTTGATCCTCTTTTTTGCCTCAGACAAAAAGAAAGAGAAAATATCTCCCAAGCAGTCACCCATTTGGTTAAACTGTCAGAAACTCAGAAGGGTACTAAAAACTGTTCGAAGAAGGGCAGGGAGCAGCCGCCATGGTTCCCGTTTTGGCTTCTCTTATTCCCTTTCTCTCTCCTCTCCTGTCAGATATCAAATACCCAGTTGTAAAAGTTGCGTTTCCTCACATCAGAATCCCCTTTTCTTGCCACCCTTTCTGCTTCTAAGGTCTAACTTCTTTCAGTTTATTCAAACTTCTCAGAATTTCGGTTTTTTTCCTCCGTGTAAGCCACTCAACAAGAAATGCATTGGAAAAGTTAATTAATGAGAACAACTAGTAATGCTTGTCTAAATTGCACTGTTTTTTTTTTTGCACTACTGAATTGCACTGTTTATTTGCTGATGTTGTCTATCTTCTTAATATTTTCACGCCTTATATGATTTGTTTTCTTCTTTTGGTAGTAAAGTAATTGGGTTCCTGTCCCTTTGTTTATCTTCTTTGATTGTTCTTTATCAAGATTTAGTTGATAGAAGGAAGAAAAGATTTGGGTGATGTCTTATAGTTCCTCGGACCCTCCTGCTTGTTGCACTTCGGCTATACCTGAATTGAAAATCTACCAAGCTTTCATCTTTTCTGTTCCTATTTTCTTCACTTTTCTGCTTCTTTTGCTTTTCTATTTGTTCTATTTGCGGAGGCGGCGAGTTGATTGGTCGTCGTTGAGGATGAGGACGGAATACCAGGCTCGGGGAGCCATTTCTAGAGTACGATTTATGCACATTGTATTGTGGTTTGGTCATGGTCCATTTTTTTATTCAAAAAATTAAATTAATCCTCTTTCCGTTTTTTGTTTCAGCAATCAGAGTCTGGCTTGAAGAAAGAACTAAGGGAGATGCTTCCTGTCATTATATTTAAGGAGAGTTTTCAGATTAGAGAGACACAGTAAGTGTCTTTGTTACTTGCTTTTCCTTTTTAATTGGTGATTTGCATTACTTTCAAGGACATAATGCTGATCACCATATGTTTATAACAATTTCTTAATACTTCTATAATCATGCTTTACCTATATAATATGCCGATGCTTTACATTTTTCTCAGAAACTTGGCTCGTTTGTGACTAGGGAATCAGGGGAATAGAACAAAGGGTTTTTTGGTGTATATCGGGTGGGGTGGGGGTTAGATTGTTGATTTTTCTCAAAGAGAAGCTGATGTAAGATTCTTCTAATGATAACAGAATATAAATTCTAGAAACATGCAAGATAATAAAAGGTTTATTAGCTGTCAGAAAAATGGTTTATTTGCTATCTGTTACTCCCCCCCCCCCCCCCCCCCCATCTGGAATTATTATTAACGTAAGGATTTTCAGAATGAACTAATTTAAAAACCTTATGTTGATAATAATTCGGGACGGAGGGAGTACTATTTTTGGCTTTCATTCTTCTTCTATTAGCTATCGAAAAAAGTGGTTCTTAATTTTGTTTTTTGTAACCTAATACAAGAAGGGCTTAACGTTTGGTCAGTACTAGGATTTAGTTAATATGCACCATGACACACAAAATATGCACAGAAGCGCCTTGTGTGCCCGAGGTCCAACATTGTACATGTTTTAGGGGGGTGGGCTAGTAATAAAAAACCTGTCGCCCCCTGTTCTACAGGCACTGCATGATCAAAATAGTGTGGCCCCAAGGCGCCCAGCATGTGTGTGGGACTCAAGTACTTAATTGACTCCAGAATCATGAGAAAGTGGTTTAATTTTAATCACTTGAGGCTCTAAACATGTTTGATTTTAGTCGCTTGAGGCTTTAAGTTTCAGTCTATATCTTGTAGTTGCTGGAAGCTTCAAGATATGTGGGATTGCTAAATGTTTTAGAGTTGCCATATACCTGGTTATAGACAGGGTTCATTCGGTCAGTGTATGTGATCATAGTTCCTATGAGAACTGGAACCCATATGAGAGGCTATATCAGTAACAGATTGATTTTATCTTGTCCTAGGGTAGTAGATAAAGATGCCACGCTATTCTATGTTGTTCCTAGAGCCTAATTATTGTCTTGTGACTTATGCATATGACCTTTATTGCACTATGCTAGGGACAGAAAAGATTGAAGTGGTGTACAAGTGGCTTGTAGGTTTTATACAATCTTTTGACTGTCAGGATCTAAAAGGATTCGAGTTTTAGTTTTCATGAGTTCTCGTTTTAGAAAATTTAATTGGCGTGTTCTTTGCATTATCTGTTAGGACTTTGGGATATTTACGATGTGAGTGAGATAATTATTTTTCTTTTTTTTAATATAGTGACATAATACAGAACCTAGTGTTTTGGGAATGTGTTTCCACCGGAAGATGATGTTTTCAATAAAAAAATATAAGACAAGTGAGTGGATATGTTCTGATTTATCCTTTTTCCTGTCTCTGACTTCTTTTCATCTAGAAATTACTAATCTTTTCTCACGTTCAAAGCCTCTGTACTGGTTGAGTGTTTGTGATGAATTGTCATTTATTTTTCAGAAGAATGTGTTGGCAAATAATGACATAGAGCATTAATTGTTGTTATGACATCATTACTCATGTATTCCTTTCTTATAAATTATAGTAATGCAGTATGATTGGTGGATCATGTATTTCTGTAATTTAAATTTGAAATGAGAAACTAGATGCTGTGATTACTTGTCAGAGCCTTTGGGCTAGATGAGCGTGCTTGATAATCTTTGCTGCAGTGCATTCAATTGCTATAGTTGCAAACTGGATCAGAAATTCACTTAACTCTACAACCTAGCCTCTGATAGTTAATTTATGTATTCATTCTTTTTTCATGTAGTAAGTGATACGCACACGTGCACAAACACACATACTCACAATCTGATGATGGTGATGACCACATTGTTAAATTCCTTGACTACGAATTTGGTAGACACATTTTTTGTAGGTTTAAAAGCGTTACAGTTGAAATCATAAATTAAAAACAACTTTAAAGCAGATGGTTAAATTCTTTTTTGCACTCAGGTGCTCAGTTTGCCTAGGTGATTATCAAGCAAATGACCGGCTTCAACAAATGCCATCTTGTGGACACACTTTCCATATGAGTTGTATCGACCACTGGCTAGCTAACAATACTACATGTCCTCTTTGCCGCTTGTCGCTTCTTCATTCTCCTAACTCTACGACTGAAGGTGTCGAGACACAACAAGCTGCGTCCGATGGAAGAGACCCTCGCGAAGAGTCTACTAGAGAAACTGGAGATAGACAGAGCAACAGCACTGACAGGGCCAGGGGAGAGGCTTATGATTGTACAAATATAGTTAGTTGTAGCAGTAATGCTAGTAGTGAAGGAGAGCAGTTTTGGGATGCTGTAAGAGATATAGAACGGTGTGGAGATGATCAGGATGGTTCTGTTGTCATTGATGTCGAAATTAACCGTTCTGGAGTTCAGGAGGCTACAGTGGATTCTGTTAGCTGAGTCAGTTTAATTCAATGTTGTAACATATGTAGGAATTTCTAATGTATTTTTATAGAATGTATCACATGCATGTTCATATGTGTTTATATAGTCAGTCCCCCCCCCCCCTCTAAACAATTTTTCGGTTTTTGATGTCATTCTGGGCATAATGGTAGCCTCATGTTCATGAAATGCAATACGTATGCAGCCAAATATTTAAGTTTTCATATCATTAAAACTGTTCGAGACAGTTCCATAAAATGGCTCATTTATGGTTGACAATGTCTCGACAGAGCTTAGGTGGGTTGGGGTCAAGACAAGACTTTTATTATTTTTGAATGTTTTTCTACTATAATGACTTCCATTCGATGGATTTATTTTTATTCACAAATCTGTCAAGTAAAAATGGCATTAACATAAATGACTTGGCTTGCTTTTATTTTGTTTGTCACAGCACTTCGAGCTTTTACACTTGAGGCAGAAGCATGCAGTAATAGTACTATCAACCTTTAAAATATGCTTTTGGAGACATTCTGCTTCCCCACTCTGTTTTTCTTTGTGAGTTCCAGAGTAGATTAAGGAAGCCTGTTTTGTAGCACTATCTATAATAAGCTTTATTGATACCAGAATGAACTAGAATTGTCTTTATTCAATTTTTAAAAGTATTAGTACAATAAAATAACAAGTCTGCCTCATTATGTGTCTTACTTGTTTTTAACCCACGGCCTGAACTGTAATCTTTTGGTTTGAAGCGCTATCTACTTCATAGCAGATTGGGGATAGCAGGAGATATCAAAATTGGTATATGATGATGTGAAACCTGGGTGTTGGCTTGGAGTGCAAATGATCAAACCAGACGCAACCTATAAAATCTATCATTAAAGAAATACAAGGAAGGATTTGGAGACAAAGGAAATTGTCTCTTACCCTTCAAATGATTCAAAGGACTAGTTAACTTGGATGGGCATGGACCCAAAATGGGCAAAAGAGAGAAACCATTCAAGTCAATGTCAGGGGCGATTAGAGGAAATCATGACTTGGCCATCTTTTTGCCATCTGGGTGGATGAAATGGACCAAGTATTTGTCTTTCCCTTTCTCAGAAGCAATGGCTCATGGATGGATAATGTGTGTTGTTAGGTGGAAGTTGCTAATTAGTATTTAGTGGGTCTCATGTCTGATGTCTCAATCTAATATCTCACTGAAACTTAAAGATGTACAAAGAGACTTGTTGCAGTTCAATTTTGACTCCAAAACCTTATGCACTCTCTAATAGTTTTTTTTTAAGGTTCTTCTGGAACATCTTCAAATATCTTTAACATCTTTTCCAAGGTTTTACTGGAACATCTCCAAAGATTTGTAAGGATGTAATTGGTTAATGAACTTATGGTGGATTTCGATATCACTTATGGTGGATTTACTATTTGAATGGGGCAAACGTGGGTGCACGCCTACATTATTGATGCATTTTTTTCTCTGAGCTGTTGTGATGTGTTGTGGGTTTGGTAGTTGGCATTTAATACTATTGGATTTGTTTGGCTGGAATACTATCTATCATTTTGGTAGTGCATATAATAATCCTTTTCAGAAGGATTAAGGTATAAATTTAAGTTTTTAGTTTGTCCAACTATACCAATTAAGATGTTATTATATTCCCTCCGTCCAAAAATATCTGTACTGAATTAAAAAGAGTTCAGTTAGGTTTTCTAATGAGGGCAAATATTTTTGGACGGAGGGAGTATTATTTTGCTGGTTTACATTGACATCCTTTTTGTATACTTAATGAGTAGTATTGTCTAGACTTATGGAAAGTTTTGTTTTTGTTAGGTAGAGTTAACGCTTGTAGTCTTTTAGATATGGGTTTATTAATAGACAGACATGGGTCTCTCTGCAACTCATCACTGCAGGGTAATATTAAGATTTAAAAATGTGTCACATATTTATATTAGAAAAGCTCATTTATTGGCATAAACGCCACTTTTATTATGGAGAATGGCTAGATAGAAACTCTTTCAATTTAATTTAAAACAGATTAATAGATTTTGATTCCTATCTAGAAATCATCTGTTCAATCAAATTAATATCTCTTAAATACAGTGTATGGCACTTATCTTTAATAGACCGTACTTTTTAAATACTAAATGTAGAAAAAACTCAACAACACTAGGGATCTAAACATTGTTAGCTATTATACAGCTAATTTCAAATTAATCAATAGAGATACAGTCCATAAGTTATCTAATTAGGCTAAGCCTTATTCAGGTGTTCAGGTCCAATCTATGCAAATTCAGTAGTATATATGTCCTATTTTAATGTGCAAAATATATTTTTGTTATTGGGAGCAAGGAATGTCGTATCAGATATCAGTAAAATATCGGTCGACTAGAAATACAAAATATCGGAGATATTGTGTAAAAAAGCATCGATGGTCTAAAACTAGTTTTTACTATATATTTTTATAATATAACTTCTAAAATGAGTGATACTCATGATTTAGACAAGCATAAATTTTAAAATATGTATTAAAAATACGTATATAATTCAAAATATGTGGTCGCATTTTAAACCCGTATCTTTCCACTTGGCATAGGATGGGAAACAAATGGGAAAGTTAATTTTTTAAAAAAAAATTAATTTTTTTAACACCGATATATCGATATGTCGGCGATATTTAAAAAAAAACTAGACATCGATATTATAGTGTATCATTTTACCGGTTGATAGCTAATATCGATATATCGCCGATACAACATTCTATGATTGAGAGGTGTTTACAACTTGACTTAAAAAAGGGGTAGTGCGATGGCCCCATAGAGAACCATATTGCTGCCTACTTTGGCATTTAAAATGTCCATGTATAATATGCTCAATTAGATAAATTGAGATTTAATCCCTTTGGGCGGCCGTGTTATAACATTTATTGAAACTTTTTCGTAAGCGTTTTTCACTTGAGGATTTGACTGAAATATTCAGGAACTTCTTCAAAAGGATAAAGGTGTCACTGTTCATCCAAAAATCAGAACTACTCGGTGCTCGTTCTCATGGGAAAACTTTCATCTGCCATCACGCAGATAGCAGTCCAATAGAAAATTGTCACCTCCAGGAGATGACAGTTCTTTAAGGAGAGAAATTTTAGCTAATAGTTCTTAGCGTGTGTGTGGGAGGATCTGCAATGGATTAAAAATGCGAAAAGAGATTTGACTGAAATATTTATGAACTTCTCGTAATCATAATCACAAGCGTCTTTTCCCTAATTATTTAGGGTCGGCAACATGAATCTTAAACCAATATTTTGGTCTATTTTGTGCAACTCTTTTTTTAGATAGCAAACTCATATTCTTTTTTATTAATTTCATCAAAGTTTTCTTAAGTTTCTCTCTCCCTCTTTTAATACTTACGAACTTCTCAAAACACAAAATTGTATCACTTGAAATACCAGAACTACTTATGTTAGCATATTTTCAATCATTCATCAGATAACCCATGGAAAATGTTTAGAAGTATTTAATCAATGAAGCCCACAATTTCAACGTGAACTCGAACGTGACATTTCTTTAACTCTACCTTCGTACGTGTTAGACCGTAAAATAGTTTTATTATTTCCTCTGACCAATGAAACCTATCTGTATTTGAAAAAAGACTGGGTCCATCACTACATGGCCGCCTTTGCTCCCTCATGACGAACAACTTGGGGGGTCCAATAAATTTAACCAGCACTTCATCCTATGAAGCACGGACATGGCAAAATGGCAGCCGTGTCCGTATCTGACACGGATACGCTGGCGACACTGCTGCCTGCGTGTCCGTGCCGGTTTTTCTTTAAAAAAAAAAGGATACTTGTGGACACAGCGGGACACGGGAATTTGGCCGTGTCAAAAAGGGCAGTAGGTGTTACAGCCAGCATGGAGTAGATGAGGAATGAATGGATCGCCTGAATAAGTGTCAGTGTAGTACCACATGCCTTGACAGTCCTGTTATCTACTTGTCACTCTTGTCACTCCCAGCTCTCGTCACCAGTAACCTGTCTTGAATGCAACATATACATTGACTATTAATGTACAGGAAACTAAAACAGTATTTTTTGCCATAATATAAGAGTCCATAATATAAGAAATTTCTATTGAAAATATAAAAATATAAAAAATTATGAATGAAACTAATTTTTGAATTATAAATTTATAATAATATTTTATAAATAATAATAAATATTTTTTTATTGGCCATGTCGTATCCTACTTTTTGGAAAAATGGCGTGTCGCCATGTCCATATTGTGTCGTATCATGTCGCCGTTTTTGTATCCGTGCTTCTTAGACTCCATCCGTCCGGAATTTTTATCACTATAAGGTTTTTGAGAATTAACTGAAATTAGTTTATTTTTTTAAAAAAACTTTATAGTGATAATAATTCTGGACATAGGGAATATTAAATGCAGATAGGTTTATTGGATGGAGTATCAGGCGATGAATTATCAAATATGTTGACTTGTAGACACCCACATGACCATTCATGTTTCATGTCCGCCTCCAAAGAAAAATTCAAACAAATAAAAAACACATAAGCGGGTCATACCCTTTTATAACAATTTATATAAGAGGTAATTATCAAGATTAGTAGTTAGTATAAGAAGAAAAAACAGGTAGTGGGAGAGTAGATAGGCAATACAAATCTAAATATTTACTATTGCCCATTCATATTAAAGCAGTTGATGTCAAAGTAGTAGTTGTAGTTTAAAAGCTTCAAGAGTGGAAATGCAAGTATAAAAACTTTATGTTAGAAGTGGATATAATAACCCATATTAAAACCCACTTACTATTGATACGAATGAGTGAATTGGGTGAAGGATGAATAGTCTCACATCCACACCAAGGATGTATTGTGGATGGTATATAAGGTCCAAGTTAGGCATTTGAAGTTGGGCCCAAGGGCCACCCCACTTTTGTGGGAGAGAGAGATGTTGGACCCATGCACCTAGGTGGGCTAACCCACACGCGCGCCACCGCCGTCCGGGCCAGGTCAGGTCGGGTCGAGTCAACAAGATAATATATTTTTGGGACAAATTCAATTGGTTTGGTTTTCTAATTTATTTTGGTCCAACCAAAATAGGTTCGATTTATTTTTATGACCGTTAACGGACGGACTCGTCTGTTTAACGGGAAAGGGTTTCAACGGGCTTTAACGGGAAAATGTGTATTTTCAACCGACTTTAACGGGATTTCTATAAAGCTTAAGAAAACGGGTTTTTCAGTACGGTTTTGACTGCACTTCATCTTCCTCCTTTCTCCTCTCTTCTATGAAAGCATTACACATATGTGGTTCGCTGCACTCTTATCCTGGGAGGCAGGTGCCCACGAGTCTTGAGCACCGTAGGGAGGGCGCATTCTGTCTTAAGGACAAAGTGCTTCGCTTGATTCGGTCATCAACTTCTTCTTTATTATCATCTTTGCAAAGGTACACAAATTTATCATCTTTAAGATAGTAGCAGTAAGTAATATTATAATAACACTTTATACTAAAAGTAACCGCATATATCCAGTAAATACTTTCTTATCTTGAAGGCAATCAAACTTTTCTTTTTCCTGTGTTTCAATTGAAGGCAATCAACCTACTAAATATTATCACTAACAAAAAATTCCAACTAAATATTAATCTGGGTTAACCACACTCTTGGGTTTAAAACAATTCACCTCTTTATACGTAAACAAGTAGAATTGATTTCAGTTTACCAAAGCAAAAAAATATAGAATAGATTTAGCAATAAAGTACCAATTCTAGTGGCAGTTGTGTAACCTATTCACATGGTGCTTTGAATTGGGTCGTTGACGGATTCCCTCACTGGTGGGAAGTTCTCCTCTCTCTCCCGGAAATTTCCAATTGAATCTTCCATTTCATCCTTCCTTCTGCTTCTCAGTGTCTCCTCCAGTTCTTGTGCAGCCAGAAAAATCTTTTGAAGGAAAATAACTGGTATGATATTGAAGTGTCGGTGTCTCTTTTGTAAAATTCACCTGGTCATGCATTTGTTTGGTATCATTCTTTTTTGTAAGCTATAATACCAGAAAGATCAGGAGATTTATAGCTTATCAGCTTCAAATTCGGCAGGTTTTCATTACATGAGGTTTTGGGTTATGATAAGAATTATTTTTATCAACTGTTGACTTCTTGTGCTATAAGCTTTTTTGTTGTACTATTTTTTTCTGAACCTTAAAATATGTGACTAGATCATCAGTTGGATAACTTCTTCTCTTTTCTTCTTTTGAGCAATTTCAGTTGACAATTTGAAGTAATTATGTCCTGGGTGAATTTTCAAAATGCTTGATCAACTAGCTCTGGAAGGAGTAGGATTTTCATATTGCAACCTAAAGTGGTTTCAAGCTTTGGCAAGTTATGTAGGAAGAATATAGATGCCAACAAGTCTCATCCTCTGGAGTTTCTTCTTGCTGAACTCCTTGTTTTACAAGTATGGACCCAATACACAACTTCGTCTACTATTGTTGTGTTGCTAAAGGAAGTAGAATTATATATGCTTACAGCCGAGGAGATCAAGAATTGGAAAGCTTAGCAGCACTGACCTTGGAGAGGACTCCACCTTTCCACATTTGGTATCTTGAAACTGTGGGAAAATATACTTTTGGTTTTCTTATGGAAAGTGAGCACATCTACTTGGCCATTGTAGATAGGAACCTTCACAATTCAAAGTTGATTCGATTTCTAGAGCATGTAAGAGATGACTTCAAGAAAGCCTCCAAGAAGAAGTTGAGAAGTAGCGTTTCCTGTTCAAGCAGGATTACTTTACAAGAAGAGCTAGTTCCTACCATAAGAAATTTGATTAGCTCGTTGGAGAACATCTCCCAGTTGGAGGCACATCATGTAATTGACATGCCTTCGAATCACTTCAGCAATCAGATTAATGGTCCAGAACCAACCTCATCAACAAAAGCTCCTCTGCTAAGCAAGCCCAGCCGGCATGAGAAGAAGAAGATGAAGGATAGATCAACTGAAGGTAGAAGTCTAACTGGCTTAGAAGATGAAGCAACCACCTCTTCCGAATTGAACCAAGGTGAGATCTCATCCATGTCACTGCAGAAGAGCTTGAGCTCTACAAGACTCAGGGGGCAACAAAATGCCCGAAGAGCGTGGTGGCGTCATGTTTGGATTGTTCTCGCCATAGACGTATTTGTTTGCTTGATCCTGTTTGGAGTTTGGTTGGGAGTGTGTCAAGGCTTTAGATGCATTTCCGATTAGAATAGTTCTCAAGACTTGAGAGCTTAACAGCCTGTGTTAAAAAAATCTGACTTTCAATTCTCTCTTGCAGTTGTTCAGATATCTCATTTAGATCTTTTATGTGTGCAAATGAATGGACAATACTTTTGAAATTCATAGTGAAGAGTGATCATCCGAGAGCCTTCCCACTTGAGGTTTCTATGATATTTGCAATCTGCGGGTTCGAACAATCTTGGAAGTTGTCCTTCACATGTTACCACAGCTTGTGTACAGATGTGGTGAATTCCCTGTTTGGGTTGGATACTAGCACTCAAAGTGGGCCATTCACTGCATATCAGTTTTTCCTTGATTGTTGATCCAGCAAATTCAACATACTCCCTCCGGTCACTTTTGATAAATACAGTTTTCTTTCATAGATACAGTTTTCTTCAAATGAATTCATTTGAAGAAAACTGTATTTATCAAAAGTGACCGGAGGGAGTACTGTTTATGGAGATTCTTTCCGGATGAGAACAATCTCCAGCTGCAAAAACAGGCCTCATTGCATCTTCTGCCCAACTGAATTTCCTGTTCGTCGGAAAATGTTGTTTGGTGACATTTGCGACACATTTCATCCAAATGAATTTCTTGTTCGTGGGAAAATGTTGTTTGGTCATGGAGAGCAACCATTTGTGAGAGGGCTAATCACCAGTATACCCTTTTCCTTGGGAATGGTGATGAAATTGTTTGATAATACAACTACAATTTTCTTGGGAATGGTGATGAAATTGTCGGATAATACAACTACAATCGCGAAATCTATTAAGAGAGAATAGAAGATCATGTGCAGAAGACAAATTACTGATAAAGCTCCACCTTAAACCTTTTTTGGCAACAACTACACCTTCAGCTTACACTCATTTGGTTTATGAGGCGCTGCAAAATGTGTTGCAAGCGCTAAACCAGTTTTAACATATTTCTGTTTCCCTCAGCTGAAAAGAGCTTTAACACGGCTTTAAAAGGCAAAACAGTGATCATCTTCCCCATTCCAAATCCGGGCTGGCTTCCAACCTCTGCACTTCGGTTTTCGAGCTCTTTGGATATTGAAAGATTATTCGATCCCATCCCATGATGTGTGTGTAACAGAACATTTTCTATAGGAATCATAACTCGTAGACAGGCTTATGCCCAAAATACCCCAAAACTACTAGGTGATGTTACATCTAAGGAAAACTGTGACAGTTAGAAAAAACATGTTCCCGTCTGACCTACTTGCATTTGGTAACTAGAAGAAATTTTGGCATTACATGTTTAAAAACCTAGTTAGTTTCATATTTTATAGTCTACTATTTTCCTTTCTTATTTCTTTTGTCTTAAGCATATTCTCATCGGCTGACTCAATTACCTATAATAGTTATAATTAATCTTACGACATCACAAACCCAATGGAACTATTCTTCTAGTTACTAAATGTCACTCAAGTACCTACACTATTTATAATTAATCCTGAGTCATCACAAGCCTAATGGAACTATTTCGTACTTTTGATACTTACTGGCCGTTTGGGGCGTGAAAAAACCGGAATATCCACAGTGGATATTTCACTTCCACTGTAGCTCCACTTCCACTGTAGCATTCAGGTTTTTTTCACTTTCAGGCTGAAACACATCCTGAGGTGTTTCAGCTGAAAGTGAAAAAAACATGAAATGAATAGTGAAATGAAACATCCACTATGGATGTTTTGCTTTTTATCACGCCCCAAACGGCGACTTAATAGTCTTAATTTTTCCCCTTCGTGATTCACCCGTCCCAAAAAAAAGCATCTGCATCAATTATATTTAGAAATGATTCAAAAAATAAACGCCCCTATTCAAGTGCTTTTTTTTGGCAATTACATGTCACTAATTGGAACTACTTCATATTTCCCCTCAATCGATAAATTTATGAAATGTAGAACAGCACAGCAACATCAATCTTACACTGAGAGCTGTGTGCATCACTGTAAACTCGGCCCTTCTAACAGAAACAGAGAAGTGCTCATTGATTTTGTGAACGTTGCTGACAACCACCATATCATACTGTTATAGGACAGCTTTTTAGTACAGCTTATTTCATTGTCAAGGGACAAGCAATTTGAGTGATCACATAATTACATAACATTCATATAGTTATTCCAGTGATAGTTACGAACCAAAATGATGAGAAGACTAGCCTATAAACAAAACCTCACTTAGATTAAAGAAATAGCAACCACCATCTGAATTTTTTTTTCTCAGTCATCACCATCCGTAATTGGCAAAACTGCCAATCTCTTTCTCACTTGACCAGCAAGACTGCACCACATGATGCTTATCTAGAAGAAAAAAGGACAATGTACTTTTTTAAACTAAACATTCCAGCAAATTCCTTGAACTACTAATTATCAGCATTGCACTTGTATTAATCAAATACAAGAATGTTCACATAAATAGTTCTTACTTTTCAGTAATAAGATAATTTAGAAACTAAACAACCTCGTTTTCATAGACGGATAATGGAAATATTCGCTTGACAACCTATGTTGAGAAATCTGTCTTTCAGTTTTCTCTTGAAGTCGTTCGGATATCTCATGTAGATCTTTTGTGTGTACAAATGAATGCACAATTCTTAAATTCATCTACAAGGGCGATCATCCGACAGCCTTCCACTTGAGGTTCTTTGATATTTGCAATCCGTGAGCATGAACAATCTTGTAAGTTGTCCTTACATGTTACCACGGCTTGTGTACTGAACCGAGATGTGGTGAATTCCCTGTTTGGTATGGCCACTAGCACCAAAAGTGGTCCATTCACTGCATACCAGTTGTCATCTTGCACTTAATTTTTTATCTTCTCCTTCATTAAGCCTGTTCCTTGATAGTTGATCCAGCAGATTTAACATACCGTATATGGAGATTTATAAGAACAATCTCCAGCAGCAAAAACAATCCACATTCCATCTACTTCTGTCCAACTGCATCCTGCTGGCTTCTTAAATCCTTTTGCTTCATCAGCCTTCTTACTTCTTCAACCCCATCCCATCTCCCTGCCGCTGCATAAATATTGGACATAACAACATAGTTTCCTACATTATCTTCTTCTGCATCGAACAAATGGTCTACTCCAAGCCTCCCCAGTTCCACTTCAAGGAATTTTACAAGCACCACGAAGTGTTCCCCACACATTTGCATTTGGCTTGAAGGGCATATTCATTATAAAGTTGTATGCATCTTTTTAAAAATCTGATCGAGCAAGCATGTCAGCCATACATGAATAGTGCTCCATTGTGGGTTCAATCCCACAAGTTTCTTACATGGATGAGAAATGCTTCCATCCTTCTTCAGCGAGGCCAGGAGTATGAGATTGACACTGTTGCTCACTGATACAAGGACGGAAGGAGTATAAGATTGACATAAACCAATATATTTTGCTCACTAAAGGTGACTAGAGCAACTGATTTGTGAGTCCAGGAAAGAAACATTTGTGACACGTTTCGTTCAGATGAATTTCTCGTTCTTAGGAAAATGTTGTATGGTAACCAAGAGCGTAAAACCATTTGCGAGCGGGTTAATGACAATTATACCTTTTCTTGGTAGCGATGAAAAAATAGTTTGATAAAACAACTACAATCACTAGATCTATTCAGAGAGAAAAGAAGATAATGGGCAGAAGGCAAATTACTGATAAAGCTCCACCTTCAACTTACACACATGATCTATGAGGCGCTACAAAATGTGTTGCAAGTGCTAAGCCAATTTTTAACATATTTCTGTTTCCCTCAGCTGAAAAGAGCTTTAACACGGCTTTAAAGGCAAAACAGTAATCCACTTCCCCATTCCAAATCTAGGCTGGCAGACACTTCCAACCACTGCACTTTGGTCTCAGAGCTCTTTGGATATGGATAGGTTATTCGGTCCCATCCGTTGATGTGTGGCAAAATAAACTATAACAGAACATTTTGTCAAGACAATCCACGTGAAATCAAGATCTAATCAAAATATCCACCAACATAAAGGTGAATCAAATAAGCAGATCACATCTGATTTTCTAAAGGTAACATAACAAGTCGACAGGCTTATGCCGAAAGTACCCCAAAGACTACCAGTTGATGTTACATCTAAGGAAAATTGTGATAACTAGAAAAAACATGAGCCCATCTGACCTACTTCATGCACTTAGTAACTAGAAGAAATTTTGCCATTATCCTTTTAAAATCCTAGTTAGTTTCATATTTTATAGTCTAGTATTTTCCTTTTTTATTTCTTGTCTTAAAAAATATCTCCTCATCAGTTGACTCTATATACATGACTAGAAAACGTGAAATATGTCACTCAAGTACCTATAATAATTATAATTAATCTTATGTCATCTCAAACCTAAAGGCTGTGCATGTAAAAAGTCTCAAATTCTATTTACTTTGATACTTAATAGTCTTAACTTTTCCCCCTTCATGGTACACCTTAAAAAAGAAGCATCTGCATCAATTATCTTTAGAAATGAGTACAAAAAATAAAAGCCACATCTCATAGAAATCTCGACGGGAAAAGAAATCTCAGTCAAATTTATTTAGTTTAAAAAAGTATATTCTTGTGGACTTGAGTAAAGAACCAAAAAAGCTATTACATAACCTAACACAATAAACTGCCAGAACACTAGCCTGCCAATAGTAAGCGTGATAAGAAGTGCAGAAGTACGACGACAAGAGATCCAAAAGGCATTAGCTAAATTATCAGATACTAGCAGCCAAAGTTCAAATTTTCCACTGACTTCTTTTTTTTTGAGACAACTGATTTCATATCTTACGTCTACTTTGTGGTTGAAGTTATTTTTATCATGTATGTATCAATCATCAAATTTATGAACATATTTAACTATTAGAGTCCCCTTAGTATGTGTCCTGGCTCGCGCACGTAGGCGTATTGTTGGGCATCACGGGCTATCAGATTTTGGTCCAGCGGCACGCTTTAATACAGGGGCCAGGAAGGTTTGAATCACCCACCCGCCACATGTATCAACAATTTAGTGTGTGCCATTCAACAGCTCACAGTGCCCCCCCGCCCATGCAATTTTATATGCTGGGGCACATATTAAGTTTTCCTTACCTCTTAATAGATATTGTATCAGCTTTTACAAATAAAACTTTATATAATAGTCTTCCAAGACTTCTCAAAAACATCCAACGCTTATAATGATTTATTGCTATGACATGTGGCAAAACAGCAAAATCAATCTTTTATTTTGTAATTGAATTTTTCCTACACTTCCAAATATGAAATAATCAATACAAAGAACAAAATTTCCCCAAATTTTCCAAAAGTAGAGTGCATTTAAAACATTAGAATTTCTGTTTGCACTTATACTAATCAGCACATTTTATCATGTCATATATCTAGAAATAAATTATTACGTTATAGTATTTCTGAAAACTAAGTCTGAAAATTAACATATAAAAATAGCATTTCTGACAATTTTCTAATGGTAATAAACTTAAAACCAGGAGCTATTGCAGTTTCTAACGTGCCAATTAGAACAATAAACACCTTATTTAAAAATCGAACTTATTTTTCTTAATTTCCGGAAACATAAAATTTAGTGAACACTTGAACACTTCAGCAAAGATGCCATTTTGATGTGTGTGAATTGATATACTTTACCAATAAGATAGATGTCCAAATGAGGAAAGGGAAAATAAAATAGAGCTCAGATTGGAGCTTCATTATATTTACATTCATGATTTTACAGTATTTCATAATTTCTCAATCTTCAAAAATAAAGCCCCCCCCAAAAAATGTTAAATAGCAAAACACCATAAGCAATATCCCTTTATTTGGGATGTAGCCATGACCAATCCAAGAATAAGAAAAGATAAGAGCGGACATCAAGACCATATATTTTTTGTAATCAGCAAGCTTTGATGATGATAGACTTCAAAGAAACTGATGTCTGCTGTTCATATAATAAAATTTTACTACATAAATGAACTCAATTGCAGATAACCATAGCGTTGGTACATGAAAAATATAGTGATGTGCACCTGGTTCTTCTCCCAGTCGTACTTCTGTTGTTGACCTGTGATAGCAGGGGTGAACTTTAACATCTTTTTCTCCATCGAAACTCCCAACTATTCCAATAAACAAAAGAAAGACAAAAATTTTATCCCCCTAATATCATCCAATTTTTGTAAGATGAACTAATTGGCCTTCCTACAGGAATCACTGGACAAAAGATACTACAAAAGAAAAAACATGAGTTACCGCTGCATTATTGAACTTTGGCAGCACAGGAGACATAGAAAGTGCTGCTCTTCCTTTATAAATTGAAAAATCTGCCCACATTCTGCTTACTTTGCTTGCTGGCAGGTAAAGTGAATCCATAAGCAATCATGAAAAAGTTGTTTGCAAAGAGAAGGAAACTATAATCAAATACATAACTGAAGACTATCACTACCATCAGCTGATGCAAAGCTACTAGTGCTAAAGCCAGCACGTGACATGAAGTTGTGCAACACTTCCCGATTCTGAATTTCCCTAACACTCTACAAAAATGGTTTCTCTACTATGGAACTCCTGATTCACATGTTCAAAGAAATCTTTAAGAACAAACTGCCTCCATATAGCCAATATTCAGGAAAATATATTTACATGGAGTTGTCCTATTGATGAGCTATATAAAAACGGAATCAGAGACTGCAATATCTAGAGCAAGTTTGACAAAAGAAGCAATCATCGACAAGAAAATGGGTAGAATATCTCAGAAGATTAAAAGGGCATAATTAAGTGATTCAATAAAATTGATAAGCCAGAAAAGATGCTGACAGAGATATTAAGTTAGTAACCCATATAACAAAACTCCGGGACAGCGCATTGGAAAGAAAACTCCCTGATGGGACCATGTACCAGAAAACCAATTTGGTTTATGCTTGAAATGTAAACTAGAAGCCATTTCTTGCTTAGATTGTTATTGTAATAGGTTCAAGAAGAGAAAGAATTCACTAATGGCATTTATTCATCTAGAGAAGACACCTGATGAACTTCTATGATGCCCTATATAGACCTGTGCTATGATGAGTAAGATTTGACAAAAACTACATCTTCAAACTTACCAGACTACACATTCTTAGAATCCAGTCAAACAGATATTGTAGCAGAAACTAATGCTTTCCCAAGCAGATTCCATGCTCTCTAAAAGCAGCAATTTTTACAAATAGAAGGCAAACATAGAATTCGGAAAGAACAATTTCAAAATATAGCATTTAGAGAGAGAGAAAAGAGTAAATTTTACAGAATTTTGATGTCAAAAGAAGGCATTTTAGGACAACAAAGAAGGCGAAGATCAAGGCGGTGGTTGCAACTGGGCCTTTTGCTTGAAGACCCACTTCTTTCTTTTCTAAAACCCCAAACCCTAAAATGATAAAAATGGAAATGCCCAGAGGTATGGAGTTGAGGAATCCAACCTGAAGAGAAGAAGCTGGGCGAACCTCTTCATCACTCCTTATCTGGGAAGAAGAAGAAGACTCAAAAAGCATTTGGAAAAGGAGTTGACAAACGGGAGCTTCTATTGAGAGTGGAATGATAGTGGGTGAGTCTGTCGGAGGGCTTTGCTGTGTTTGGAAATCAAAAGGCCGACCTGATGGTTCGAGGTAACGTATCGGAGGTATCACTGCATATCATTTTTCATGTTGCACTTAATTTTTTATCTGCTCCTCCATTAAGCATGTTCCTTGATTGTTGATCCAGCAGATTCAACATACTGTATATGGAGATTCTTTCCGGATGAGAATAATCTCCAGCAGCAAAAACATGCCTCATTCCATCTACTTCTGTCCAACTGCATCCTGCTGGCTTCTTAAAATCCTTTTGTTTCATCAGCCTTCTTACTTCTTCAACCCCATCCCATCTCCCTGCTGCTGCATAAATATTGGACATGACAACATAGTTTCCTATATTATATTCTTCAACCTCGAACAAATGATCTGCTGCAAGCCTCCCTAGTTCCATTTCACGGTAAATTTTACAAGCACCAAGAAGTGTTCCCCACACATTTGCATTTGGCTTGATGCGCATATTCATTATAAAGTTGTATGCATCTTTTAAGGAACCTGATCGAGCAAGCATGTCAACCATACATGAATAGTGCTCCATTGTGGGTTCAATCCCATAAGTTTCCTTCATGGATGAGAAATGCTTCCATCCTTCCTCAGCGAGGCCAGCATGACTGCAAGCCGCTAAAACAGCTGTCATCAAAACATGGTCTGGCTGTATTGCTGACTCAAGCAGCTGACTGAAAATCCCAAGTGCTTCTTTGCCCATTCCACACATAGCATAGCCTCTAATCATAGCAGTGAAGATGACCAAATCCTTCCTAGAGCTCATTTGGAAGAGCCTGTCAGCATCTTTTATGTTGCCACATTTGGAATACACATCCACAAGAGCTCCTTCCACAAGTACGTCACCAAAACAAACTCTAGTTGCAAAACCATGCAACTGTCTCAGGAGATAAATTGAAGCAAGAAATGCACACACTGGAAGGACGCTCATCAGTGTCACTGCATCAGGTCTCATTCCTTGATGTTGTAATTCCCGGAAAAGAGATATGCTTCTATCTGTAAATTCAGTTTGAGCATAGACTTGAATCATTAGGTTCCATGTGGTGAGATCCTTTTCACACATACGGCTAAATATCAGTTCTGCACCTTCTGGATAACCTTTCTTCACACAGCCCGAAATCATTGAATTACCTGTGATCACGTTCTTACCAATTAAGCTTTTGAAGGTCTTAAATGCTTTGTCAATGTCGTCACATTTTGCATACACGTCAATTATAGCATTTCCAACATGAACTTTGTTTAGAATACCTGTTCTCACGGAATATGCATGGGTTTCTTTAATCCCCCTTATGCCAAGAATAGCACTCCCCCTAAGGATGCTTAAGATGGTAATGTAATCCGGTGTAATCCTATCCTTTTGCATTTGATACAAAAGATCAAGCATCTGTTTCCCTTCACCACTTTCTGCATATGCAGCTAGCAATGTGTTCCATGATATCAGATCTTTCTTTGTCATCATCTTGAATGTCTGAGATGCATCTTCTATTCTCCCACATTTCGCATAGAAACTGATGAGAGCATTTCCTACTTCTGTATTGCAGGAGAGACCCTCATGCCTGAGAATGTATTCATGAATTTGTTGACCTTCCCTTAGAGCACATAATTGAGCACAGACCGGCAGTACACTTACAACAGTAACGGAATCCGGCTTCATCTCTGTGGTGATAAGTTCATGATACAATTCTAGAGCTTTTGGCAGCAAACCATTTGAAGCAAACCCCGCAATGACTGTATTCCATGAAACCATATCTTTAGAGCTCATTTTCCTGAAGATGGATTCCGCTTCCTTCATGTGTCCTATCCTGGAGTAATATGTCATTAGAGCATTACAAACTGAAACATCCCTCTCCAGAAATGGTCTCCGCACAATATATGCATGCATCTCCTTTCCACAATAGCAATCATCTAAAGTTGCTAATATGGGCAGAACATTTGCCAATGTTGCATAATTGGGATGAACATCCTCTGACAACATCCAGCAAAAAGTTTGAAATGCCTCCATAAAAAGTCCATTATCTATGTAGCCAGCTACCATGGCGTTCCATGAGATAACATCCTTATGAAGGACTGCATGGAACATGCTACAGGCCTCACAGACTTCACCACATTTAGCATACATGGATAACAGTGCATTTCCAACAACTGTTTCAGAATTTATTCCAGTTTTCATCACAAAAGCATGGACACTCCTACCAGACATTAGATCCTTCAGCTTACCACAAATAGGAATCACAATAGCAAAGGTTACTTCATTAGGCATTGGCCGTGGTTCCACCGGACATATGTGCATGGAGTGTAACAAGTGAAACACCTTCTCATAAAAATGTAATCCTGCATAACCAGACAAGAGAATGTTCCATAGAACAGTATCATCTTCAGAGCTCATCTGATAGAACAGCTTGTGACAATCATTTAAAGAACCACATTTGGCATACATGTTCATTAGAGACTTAGCTATCGCTGTGCTTGACATATAACCTTGTTTAACGACATACCCATGCAAAACTTTTCCAAGTTCTTCAGCCAAAAGGGCAGCACAGCACTTGAGCAGACCAGGCACCGAATCTTGATCGGGTTTTACGCCAGCATGTTGCATAGCGCAGAAGTGGGACACAGCAGACTCATAACGGGCATCCACACAGCAAGCTCTGATTAATACATCCCACTGCTTGGGACTTGTCTCAGGCATTTCCTCGAGCACGTTGTGAGCAATAACACATTTTCCATTGAAACTACTACACATATGACTTGTGCGCGAATAATTTACGCAATGTCGAAATCGGGTCGCGCGAAATGCACGCCTGCCATTGAGTCTAGTGATATGAGTGAGCTCCATTCTGGCCACATTGTGGATAGAAAAGAAGAACATTCAAAAAAAGCAGGGAAGTAAGAGATGACCAATATTATCTGTATTGTTTGACGGCGGTGGGTAGGCCTCTGGACGCACTGGCGAAAGCTCCCATGGCCAGTTCGTCGGACGTGGAAAGGCTGCTAGCGGCTCTGGCGCTGCCTGATCGTCGGAGGCCCAGTCATCGCGGCATGCGGAAATCGAAGAGGCCCTCCTGAACGCGGGAGAATGGAAAAGGGACAAAGGCGGCCGGAAATGCGTGCGCAGCCATCGCCGGAGGTAGGATTTGCTGGAAAGGTGGGAGCTTTCCGGGTGGAACCTTCAGCAGCAGTGACGGACCGGCACCGGCATCATCGCCGGAGAAAGAAAGTTCAGTTGGACTCGTGGGTTCCATCCAATGCGCTCATGGACTTGTCTACAACCGTTGATTTTTTGGGGCCTATCTTTTCAAGGTGCGATCATTTTTAAGTGTTCACTGGAGGGTTTTTTTTACTCCGTCCCATGTTAGAAGCTCCATTTAGAATAAAGTTTGTCCCGTATTAATAGGTCCATTTGACCTCTGTTTGGATGGAGAACTACGTTGCCCTGTTTGGCAAGTCCCCAGGAAAGCCTCTTTCCGGTTTTTAAGGGCCAAACGAGGAGGTTTAGCCCCTAAAAGCCGGAAAGAGCAGATGTGACTTTTTACATTAACTTTTAAAAACCAAATGTGATTGTATGTAAGAAATTCATCTGACAATCCGTATGTTGTTGTAGTTGTTCTTAATCAACTTCAGCAATTCAGGTGAAAGAACTAAAATTTGAGATGTTCCTTTGCGTCACTATATAAATCAACTTCTTGTGAATTAACACTGAAGTGACACCCTCAAAATTTTGTTACACTTGAGGCTTAGCCATTAATCAAAATCAATATTTTTCAAGTGAGGCTATTAATATAAGACTGAGGGAGTATCAGATTGACATTCTTGCAAACAAGTGGGGTGTTGTTGGGATGACCATGATACCCTTATTAACCCCCACTCCATCACCCACCCAGGATTATATTCCGATTTATCTCTTGTGTACGATGGTGGGCGTGCTCAAGAGGATTAGCGTGATACTGTGGTGTAAGAGGCCGATTAATTGGTGTTGCCTGCCCCATCTTGTCTGGTCCTTAAGGACTCCTTCATCCCTTCATTTATCAAAAAGAAAGATTGACACTGTTGCCTTAGTTCATATACAAAGTTCTGCATGGTCCTAGGTGAAGGATTATGTCGAGACACTTCAGTTTGAAATAAAGTTCAGTTTTCTTGCTAAGTGTTGAGAGTGTGCAGAGTGCCTGTCGCTGATCCTAGCACCAAGGAGAAATTTCTGAAGACTAAACTGCAGGAGAAATTTTCTCCTTCTACAGCTTGCTTTGGGTTTCTGTACGTTGATCAGCTCAGACCGGTTTAGGATGGTATATTTGTATGCTGTCATCAAGCAGGTTGCAATTCTGAAAGCAGTAGTTCGTATGTGCTTGTATGTGATGAACCTACACTTTTTCTGAAGACTTTGAAATTGTAACTCAATTCATGAAAATTTGAGATTAAACATTGTATATTGGTGGAGTATTAGTTCAATGCTTGAATTGCGAGGTAGAAGCTATGGGCTTGTAGCTTGAATTTGATCTCAGTGGTATCCAAATTTTGACTTGGATCCTACACCCGCAATTTGTGAATCAGTGATTAATGCATTATAGCTTGCAATTTAGGCTTTGTATCTTAACCAATTGAAGTTTGACGATCTCCCGGAATCAGAGGAACTCGTATATTTTTACTCACTGAAGGTTGACTTTGGCAACAGATGTGAATCCAGGAAAGGAACATATGTAACACATTTCATTCAGATGAATTTCTTATTTTCAGGAAAATGTCGTATGGTAATCAAGAGCTTAAAACCATTTGCAAGGGGATTAATGACAAGTATACCGTTTTCGGTAAGGGGGAGGAAATTGTTTGATAATACACCTGCAATCACAAGCTCTATTCAGGGAAAATAGAAGATCATGTGCAGAAGACATACTACAAATAAAGCTCCACCTTCAACTTACATGCATATGATCTATGGGGCTACAAAATGCGCTCTAAGTGCTAAACCAGTTTTAACGTATTTTCGCCTCCCTCAGCTGAAAAGAGCTTTAACACGGCTTTAAAGCCAAAACAGTAATCATCTTCCCCATTCCAAGTCCGGGCTGGCAGGCACTTCCAACCACTGCACTTTGGTCTCAGAGCTCTTTGGATATGAATAGGTTATTCGGTCCCATCCCATGATGTGTGGCAAAATAAACTGTAACAGAATATTTGTCAAGAAAATCCAGGTGAAATCAAGACCTAAGCAAAACATCTGTCAACATAAAGGTGCATCGAATAAGATCAGATCACATCTAATTTTCTAAAGGTAACATAACTAGTAGACAGGCTTATGCTGAAAATACCCAGACTACCAGTTGATGTTACATCTAAGGAAAATTTTGGTAACTATAAAAAACATGTTCCCGTCTAAGGGTGTAAAAGCCTACTCAAAAGCTCGACTCTGTGTTCAACATGAGCTCGAAGTTGGTTAAGCCAAGCTCAATCATACCTCTGTTCAGCTTGGCTCTACTCGAAGCTCAAGAAAAGCTAAAAATCTGTATATTATTTTTCCTGTATGTGCATGCATAGATTGCACTCTATGCATAGATTTCATGTCAATCATGTCTCAAGTTTTATTATATCTTCTATCATTTTTCATATACAATTACCTCAATCTTTGTGTTTAAAAGAGATGGGCAATGTGTCTCATGAGAACTAAGACTATTTTTTAGGATGCATAAGGAAGGGAATCCGGCGTAAATCTTTGCATGGATTTTGTACCATTTTGATTCTGATAAGAGTCAAATGTGGTATATAATCCATGCCGCCGACCCCAGATAGCTGGGATAAGGCATATGATGATGATGATATAATGGTCTCTCCTTTCAATATTCATGGTTTGGAATGTGGATAAGGAGAGACCATCATCATCATTATCATACGCCTTATCCCAGCTATATGGGGTTGGCAGCATGGATTATATACTGCGTTCGACTCTTATCGGAATCAAAATAGTACGAAATCCATACAAAGAAATATAATAGCTAAGTTTTTACGCCGGATGCCCTTCTTGACGCAACCCTTTGAAGAGGGGACGATGATAAGGAGATACAACGCCATCATATTTATCATACACCTTTCCAAATATATGGATTGGCTTCTTGACATGATGGTTGCACATGAAATATCAATATAGCCATCTTCCATCACAAAGCTGGTAGCAATGAAAACCAACTTGCATTTAGTAGTTAGAAGAAATTTTCCCACTGAGTGTTCAAGAACCTAGTTAGTTTCACATTATAGTCTACTATTTTTCTTTTTATTTCTTTTGTCTTCAAATATATCTCCCCATCAGCTCTATACATGACTACAAAGCGTGGAATATGTCACTCAAGTACCTATAATAATTACAATTAATTTTAAGTCATCTAAAACCATATGGAACTATTTCGTACATGTAAGTGTAAATGGTTTTCTGATACTTATTAATAGTCTTAACTTCTCCCCTTTCGAGGTACACCCGTCTTAAAAAAGAAGCATCTGCATCAATTGTCTTTAAAATGACTACAAAAAATAAACGGCACCATTCAAGTGCTTTTTTTGGCTATCATATATCATCTCCATATACCTAATTAGAGCTACTTCACATTTCACATTTCCCCTCAACCGATAAATTTACAAATTAAGAACAAAAACACCAATCTTACACTGAGAGCTGTGCGCATCACTGCAAACTCGGCCTTTGTAACAGGAACAGAGAAGCGCTCGTTGGTTTTCTCAACATTGCTGACAACATCTAAAGAAAATAAAAAAGAAGAAATCACCACATCATACTGTCATGGGACAGCTTTTTAGTACAGTTTATTATATTGTCAAGGGACAAACTATTTGAGCTATTTCAATGATAGTTGAAAAACAAAAAAGATGAAAAGACTTGCTATAAACAAAATCTCACTTAGATTAAAGAAATAGCCACCGCCATCTGAATTTTTTTTTGCTCGGTCACCACCATCCGAAATTGGCACAACTGCCAAGCTCTTTCTCACTTGACCAGCAAGACTGCAAGACACGAAATGTAGAAAAAAAATTGACAACCATGTCCTTTTTTAAATTAAAAACTCCAGCAAATTCTCTGTAACTAGTAATGATGAGCACATATGCATTCCTCTAATACATGAATGACCACATAAATAGTTCTTACTTTTCTGTAATGAGATAGATTAGGAACTAAACAACCTCGTTTTCATAGACGGGTCATGGAAAAAATTCACATGACTCATTTGGATCAAGGCTAATCAAGCTTCCTACTTCTGTAGCTGATAAAGCAAACACCTGCAATACTGGAGTGTTAATCACTTAACTGGAAATTAAAACAAAAACAAAGACAATTTTGGTGAAAACTTGTAACCTAGAATCTCAATCACACCTTGGTTCATCTGAAAAAAAGATATCTCAAAGAAAACTCGAAGAAATCAGGAATCTCAGAAGTAATGCAGTTTCTATACATGCCATTGAGAACAATCAACATCTTATTTAATATTGTAATATATTTCCCTCAATTTCCTGAAACATAAAATTTAAGGAACACTTAATCACTTTAGCAATGTGTAAAATTAATATAATTTACCAATAAGATAGAAGTACAAATGAGGAAAGTGAAAAAAAAAACTTTGAATAGATCTTCATTATATTTGAATTCATGATTTTATTGTATATCTAAAGTTGTCCAAAAAAATGCAGCAAAACACCATAAGCAATATCCCTTGGGAAAAGAAAATCTGAACTTAAGTGCAGATTGGATCCTGCACTCAGATTTAGATCTGGCCTTTCATTTGGAAATCAACGGTCTTTGTACAACACATTTAATAAACTCAAGCACCGTCCACCGTCCAGTTATCCGCCCCGCCCTCGTACTTGAGCTCCGCCATTCCGTCGATCCCTGAACCCACCAGCCCTGAAGAGCAGCTGCTCCTCTTCCTCCGACTCGACCCCTTTGCCCCAGCAGGCCAGGGCTGATGGCGAGGTGGCAACACCCTTCACCGCCCGCACCTCAAATTCCTCCATCACGCAGCGAGTGCTCACCGGCCCGCCTCAGATCGCCCACTGTTGCATACGGCGGCACCACCACCAGCTCGCTCGCCGGCACCCCTCTTGTCAGAGCTTCCATCTCCACTGCGTCCGGCACCACCCCGCAGAAGAATCGCAGCATGTCGTTGTCTTTGTCCTTGAACAGCCAGACCTTGGAGAAGTGCTTGCAGTCCAGGACCACCTGTGCCGCCAATTGCAGTAGAACCTCCGCCACCGGATAATCCTCCAGCGCGTGCTTGTATACATACCATATGTCCCTGTCTACCTCCTCCCTCCGACCGACTGCGACTTGCAGAGAGGCTGCCGCCTCCACCTTGGCAGGAGTTGCGGGCACCCAGGCGACGGCGGAGTTGGGCTGCGGGCTGCTGACTTCCTGGATGGAGAACTCCAGCACGCGGGTGGAGGGGTTGGCCATCCAGCGGATGAGGTGGTCTCCCACCACACAACCGCCGAGCGACTTGAGCACGAAGTCGAGCAGGCTGGTGTCGCCAATGTGCTCCCGTGCCACCTCGCGCATGTCCTGGCGTGTCATCCCATGCCTTCCCTCTGCCTGTGCCTCCGTGAGCGTCTCCACTATCACCTCTGCAGCCAGCTCCATACGCCGCTTCGACCACCGGCTGTCCAGCGTGGCGGCCACATCCGAGAAGTACTTCAATCGAGAAGCCTTCGTCCTCCCCGCCATCTGCTGCATTGGAGGTGGTGATTGAAGCGGTGGAGGGACCGGTGTCCCCACATTCTCCTGCTGGAAAGGCAGCTTTGCCTTGAGGTTGAGTATGCACCGGAGGAGGTCGCCGAGGGTGGAGATCTGGGTTTCACTCGATTTCTGGTAAGTTGCAATGATTCGCCTGATTGCCCTGTCCCTGCCGAGAATCTCCACGGCTTTCTGGTATTTGCTCTCTGTAATCCCGAAGCAGCCATGATGGAGCTTGTAGCCCCACCGCCCGAACCACGGCTGCCCACACGCTACCCGTAGAGAAGCCGGAGCTCCATCCACTTCTTCTTCGACGCATCTTCCACTGTTATCTCTCTGTAAACAGCAAGACATTCATAATTCTACTGAACAAATCTGATTCTAATCAATCGCTAGAACCATCAGCGTGGTGGTGGTCTAAGGATTCCGAGGTGGTCGCCGGAGCCGCCACCGGCGTGGTGGTGGCCGGACCAGAGGTGAGGGACGTGGGTGCCTTACAGAAGAAGAAGGAAACGAAGGGGCTGGAGGAGGCTTGCTTACATGGGGTTTTAAATAAGTAAGCACCCTTGATATGTTAATCAAAGGTCACAATTTTGATTTGAGTGTAGATTGGTTATCTGAACTTAAGTTCAGATTTTCCATCCTCATATCCCTTATTCATGACGTAGACATGACCAATACAAAAATAAGAAAAGATATGAGCGGACATCAAGACAATATACTTTTTATAATCTGCTAGCTCTGATGATTCTATAACTTCAAGAAAACTGATGTCTGCTGTTCATATAATATAATTTTACTACATAAATGCATCCAATTGCAGATAACCATAGCGTTAATACATGAAATATAAAGTGACGTGTACCTGCTTCTTCTCCCAGTCGTACTTCTGTTGTTGACCTGGGATAGCAGGGGTGAACTTTAACATGACTGCACCCCTTCTCTCGATAGAAACTCCAAACTATTCCAATATATAAAAGAAATACGAAAATTTTATCCCCCTAATATTATCCAAGTTTTGTAAGATGAAGCTAATTGGCATTCTACAGAAGTCACTAGACAAAAGATACTACAAAAAGAAACAACATGCATTACCGCTGCATTATTGAACTTTGGCAGCACAGGAAACATGGAAAGTGCTGCTCTTCCTTTATAAATGGAAAAATCTGCCCACACTCTGCTTGATTTGCTTGCTGGCAGGTAAAGTAAATCCATAACCAATCACGAAAAATAGTTTGCACAGAGAAGGAAAATATAATCAAATACTTAACTGAAGACTATATTTACCATCAGCTGACACAAAGCTACTAGTACTAAAGCCAGCATGAGACATCAAGTTGTGCAACACTTCCCGATGCTGAATTTCACTAGCACTCTTCGTAAATGGTTTCTCTACTATGGAACTCCTGATTCACAAGTTCCGAAAAAAAAAAACACAATAAACTAGACAAAAGATATTAAGGAAAATACGTCTACATAGAGCTGTCCTATGTCGAGCTACATTAAAACAAAATTAGAATACTGCAATCTCAACAGAAACAGTACACTGAAGGGCATAAGAAAAGAACCAAATGCAGTGAAAAAACAAATATTCAAGCTTCTAGTCCGCCATAATAAAATTACAAGTGAGCTATCAAACAGAAAATTACAGAGTATGGGCTCTCTCTCCCTCCCCCCCTCCCTCTCTAGCTAGAAAGAAAGATATTAAAATGACCAACTCCATCTTGTGAGCTAGATGAGCAACTCAATCGCGGGACCAACACAATGCTCCAATTTTTCAATGGACCTTATCTTTTAAGTACTTATTGTCAGCCAATGTAATAATACACCCTCTGTCCAAAAATATATGTCCTCATTAGAAAACCAAAATGACCTGATTTTAGTTCATTTTGGTTTTCTAATGATCACATATTTTTGGACGGAGAGAGTAACAAAACTTTGACGGTTTGACATGGCTAAACGAGTCAAGCCCACAACTCGGATTGCGGCAAACTTGGTGGGCCTCCAAGTAAAGTGATTAACTTTCAATCGCTGTCGACCACCAGCAAATAGGAGCATCATGTGGGCTCCAGCATTGAGTTGTTCATCCAGCTCAAGAGATGGAGTTGCTCATTTTAACATTTGCCTATATTTATCATAGTGCGTGGGTTCCATGAATTAGTGAAATTTTTACAGTTACACACCACAGACAAAATGATAATACATCAGTTATTTTGACAGCCATCTAAAATCATGCCAAGCAATGGAGCATCATTTTCTTCCAACAAATATCCGTACAGAAATGAAAGAGACGTTGGTAAATCTGAAGGAAAGGCAATAGGCCTAACAGTTCCACATTGAGGGGAAATGTAAAAGAGGTATTAGCTTCAAGCATCTAATTAAGCAATTCAACGGTATTGTTAAGACAGAAAAGATGCCAACAGAGATATTAAGTTAGTAAGCCGTATGACGAAGCCCCGGGACAGGGTTTGGAAAGAAGACTCCCCGATGGGACCAGGTACCAGAAAACCAATTTGGTTTATGTGCCTGCAATGTAAACTACTTAGCCATTTTCTTCCTTAGATTGTTATTGAAATAGTTCCAAGAAGAGAAAGATTGTATTAGTGCCACTTATTGATATAGAGAAGACGCCTGATGATGTTCTATGATATCCTAAATAAAGCTGTCCTAGGATGAGTAAGATTTAAAAAAAGTGCATCTTTCACTTACAACAAATCACAACAAACTTAACAGACTACACATTCTTAGAGTTCAGTCAAACATATATTCTAGTAGCAAATAATGCTTTCCCAAACAAACTCCATAATCTCCAAAAAAAAAAGTTATTTTTACAAATAGAAGGCAAATATTGCATTTTTATATTGGATAAGTAAGGCAAACATAGCATTCAGAAAGAACAATTTCACACTTTGAAATTTAGAGAGACAGAGAGAATAGAGTACAATTTTGCTGCATGTTAACGTCAAAAGAAGGCATTTTTTAGGACAACAAAGAAGGCGAAGATCAAGATGGCAGTTGAAACTGGGTCTATTGCTTAAAGGCCCAGCTCTTTCTTTTCTAAAATCCTAAAGTCTAAAATGTTAAAAATGGAGAAGCACAGAGGAGTGGCGTTGAGGGAATCAAACCTGGAGAGAAGAAGCTGGGCGAACCTCTTCATGGCTCCTTCTCAAGGAAGAAGAAGCAGAAAAAACCTCAAAAAAGCCTTTTTGGAAATGGAGTTGACAAACAGGAGCTACTCTCAAGAGTGGTGAGTGTTCGGAAAACAAAAGGTAACATATCGTAAGAGCTTTATTGGCGGCACAGCTGGGACGGCCTAAAAACAATTTTAACTAGTTTTTTCCTAATTTTTTCTATAAGGCCTCTGTTTGGATTGGTGGCAAGCAGGGAAAAGGAATGGAAAGTCTTTATAATCAACTGCTTTTCATCGTTTGGTGAGATGTGGAAAGAGACAATGGCGTGGAAAATGGGGGAAAGAGTCGAAATTTTTTTTTCTACCCTTCAAGAAAATCCATGAGCTCCAAAAATATCCTTGTCATGGATTAAAAAACTCTAATGATTAATGAAGATTGCACAAAAAAAGGATTAATGCAAACTTCACAGTGTAAGAATGCACTAATGGATCTTCAAGTAAATTCAAAAGTTTCCAAAAAAAAATTGATGAGCTGAGTTGCATAACTTGAGCGCACTAAGGTTTTTTTTATAAAAGTACACTAAGGTTATTAAAATACTGTTACATGTTAAGGTTATCTAAGGGCATTGCTGGCCATTGGATAGAGATCAAAATATTTGTGGCAAAATAAAAAGAAAATTGGCTACTGTTCACATTAACGCCCTGTTTGGTTGCCCAAAAAGAATGTGGCCGAGGAGATTTTCCAAAAGAATTCAAAATCACTTCTTTGGGTGGCAAATGGGGTAATTTCCGAAAGAAGATAGGGGTATTTTTTTAAAAAAATGAGGTTTCAGTTAATGATGAGGTTTTTGGTTATCAAATGCCATTGTCTTCTTTTAAAAATTACACCACATGCCACCATGACCTAAATTCATCAAAAGAAGTGAATTTTGGCCAACCAAACACCTTATTTCTTAAACCCAGCTTCATCTAAAGAATTTGAATTTCCTACTCCAAAAAGTGCTAACCAAATAGAGCCTAAGAGTGTAATGCCTTGGATTTTCTAATTCAAATTTTATTTTTTTTCTAGAAATCAGAGATGTAGTGGATCCTTCAAGTACCACACGGGTAAAACATGCATTCAAGGCATCACCATGGGTTTTGGAGTACTTTTCAAACCAACGAGTAATAGATACTACTCCCTCCGTTCTAAAATATTGTGTACATTTAAGAAAATTCCTATTTTTATTGGACCATGAAACCCACAAGGAATTCACATGACTTTTTCTCCCTTATATCCGTTCAACTTGTATGATCGTTCATAAACAAAGTTCTAGTAAATCCTTCCAAGTCTCCTCCAATTTTGGAAAGTGGAAGTCACGTGATTTGGCAAAATGTACACAATATTTCGGAATAATAATATTTCCAAATGTACAAAGTATTTTAGAACTGAGGGAGTATAATAATGATAAATACAAAATATGATATGATATTGTCTCGATGTGCAGCACTGATGTCCAACTTCCAGTCATAAAATAAATACATTGATCACATGCTGGCACTCACAAACTTACATTAGATAATGGAAGTTACAAATTGAATACTTGCTAATGCGAATTCTTCCCTACACATACTCTCAGGCACTTGCAAAACTAGAAAGATAGTGTAGCTAAGTATTTACATACCCTGTAGGACATCAACATAATATGATAGTTTATTTTGTGATACTATTATAGATATCATTCACTAATATAAACTACACACATTTCATTAGAACAACGCATGTGTCACATGCGTCTTCAATTGCCTTAAATAGTTCTAGGAATCCTTTGTTGTTTTAGTAGTAGATGAGGTTCCTAAAGTTCATCCTCTACCTCTAACATTTTTGTTTTCTACTTTTTAGAAGGGATTTACTCTAGATAGGCACCTTAATTATTCTTCTTTCTTTTTTACTCTAGTTCACCACGATAACTGGTAGTCTCGAAGGAAAATCATGGTTCCCTCCGAGTTGGATTATGGGCACCATGAACTTCGCTCATAACTCATGAATGCATATTGGAATCTCTTGTGGATTCTGGGCACCCAGGAAGCCCAATCGTGGTCTGAGTGAATTCTTTGCTCTTGGTTCGTAATATTCTTTTCATGCATACTTCTTGGTTCCTGTATTCAAATCGAGGGTAAATAACGCTTCTAGTCTAACCCACATTCTTTTACTTCATTCATTCCAAGTAACTTATTAGTTACTATGTGTCTTATTCTTTGATGGTTGTAAATCCTACAAGTCATGTTTCCTTCCATTGGTCAATCCTTGGTCTGGAGTCTACATTGCATTCTAATATGCATCAACTTCTACCAAAGGCCATATTCATTCTTAAAACAATAAGCACATTCATTCAAGTACAACTCATATAGTCATACACCATTCTATTTACTTTAATTTAGGCATCAACATGAATAATTCATTCATTGCAAAATTCATGAATGCATAGAAGTTTATCATAGAAAAGATTTCTACTTTCTTCTCATGCACCAAACACACTGGTTTTAATTCTTCATATTATGGAAAATGTTATTCTTTGTTTGTTGGACCATCGACAACTCCTATTGCCGACGGTGAATTGTTGATGACTCGACAGTCCCACAAATATTCTGCTATTTTCTTACTGAAGCATCATTCAAGGCATATAAACTCATATTACATCCATATGTAAAAGAATCATTATATTTTGAAATCAATCTAGTATCACTTCATTCATAGCATGATTAATCACAAGAAAGTCATCTTTCAAGCATCTACTATAGATTTAATGTTGAGGTTAGCTGTCCTACTGATGTAAATTTAAATATAATACTCGCAAGCGCACGAATCTAATACAGAATAATGGCTATGAGGTCGATTCCTCAGAGACTCAGTAAGATATTCAACCTAATTCTAAGAGTATGTAACAAGCAACAATGAAATGAAAAGTTCTAATTTTTATTTTCTAATTAAGCAATCAGATGTTCTAAACTTAATACACAGAAATTGACTAAACAAAAGATAAAATAATAAAAAGCCTGTTTTCTGCTTTCAGTCTGTCTGCAATCCCGTTTTGCTTTGCTCTATCCTCCACCTTCTGCAACAATCTCTCGATTGAACGCCTCAACCGTTCTGCTCTTTCTCTCGAATAGAACAGAATAGTCCCCTTCTCGGCCAAAGCAAAGCAGCCCTTTTTTTTCAGTTCAATCTTTCCTCTCCACACCCAGCAGTAATTCTTCTCAAATCCACGAACCCAGCAGTTCCTCTTTTTCTTCCAGCAGTTTTCTCTCAAATCAGTTCTATCTCGTCTGTCCTGCAAAAACTGTCTTCGACCAGCACTTCTCTCTCTCCTCCTTTTGACCAACAAATCTGCTCCTCTCTCGAGCAACAGTTCTGTCTCCCAACTTTACTTTGTTCTGGTTATGCATTGTTCTCAATCTGAAATCAATTCGTCTATGATCAATTTCTCCTTCTCAAGCAAATCAGTCTGTCTCCTCTCTCGAGCAACACAGAACTCTTCTCTCTCTCACAGATCAGTTCTTTTCTTCCCCCGTCTCTGTCTCTCTTCCGTTTGCCCAGCGAAAACGAGTCTCCTCCCTTCAGCACATCACAGTAAAACTCCGGCCTCCAGAACACAGCAGTTAGCACCACCAAAACCGTCCTTCTCCTGCACAGCCGCCGTTCAAACAACAGCCAGCCAACTCCACCTCTTCCCTCTCTTCTCCCGGCCAAAACCACGGCGAAAAGCTCTGGCTTTTCCGGCCGGAAGTTCTTCTCCCTATTTTTTTTCCCAAAAACCAATCCTCCTCCTTCCTTTTTTTTAAACAGATTCGACTCACCTGTTCTTATAGACAAGCCCGATCCAACCTAAGGACGCACCTTCCAGATTAAGCGTGCTTCATTCCAGCAAGTTTCGCACCGAGCACAATTCCTTTCCTTTCCCGGCACGATTTCAAGCTTTTCAAAACACTGATTTTCCATTTTTTAGACACCGGCCAAATCACGAGCTTACCGTCCTTCTGCCCTTCCAAATCGAGCCAGAATCATCACGCTGCTCCGGATTTCCGATCATCTCCTCCATCTCTGGCGACCCATGGCCATGTTCATCGGCTGATTTCGAACCCAGCAATCACCGCCGGACGTCATTCAGCTCGCCAGCCACCGTGACCCATCACCCAAGACCTTGCCGTCGCCGTCGCATCACCACAATTGAGACCCATCACCGGCATCAATCGCCGGTGCTCGCCTCCTCCTCCACCGGTGCTCGAGCAGAGAGCTCGAGCTCTCTGTTCTGGGTAACGCGTGAGCCATCGGCTCGGGTCTTCCTTTTTTCTTTTTTTATTTAACCCGAACCAAAGTACTGAACCGCTGACCCGGTTCAATTCCGGATTTTTTTTCTTTTTTTTTCTTTTATTGGGTTAAAACCAAGGTTTTTAAAACCGGACTGGCCATCGAACCGGATTGATGGCCGGTCCGGTTGGACCGCGGTTTGACCACGGTCAAACCGTGGTCAAACCGGAATGAACCGGTTTAGGTGTAAATAGGGTTAAGTATATAATAAATATAAATTTTGTATCATATTAACACAAAACTGTTGTAGTCCAAGTGGTTAAAACACAGGGGCGCTGGCAGGGGGTCTCGGGTTCGAATCCCCCCCCCCCCCCCCCCCCCCGCGCCCCCTCTGTCGAAAATTTTTTCAAAAAAAAAAAAAAAAAAAACTGAAAAACCGGGTCAATCCGGTTCCGGTTACCCGGTTCGGAAAAACCGGCCGGTTGAACCGTCCGGTTTCGGAAAAACCGCCCGGTTTGGAAAACCGGGGTAAACCGGGTGGACCGGACCGGTTTTTCGGCCGGTTCCGGTTCTCCGCGGTCGGACTGGCCGGTCCGGTCCGGTTTTGAAAACTATGGTTAAAACCCATCGTAATAATCACGTCCGTCGGATCTTCGATAGCTTCACATGAGTTGTTTAACGCGTTTCACATTTGGCGAACTAATTTGGAGCTCTAAAGCCTGCGTAAATAAAATTAAATCGTAATTAGATGCATAATAAAATATAAATCTGTTAAAACCAATTAATGCATCTAAATAACTCAATTAAGCACATTTAATTACCAAACTCCTAATTATTCACTTAACACTAAATACCATTAATTATCCTTACTTTAACAGAAATTACGACTAACATATATGTAGAAAGGCATATAAAAATGTGTATATTTTGCATATATCAAATACCCCCAAACCTACATTTTGCTAGGCCTTGAGCAAAACAAAACAAAACAACAAAAAGAAATCTAACTAATCCACTTCCGCAGGAAATCGCGATTGCATTTAGCGTATGCAACAAGCCTTTTAAACCCCCAGGTGTCCTTGGCTGGACGAGTGAAGTCTCATGAGGGTTTGCAGCCATGCTACCCACAAACATGTATTTATGAAATAAGCCTATTTAATCAAGTGTAAAAAAAATAGAAAATCACTACAAAACAAACAATCCTAATATCCCTTCAAATGCAAACTGCAATGCTTAAGAAAATAAACCACACGTACTTGGATTTATAATCAACTGGAATATAGAAGCCCTCAAGTAAGTGGTTTTATTCTATACCTTCATCTTGGAAATTTCTGCTCAATATGATATACCATGATACTTTATAGATAGTAAAAGTGTAGAACATTGTAGCAATACATTCTAAATTTCTGTTTCACACAGATCCAGTGTGACCCATTAACCAAAGAACATCAGAATCAACACAGTCGTCGTAATCTTTAGGTTCATGATAGCACAAATCTGCGCGCCTCCTTCGGGTTCAACATTCTAGATTTGAGAGGATAATACACCATAGATTTTTTTTTTCTTTTTTCTCAATAGGACTGTGTAAGGCCTGACTTCAAGATGCTTAGGTTTAGCAATGACTCAGGCCAATGACTCCCAGCCGATTGGCTTAGGGCATTAGGTTTTAAGATGGACCGCTTCGGGCTTGAGCATCAGCCTAAGTTAATCCTATAAAGTTAAGCAGCCCCTTTCTTTCATTCATTTTTTATTTTCTCATTTTCCATTTTTTTTTTCAGCATTCATATTTTCAAGCATCTTTATTCTGTCCAGGCTGTATTATACTCTCAACCTATTTCCGGTTCCAATCCCTTGCCATAGCCAAGTAAATGGTCTATCATGATCTTTTAAGCTCAACAGACAACTACACATCATCCAATAACTCTGACTAAAGATATCCCACTGTAAATTACCATTCAACAAATCTCTAGATGGTATTACTTTATGTAACTAGTGTGTGTGAGTGAGTTTTATTAGCTCAAGCACCTGTTCCAAGAGGACTGTAACAGAAAGATACTGCTCAGTTAAGTTCTCTATCCTCCAGTATACTTACTCACACTTTCAATGCAAATTAATCTCTTAAAAATTGAAGTATGCATTATAAAGGGATAAACTATAAAAACCTAAGAAAAATACTAGCAAATAACCTAAAAACTAAGCAATTTTTTTTTTGGTTTTTTTTTCAATTTTTTTTTTGAAATAATAGGTGCCAAAGGAATACTACTTTTCTTTTTCTACACCCCCAAACCTAAACTAAACATTGCCCTCAATGTTTACCAAAATAAATATCACAATGACTAGTAAAAGAAAAGTGTAAGGAAAGAAATCATCTGAATGGAGAAGCCTCGTGGGAGATGTAGAGCATTGAAACACACAAACTAAGAATGAGAGGTGAGTACAAAATATGGAGAAATAAAATACACCCCCAAACCTAGATTGTAGCATCCCCACACATGTATTAAAACAACCTAAATATTAAACAAATAAGAAACAAGAATTTGGGTTGCCTCCCAAGAGCGCTAAGTTTTACGTCTTCAGCCAGACGTAACCAAAAAATCATGCAGGAGCATTAGGTTCATCCAAATCTAGAACAATCTCCTCCCTTTCAGTAAAACCCTCTAAATATGGTTTCAATCTTTGACCATTAACTTTGAAAATAGTTCCATCTTTAGGGTTTTGAATGTCAACCGCCCCATGGGAAAATACTTTGTGCACAATGAAAGGTCCAGACCATCGTGACCGGAGCTTTCCTGGGAAGAGATGTAACCTGGAGTTATAGAGCAATACTTTTTGACCGGGCTCAAATGACTTCCTCAGTATTGACTGATCATGAAAAACTTTGGTCCTTGCTTTGTAAATCTTCGCATTCTCATAAGCCACATTACGAATTTCGTCTAATTCATTGAGTTGCAATTTGCGAAGTGATCCAGCCTTGTCCATATCAAAATTAAAAGTTTTGATGGCCCAGTAAGCACGATGTTCCAATTCCACAGGTAAACGGCAAGGTCTTCCAAATATAAGTCTATAGGGAGACATTCCAATCGGTGTCTTAAACGCAGTACGGTAAGCCCACAATACATCATTTAATCTTACAGACCAATCCTTTCGGTCGGGACGAACCGTTTTCTCAAGAATGCGTTTAATTTCCCTATTTGAAACTTCAACTTGCCCACAAGTCTGCGGATGATATGGAGTTGCAATTTTATGAGTAATTGAGTACTTTTTCAGAAGTGATTCAAAAGCTCTATTGCAAAAATGTGTACCACCATCACTTATAATTGCACGAGGGGTTCCAAAACGAGAAAATATGTTCTCTTTCAATAAACGAACCACCACTTTGTGATCATTTGTTTTGCAGGGAATTGCCTCAACCCATTTGGAAACATAATCTACTGCAACAAGGATATAGAGATAACCAAACGATGGAGGAAATGGGCCCATGAAGTCAATACCCCAAACATCAAAAAGTTCAATAATCAGAATGTTTGTAAGGGGCATCATGGATTTACGTGATAGTGTACCCATACGTTGGCATCTGTCACATTTTGTGCAAAATTCATGAGTGTCTTTGAATAAAGTAGGCCAATAGAAACCACTCTGTAAAATTTTTGCAGCGGTCTTTTTCGCACCGAAATGGCCACCACATGCATGAGCATGGCAAAAAGAAATGATACTATCAACCTCATGCTCCGGCACACATCTCCTAATGATTTGATCTGGGCAATACTTGAACAGGTATGGATCATCCCAAAAAAAATGCTTAACCTCGGCGAAGAATTTTGATTTATCTTGTTTTGTCCAATGTTCAGGAATTTGAGTTGTGACAAGATAATTAACAATATCAGCATACCAAGGCAATTAAGAGACAACAAAAAGTTGTTCGTCAGGGAATGACTCATTCAAAGGTAAGGGTTCCTCAGCAGACTCGTCAATGAGTCTAGACAAGTGATCAGCAACAACATTTTCAGAACCTTTCTTGTCTCTTATCTCAACATCAAACTCTTGAAGTAATAGGATCCAATGGATTAAACGAGGTTTAGTATCCTTCTTTGAAAGAAGATATTTCAAAGCTGCATGATCTGAAAAAACTATGACCTTGGATCCTAAGAGATATGATCGGAACTTGTCTAAAGCAAAAATTACAGCCAACAAGTCTTTTTCTGTAGTAGAATAATTGAGCTGAGCATCATTGAGAGTTCTACTTGCATAATAGATGACATGGAGTATATTATTCACCCGCTAACCCAAGACAGCTCCAATCGCATAATCGGATGCATCACACATCAGCTCAAAAGATAAATTCCAGTCCAGTGGTTGGATAGGTGCAGATGTAAAAAATTGCTTGAGTTGATCAAACGCTTTAGAACAATCATCATCAAAGACAAAAGGAGTTTCTTTGGCAAGCAAATTGCACAAAGGTCTAGAAATTTTGCTAAAGTCTTTGATGAATCTTCTGTAAAACCAAGCATGGCCAAGAAAATATCGAACCTCCTTTACTGATTTTGGTGGAGGCAGACTTGAAATTAAGTCAATTTTGGCCTTATCCACTGCAATTCCTTTATTAGAAATAACATGCCCTAGAACTATCCCTTGACGAACCATAAAGTGACATTTCTCCCAATTTAGCACAAGATTTGTTTCTTTACACCTTGCCAAGATAAGAGACAAGTAGTGTAAACATTCATCAAAAGAAGATCCAAACACCGAGAAGTCTGATCTACACATGAAATATGAATTTTATTATCTCCTAAACTTATATTTATGCTAGTGTTTGATTAGAATTATTGCTACTTTATTATAGTTTTTGGTTTTGTAGGAAAATGAGAGCAAAGATGCAAAAATAGGGTGAAATAAGACTTCAATTCGGAGTTCGGGACAGAAAGTTATAGCCATTTGAAGTTTATGAACAGTAACTACGATCGATCGGCTATCAATGCGATCGATCGCCAGAGCCACAAAAGCACTGTATTGAAGGAAACGATCGATCGGCATAAAAACGATCGATCGTATCTACTGGAATTTTTCAATCACGCAAGACAGTAACTACGATCGATCGGTATCATACGGCGTCGATCGGCAAAGCGATCGATCGGAGGAAAATAACGAAGGAATTGCGATCGATCGGATAGCGAACGATCGTCAATACGTACGATCGATCGCCGTATGCGGCAAACCGGAATTAAGACCTATTTTGACTTGGATTTGGAAGGGGACTTCGTGGCTTCTCTTCACTATTATAAATAGGCCTTATGGGAGAACGTTTTGGGCACCACATATTCAACCTAGAGAGCAATTTGAGACCTTGGAGGCTAGAGCAAAGGAAGAAGAAGATGATGAAGATGAAGATGATGGATTCTCTTCCCATGCTTGGCTAAACTCCTATCCAAGGCGTAGATGAAGCCCAATAATCTGGTTGTGTAGTTTCTTTTCTCTCATATTATTTTTACTCTAGTTGGTGTATGAACCTTTGTTATGCAATTAAAGTTAATTCATTGAGTTTATTCTTTGTGCTTGAGAGAGACAAGGGTGGATTTTATGAATTTCAATCTGAAAGATTACTTGCATGTCTGAGAGGAATGTGAGTGTTCTGATTTGTCATATGTTAATAAAGTTTCATTGATTTATGCTTGAGAGAGATAGATCACAATTCCATATGCTTAATTGATTTATGTGTTACGTCCGAGAGGAGAGCACTATAATTTGAATTGACAGGTGTATGTCTGAGAGGAATACACCAGCCAATTGGAAATCTTTATTTAAAAGAGAGAGAGAGACTTTACACTAGTTTATTATGGTGGATTCGAAGCCTTGGTATTCCACATATTGATTAAATCTCAGCTTAGTTTAGTTTAAATTTCATTGCTTTCTTAGTCTAAAATCAACACTGATTTCTTCTCTTGAATTTGGTAAAAGATTAATCCGTCCCTGAGGTTCGACAACCCTTCAATACTCACCGTAGTACAATTGCCTTGTGCACTTGCAAGGGTTTAATTTTAAACAATCAAGGTCATCCATGAAAATTTCAAGAAACCGCTCAACCATATCAGAAAATATGTTCATCATGAACCGCTGGAATGTGGCGGGTGCATTACATAACCCAAATGGCATGCGCCGATAGGCATATGTTCCAAAAGGACAAGTGAATGTGGTCTTTTCTTGATCCTCTGGAGCAATGGGAATTTGATTGTAGCCTGAATAGCCATCTAAAAAGCAATAGTGGCTATGATCAGCAAGTCTCTCAAGCATCTGATCAATGAATGGCAAAGGAAAGTGATCTTTCCTTGTAACCGAGTTCAGTTTTCTGTAGTCAATACAAACCCGCCACCCAGTGGTCATTCGGGTGGGGACTAATTCATTATTATCATTTTTTACTATTGTGATTCCTGACTTCTTAGGAACAACCTGAACTAGGTTGACCCAAGTACTATCTGATATGGGGTAAATGATGCCAACATCTAACAATTTTAGCACCTCGGCTCTGACCACCTCCTTTAGATTAGGGTTAAGTCTGCGTTGCATTTCACGGGAAGATTTTGCATGCTCCTCAAGGTAAATGTGATGCATACACAGAGCAGGACTTATACGCTTAATGTCTGCTATTGTCCACCCCAAAGCTGTCTTATGTTCGCGAAGAACATTAAGCAACTTTCCTTCCTGTTCTAAATTAAGGTCTGAAGAGATGATAACAGGCAAGGTATAAGAAGAACCTAAAAATGCATATTTAAGTGTTTCTGGTAATGGTTTTAGGTCAAGTTGGGGTGGTTTTTCAATAGATGGGACATGTTTAGACTCGGGAACTGGAAGAGGTTCCACCCTGGCTGTCCATTTGGTCGGGTCCAATATAGGGGTAGAGTCAAGCAATGCATTGACGTCTCTAATGGACCCTTCGATGTCAAAGCCTAAGCCAAAATGAGTTAAACATGTCTGGAGGGGATCATCATTTAAAACATTTTGTAGAGATTCTTGTACTAAACTTTCAATCATATTCACTGCAAAAGAATCATCTGACTCTGGGGGTTGTTGTCTAACATTAAAGACATTGAGTTTGACCTTTAAATTTCCAAAAGACAACTTCATAACCCCATTTCTACAATTTATTATGGTATTGGATGTGGATAAGAATGGCCTTCCCAAAATCACAGGAATCTGACTACTAGGATTCTGCACAGGTTGGGTATCTAAGACAATAAAGTCTACTGAGAAGTAAAATTTATCCACCTGAACCAGAACATCCTCAATAACACCGCGTGGGACTTTAAATGATCTGTCTGCAAGTTGCAGTGTTATGGTAGTCGGTTTTAACTCTCCTAATCCAAGTTGCTCATAAACAAAAAATGGTAGCAAATTTACACTAGCTCCTAAGTCCAACAATGCCCTCTCCACAGTATGATCTCCTATAACGCATGAAATTGTGGGACATCCTGGATCTTTGAAATTAGGAGGAGTGTTATGCTTAAGAATTGAGCTAACTTGTTCAGTGAGAAACACTTTCTTGTGTACATTCAAGTCTCTTTTCTGGGTGCACATGTCTTTTAAGAATCTTGCATAAGCGGGAACTTGCTTAATAGCATCGAGCAATGGAATATTGATTTGCACTTTCTTAAAAATTTCCATTGTCTCATCAAGTTTGTTCCCTTGAGATGTTTTTGCAAGTCTTTGGGGAAAGGGTGCCTTGGGTATATAGGGTGGCACATGGCTAGACTCAGGACATGAAGAAGCTTCTAGGCTCTTCTTCGATGTATCAGGACTCGCATCTGGTCTAGTAATGCTCTCTTGTTCCTCACCCTTTCTAGCGATTGTTTCTATGGCCGTCTTAGGCGGTTCAACATTATTGTCAATTTATTTTCCACTCCTAAGTGTAGTTATGGCTTTAACTTGCGCTGGAGATTGGTCTTTACAAGAATTAGATCCCACTTCAAATTGTCCTTTGGAATTTGCTACAGGTTGACTAGGGAACCTACCTTTTTCCCTCTCATTTAATGCAGAAGCCAATTGACCCATTTGAAGTTCCAGCTTCGCAATTGCTTGCGAGTTGGCATGTAAAGAATGTTGGGTATCTTTTTGAAATTGTATAGAGCTTTGCATGAATAAATTCAAAGTATCCTCAAGAGATGGTTTCTTGGGTTGTGTAGGGAATGTTTGAACTTATTGAGGGTAAGACTGATTGGGAGGGTACCCTGGTGGTCCTCCTTGATGTGGTCCTTTGGACCATGAAAAATTGGGATGCCTAGCCCAACCTGGGTTATAAGTTTCCGAATATGGGTTATTGCCAGGTCGAGGGAAGGCGTTGATAGCATTAGCCTGATCACTATTGTATTCCACTCCAGAGGTGTTAGAAGGACAGTTTTGTGTGCCATGGGAGGGGTTAGAACAAATAGCACACACATTGACATGTGATGGCATTTGGGGCCCACCAGCAGACATCAACACATCAAAGCGTTGTGTCAGGCTGTCTATCTTGGAGATCAAATGTGCATTATTGTCTACCTCATATACGCCTCCTTTCTTTTGAAAAGGAAACGTTCTGTTAACTCTACTTGAGCAATCCCATTGCTGAGAATTCTCGCATAGAGTCTCAATAAAATCCCACGCTTCTTCTGCACTCTTCATCATAACTGACCCACCACTAGCGGCATCAACCATTTGACGGTTCTGAGGTGTTAAACCGTCATAGAAGAATTGAACTTGTTGCCACTTTAAAAATCCATGGTGTGGACACTTAAGAAGCAAATTCTTCCATCTTTCCCAACACTCATAAAAGTGTTCACCCTCCTTCTGCATGAAATTTGTAATTTCTCTACGAAGGGCATGAGTTTTATGAACCGGAAAGAATTTGTTCAAGAATTTTTCAGCTAATTGATCAAAACTCCTAATTGTTCCAACTTCTAAAGAGTTCAACCATACTTTCGCTTTTTCTTTCAAAGAAAAGGGAAAGAGGCGCAACCTAACAGATTCATCAGAGAAATTTTGGAATTTAAATGTAGCACAAATGTCAAGGAACTCTTTAACATGATTATAGGGATCTTCTTTATTGGAACCATAGAATGTGGGCAAAAGTTACATCACCCCTGGTTTCAACTCAAAGTGGTGTGCCGTGGTGAGCGGCAACACTATGCAGGAATGTGAGTTGAATTGAATGAGGGATGAATAATCTTTTAATGTCTTCCTCACATTCTCATTTTCCATGTTACCTAATTGATTTGTAATATCCATTGTATGTTTTAATCTTGCTTTGAAAGTTCTTTCAATTTCTAGGTCAAGAGGTGCAAGCTTTTCACCCAGTGACCGACGACCAAGCATACACTAATTAACACCACTAAAAATTAAGTACCTATAACAATCCTAAAAATCGCAACTAACACAAGCATGCAATCACAGAAAGAAATATAAAAAGACCAAGCACCTAGAAAAATTAAAAGAGAAGGAAAAAGAAAGCAAACGAGGGGAAGGGGTGGCCCTTCCGACGTTGGCGAGAATTTCGTGTCTTCTCTTACTCCTACAAAAAGGCAAAACACTAATAAGCAACAAAAATTAAACTAAATTAAATTGAAACTAAACTACTCTAAGAATTTGGTAAATTATCCTACGTAGTCCCCGGCAACGGCGCCAAAAACTTGATGTAAATTTTAATATAATACTCGCAAGCGCACGAATTTAATGCAGAATAATGGCTACGAGGTCGATCCCTCAGAGACTCAGTAAGATATTCAACCTAATTCTAAGAGTATGTAACAAGCAGCAATGAAATGAAAAGTTCTAATTTTTATTTTCTAATTAGGCAATCAGATGTTCTAAACTTAATACACAGAAATTGACTAAACAAAAGATAAAATAATAAAAAGACTGTTTTCTGCTTTCAGTCTGTCTGCAATCCCGTTTTGCTCTGCTCTATCCTCCACCTTCTGCAACAATCTCTCGATTGCACGCCTCAACCGTTCTACTCTTTCTCTCGAATAGAACAGAATAGTCCCCTTCTCGGCCAAAGCAAAGCAGCCCTTTTTTTCAGTTCAGTCTTTCCTCTCCACACCCAGCAGTAATTCTTCTCAAATCCACGAACCCAGCAGTTCCTCTTTTTCTTCCAGCAGTTTTCTCTCAAATCAGTTCTATCTCGTCTGTCCTGCAAAAACTGTCTTCGACCAGCACTTCTCTCTCTCCTCCTTTTGACCAACAAATCTGCTCCTCTCTCGAGCAACAGTTCTGTCTCCCAACTTTACTTTCTTCTGGTTATGCTCTATTCTCAATCTGAAATCAATTCGTCTGTGATCAATTTCTCCTTCTCGAGCAAATCAGTCTGTCTCCTCTCTCGAGCAACACAGAACTCTTCTCTCTCTCACAGATCAGTTCTTTTCTTCCCTCGTCTCTATCTCTCTTCCGTTTGCCCAGTGAAATGAGTCTCCTCCCTTCAGCACATCACAGTAAAACTCTGGCCTCCAGAACACAGCAGTCAGCACCACCAAAAATCGTCCTTCTCCTGCACAGCCGCCGTTCAAACAACAGCCAGCCAACTCCACCTCTTCCCTCTCTTCTCCCTGCCAAAACCACGGCGAAAAGCTCTTGCTTTTCTGGCCGGAAGTTCTTCTCCCTGTTTTTTTTCCCAAAAACCAGTCCTCCTCCTTCCTTTTTTTTTAAACAGATTCGACTCACCTGTTCTTATAGACAAGCCCGATCCAACCTAAGGACGCACCTTCTAGATTAAGCGTGCTTCATTCCAGCAAGTTTCGCACCGAGCACAATTCCTTTCCTTTCCCGACACGATTTCAAGCTTTTCAAAACACTGATTTTCAATTTTTCAGACACCGGCCAAATCATGAGCTTGCCGTCCTTCTGCCCTTCCAAATCGAGCCAGAATCGTCACGCTGCTACGGATTTCCGATCATCTCCTCCATCTCCGGCGACCCATGGCCATGTTCATCGACTGATTTCGAACCCAGCAGTCACCGCCGGCCGTCATTCAGCTCGCCAGCCACCGTGACCCATCACCCAAGACCTTGCCGTCGCCGTCGCATCACCACAATCGAGACCCATCGCCGGTGCTCGCCTCCTCCTCCACCGGTGCTCGAGCAGAGAGCTCGAGCTCTCTGTTCTGGGTAACGCCCGAGCCATCGGCTCGGGTCTTCCTTTTTTCTTTTTTTTTATTTAACCCGAACCAAAGTACTGAACCGCTGACCCGGTTCAATTCCGGATTTTTTTTCTTTTTTTTTCTTTTATTGGGTTAAAACCCATCGTAATAATCACGTCCGTCGGATCTTCGATAGCTTCACATGAGCTGTTTAACGCGTTTTACATTTGGCGATCTGATTTGGAGCTCTAAAGCCTGCATAAATAAAATTAAATCGTAATTAGACGCATAATAAAATATAAATCTGTTAAAACCAATTAATGCATCTAAATAACTCAATTAAGCGCATTTAATTACCAAACTCCTAATTATTCACTTAACACTAAATACCATTAATTATCCTTACTTTAACAGAAATTACGACTAACATATAGGTAGAAAGGCATATAAAAATGTGTATATTTTTCATATATCACTTACCTGCAAAGCTAGTCAAGAAGGCTCTTTTTGCAAGACTTGGCTCCTTTTTCGGTCTCCGTTGGCTTCTCTTATCTCTAGGGTTTGTTGAGAGTTCAATGGATCATTCCCAGTCGTAGGGAGGGTATCTATATTAGGACTTTATGTTAAGAAGGAAGTTCTCTGACTTAAGCCGTTTTATGCATATCATTGACACTCACCCCATCGACAAATCATTTTATAGATGGACCTTTGTCGATCATCCAAATTCTGCATTTTGTTACCCCTGTCTCCTATCCCTTCTATCACATGGATTCCATTTCAATTTGGAATATTACAAAGATGTCAAAATGGGATTGTATATATATGCACATGTATTTATTTAAATCTCTGTTCCAAATGAGTAAGGACTTCCTATATGGTAGAATTTGATGGTAGAACTTTGATGTAAAATATTCTCTATAAAAACATCTTTAAAAATTTTCCCGTATCCAAAATAGGAAACCCTATTTTGTAGGAACAAAACTTTTTGTTAAAAAAATATTCCTTAACGTATAACTACCTACTTTTCCACCATCCACAATAATCAATGATGATTAAATTCTAATTGATTTAGATTCTATAGTTATCATAATTGAAATCCCTATTTTCTAAGAATGGAGTTTTTTTTTCAAAAAAAATACTGCCAAGGTTCCATATATAGCTTCATTTTAGGAGTTCCCTGTGATGGCAGGATTTAAACATGATTAAGGGTTACTAATTTAGGGTGGTAATTGCATTAAGTATTAACAATAAGGATAAATAAGTCTAAAATGGAAAAGTATTTGTACATGTTTAATACATATACAATCCTTTAAGCTTTGCCCTAATTTTAAGGGGCCGTTTGGGGTGTGATTATTGCAAAACATCCAGACTTGATTTTGGATATCCACTGTAGCATCCATGTTTTTTTTATATCCTTTTAATCACACCCCAAATGGCCCCTAAGTCATACTAAATGTAATTTTCTATAGTATGTATTTCTTGTAAAGTGTAGGTTTATTTTTATAAATTATGTATAACTACTGTCTCATAACTTTTGTTAGATGTTCAGCCTTTCGTGGGGTGGTTGGATCTATCTAATTGTGGGACAGCCTTGAGGTGGAATGTCCTCACCTATTGCTATAAAAGTTGATAAATATCTCAAAATTGAACAAATAGATTATAAAGAATCAGAACAGAGTAACTGAGTATTTTGACATCAATTTTTTTAATGAGAGCTAATGTTGTTTTTCATCACTTTCTAACCTTGTTTAACAAGTGCATTTTGCTCATGCAACTAGTCTAATTTTGGATTAAGTTCCTTAATCGAGTTTTTTCTTTATGCAAGACCACACAAGAAAGGGTGGACATATTATTAAATTGACGTGGCCACCAACCCGAATTGGTGGCTGGGTTTGAAATTTTTTCAGTCACAGTGTATTGAAATTTTATTAAAATATTTATTAAATAAATTTTACATTAAACTTCTACCATATAGAAAAGACTTTATTTTTTTGGAATGGCTCAAACAATATATGAAATAGCCCTATCGAAATAAAAAATAATAGCTCTAATAATCACCCTAAAAAATTGAGAGAATGAGTTTTGTACGCTTAATTGTTTTTTTAAGCCTACAATATAGAAGAGGGAGATTTATATGATGTGGATTGGCTGGTAAAACTTGCCTATAGTTGCAGGGTTTTTTCTCAAATATTGCTATAGATTGGTAGGTCAAAGTTGCCTATATTGGTGAGATTTTTCTAAAATATTCCTTATGCCCATAATAATAATTGCGTGATTTTTATTGAGACAAATTGAGCTATTAATGTCGGACTTTATTTCCACATGGAATTATTACTCTGGGATGAAGAGGTTAATACTAATTGGCAGAAGAAATGCAACAATAATAAATTTTTTTTTGGATAATTATGCAACAATAATATTTATGATGAATTGATGTGAATATAAATGTAACTGTAGAATATCTTTTTTAAACTTAAGTCAAGCCTATGGTATGTAGATCTAACATCACGCAGTAGTATGTGGTAATTTAATGATGATAACAACTTAGTAAAACAGTGTCTGCAAGAGGATGTTGCATGAAATTTTAAATTTTGCCTTTGTCAAGTTTATCTCCACCCACTACCCCTATAGGTACTTATAAGTGATGTTTGGTTTCCTTAAATTCTCTTAAATCTGTGATAATTAAAACCTAACTTTCAGTATATAGGAGGAATTTCTTCTCTAAAAGGTTGGATCCTACAGCTACAAACATGGCAATTACTTTTTTTTTTATACAACAACCATAGAAACATAATTTATATCACACTAGACTCTATACATAGGGAAATACTAAATAACTAATTATAGGGATAAATTATAAAGATATGTGTCGTATTCATATTGTTTAATCTTTTATATTTTATCAACAAACTTTATTAATCACTACTATGGATAATTATTAAATGTAAAAATATAGGCAAAACGAAAGATAAGAAGAAGTAGCAACTTACCTTATCATGAGAGAACAACAATGAGGGTTCAGAGTTATCAAATAAAATTTAATTTTACACAAAGTTCAAATTTTTATATTGTGTTAAAAAAATATAATTCTCATAGTTGTGTTCAATTATTCTTGCAAACCATTTCATAAGAAACTCACCTTCTAAATACTTCTACTTGAAAATGATGTCGTACCTATGATATATATATATATATATATCTATATGAGAATGGTTTACAAGAGATCGTTCTCTTTATGATGCCAATTTTTTTGTCCGAGTATATCAAATCAGTGGGTAGGTGAGTATATCAAATCAGTGGGCACGTGATTTCTTTGTAGCCATCAGATAAAGATCCAACGGCTAGGAATTGAATTGCCTTCATATAACACCAAATATGAGCGATCTCATTTAAATTTTTCCATATATATATATATATATATATATATATATGAGAAAAGTTTAAATGAGATCGCTCTCATATTGCTTATATGAAGCCACTTTGAATCATAGCCGTTGGATCTTGATCTGACGGCTACGAATATCTATAATGATCTTACCCACTCCTTGATGTGACACACTCACTTACCCACTGATTTGATATCCACCCTCCAATCGGAATCTAACGACAATAAAAATTGACCTCATGCTCCTTATATGAGAACAATCTCATGTAAACTCATCTCTCTCTCTCTCTCTCTATATATATATATATATATATATATATATATATCTGTGTGTGTGATAAATATCATTCACAAAACAAGAGATTATAATTGTTAATTATTAATATTATAAACTTCTATTTTGAAAGGCGACATTACTTTTTATAAATAACTTTTCAGAATAATAGATGAAAGATATCTTTTTGCCCATGAAAAAATTATGTCTTAATGCTTATAGGTTTAAAATCTTACACAAGAAACTTAATTGTTAAATGACTTATTCTTCAAAATGCTCCACATCAACTTAAGCAATCTTAGTTTAATTAAAATTAGAAAGTTACAAAACCCCAAGTTGTATTCCACTATCAATCTAAAGGTTTGGCTTGACCTAACCTAAGCAAGCAAGTGCACACAAATGATTGAAAATTGCTGTACTAAGAGAAGGGGAAGGACAAGAATTGCAATCTTAATCCTTCCAAGAGAGGTCCAAGTCAATGAAATGGCAAAAAAAATTTAACCTGATTTCCACAATATAATTAGTTTAAAATAATTTTATAAAATTTGGAGTATGGTATACATAAAATATATGCATTTTATACCTCTTTTACTTAGTTTGCTAGTGTCAATTTCTGGTAAAGAAGAATAATTAGGGATGTTTAGTGTTAATAGAAAATTATTTAAACTCTTACAAATGCACAAGGCAATTATATTATAGTGAGTATTAAAGAGTTGTCGAACCTCAGGGACGGATGAATAATTCTACCAAACTCAAGAGAAAGAAAAGTTGTTGTTTTAGTTTAATCTAAGAAAAACAGTAACTTCCAACTATTTAAAATAAATTGAACTAATATAGAGAATTGTCAAGACTTCGAATCCACCACACAATAAACCAGTTTATCATCTCTCTCTCTCTTTTGTATAAATTCTTAATTGGCTAGCATATTCTTTTCGAACATATACTTGTCAATTCAATATATCGTGCTCTCCTCTCGGACGTAACACATAAATCAATTAAAACATGGAACTGTGATCTATCTCTCTCGAGCATAAATCAATGAAACCTTATTCCTTTATAACACCTTAGTCTACTCACATTCCTCTCGGACACGTAAATATTCCTCAGATTGAAATTTACAAGAATCACTCTTGCCTCTCTCGAGCACAAAGAATAACTCTCAAATAAATTAAGTGTGATTATATAATAAGATCCATACACCAACTAAGATAAAAAGTAAAATTAAAGTTGAGAAAAAGAAACGATACAACCAATCTAATTGGGCTTCATCTACGCCTTGGAAAGAAGTCTAGCCTCACATTGGAAGAGAAACAAGCATCATGTTCTTCATCATCTTCTTCTTCTTCTCTCCTTTGCTCTAGCCTCCAAGGTATTCAAAGGAACTCAAAACTCTTTCTCTAATGCCCAATACATTCTCCCTTAAGACATATATATAGGGGTGAAGTAAACCACAAAGTCCCCTTCCAAATCCGAGTCAAAATATGCTTCATTTAGGTTTTTCTGCATACGGCGATCGATTGCTACGTATTGTCGATCGATTGTTTTCTTGGTTCACTCTGCAGCATAATTTTCCAATGGTCATAACTTTTCGCTCCGAACTCCAAATTGTACGCGGTTGGTGGCGTTGGAACATTGACTTCTTGAACTTTAAAATGAAGTTTGAATCAGTTCAATCAGATTTAGATACACAAAGTTATATTAATTCAACCTTTAAAGTCACTTTTCACCTCATTTCTGCATCTTAAGCTTATTTTCCTACAAAAACCAAAAACTATATTAAAGTATCATTAAATCTAATTAAATACTAACATAAACATAAGTTTATGAGATAATTATATGCATAATTCATGTGTAGATCATTTACTTAGGGCTAGATTAGATTTCTGCCATACAAGTCCTTGTGGGTTCGACCTCGTAAAATTTTACAATTATACTAAATACGATTCGTACACTTGCGAGTTAAATTAAGAAGATTAATTCAAACAACATCAAGTTTTTGGCGCCGCTACTGGGGACTTGTTGGAAATCAAATTCTAAGACTACCAGTACCTTTGCAGTAAATTTTAGGTCATAAAGAAAAATAATTTTTAAAAAAAAAATATATACACACGTGAGAGTTGATTGACGGTGTATGACCACGTGACCACACACTGCATATGGTTAGAAATAATTCCAATCCTTTAGAGAACAGCAAAACTGAAATTGATCTTTCATTCAAAATAAAAGACCAACCCGAGAAATCTCTAAGGGAGTTGTTTTATCCAGTCACAATCAACCATCCATCTTGCATAGTGTTGCCTGCAACCTCTGCAAAACATTTTGAATTAAAACCTGAGATAATTCAACTCTTGCCAAATTATCATGGTCTCAACATAGAGGATCCTTACATGCATGTAAAGGATTTTTTATAAATTTATGCAACTTTTATATTCACAGACTTCTCAGGTGAGTCTGTTCGTCTGTGCCTTTTCCGCTTCTCTTTGAAGAACAAGGCGAAGGCGTGGTTAAACTCTCTTCCCGCTGATTCTATTACTACATGAGATATTTTAGTGAGCAAATTTTTGTCCCAATTCTTCCCAATGGCCAAAACCAATGAATTAAAAAGATAAATCACTGATTTTCATGGAAGATGAAAATGGAAAATTCTATGAGAGTTGGGAGAGATTCAAAGATCTGTTACTAATCAGCACTTTTAGGTTAATTCAGCATATACTAATCACCACATCACGGGTTTGAAACATTGGGGTTAATTCAACACTTTTACAATGGTTTAACTCAAACACACAGCAATATGATTGAATTAATGAATGTCGGTGCTTTCTTAGACTTAGGAGGCAAAGCAGCGTATAATTTCTTAGAGCGATTAGCTGAAAGGCTACAAGAGTGGGATTTTGCAAGTCATAGAGAGAGAGAGAGAGACAACATCAAGCTCCCAAGAAGGGAGGTCTCTACGAGATCAAAGAGGACATAGATGTTAAGGCTAAACTCGATGTGCTAACCAAGAAAATAGATGCCCTGAGTTTGAACCGAAGCATCAATGCTCTCAACATGAACGAAGCATGCTCTGTGTGTGCTAGCCCAATGGATACATATCTGAACTGCCCCTCAATGAATACTTATCCAAAGTGTTATGCATAACAAGTCAATGTTCTAAATAATTATGGGAAACCGACAGGAAATCCTTTATATGAAACCTACAATTCAGGTTGGAAAAATTATCCAAATTTCTCTTAACCAATTAAAGGGGGTTGTTCTTAGTGCTTGAACGACCCAAAACCTATGGAGTTGGTTGAGTTCTTCTTCTTTGGCTGAAGAAGTGTGTCATTGTCACATTCGGTTCAAGGAGCAAGGTGTTGGAGCGAGAAGAAAAGCAGTAGTTGACGCATGGACTTGAGGAACTCGTCGCAGTTGGGGTAGGATGTGTTTTTCCCTATTCCACTTTTTGATTTATCATTGTGTTATAATTATAAGAGTATTATATGAGATATTCTGATCTCTTGTTCATATAATGGTGATGCTCATTGATTACAAAGATATTATTTTGAATGATTACACGTACATGAGTCATGACAATAAAATTGTGTTACATTCGATGTGCTAGTGCCTAGATGATTCCTATATTGTAAATAATCTCCATTGATTTTCCACCATTGTGCTTGGGTAAGGAAGCAACGTGTGTCCTTTTGTGGTGTTATTTTAGGTGATGTAAATAAGAAATTGTCTATTAATGGTAAGTACAACGAGTGGTGTAATCGTGCTCAATATTCATATTATATGATCTACCTTGCATTGAGACCTTCGATCCACTAGAAAGTTGACTCCTCTCTGTTTCTATCAGTTGTTTTGTCTTCAGATCTGTATCCATATTTAAGAGTCCTATTTGGAAACAATGATACCAATGTGTTGCTAAGGAGCATAAACTATTATGAAAATTAGAGGTATCATAAAATGAGAATTATTACTTACTAATGATGAGGTGTTGTATCACACTTTGGGAAGGGGTGATGATTATTAGTATTATGATTTTATATGATATATTACATATTTATTATGATTGGAACTTATTAGCGTAAGTTAAGCTCTCGGCGAGGACTGCACCTACACCGACGAGCGATAATCAAAAAGTCATAATTAATTGTAAAAAATTTGAAAAAATATGCCGTTTATTGGATTGGAAAATATATTCACTAGGTAATATACAATAAAAATTTCATACCTTAACTCGAACTGTAAAATCCGTAGTAAGTGTCGTAAGTGAACTGTTATGTAAAATAACAATGCATAGAACTAAGGTTTGACATACTAGTACTTAGTACAACGTGGCTATATGAGTATAAGGGCTAAGATAAGCATTAAGGAAGATGAAAAGACGTGAGTAATGATGATTACAGTAAGAACAATTACCTAAAAAGATGACCGGGATTAAGTCATTCCAAACCGAGTCAGTATCCTACATCTTACAGTTTTGTCTCTAAATGTTGTCAAGGAAGTTTCAATTAGGGTTTGTACTCTCGAACCTTAGTTCTCTGGTTGCATGATAACCATTAAAGTCTACCGTCAGTGTTCGGGAATTTCTATTTAGGACTATGCACAGAGAATATATTGGATAAGTTAAATTTACTATATATCTCATGTGAGTTGGATGAGGTTCATGAAGAGACTGTCATCATGTTACTCCGTTGGTGAGCCAACCATTGATTGAGAATTTCCATTCTTCATTTATCTATTGAGTTGTTTACTGATTGGGATATTAAAATCTCAATGGTACTACTATGAGAGTTAATCTTTGAAAGATGAGAATTTCTTGTGGTTCTGTTGCAACCTCTGTTATTGTAAGTTTACATTCAGTTCCTAGAAAACTGTTTTCTTCCACTAAGGGTTATTGATGGAAACTCTCCGAGGTGGAAATCATAGTATTCTCACAAGCCATTGCTAGATCCATAGTGATTTCCGATATATTTTGAAACTTTGTATTTCAGCCAATGAAGGCAAACGTGTACGTTATTAGACTGTATGATATTACGGACGGTCTGCAGTCTCCGCCCATTGTGCCCGTAAGCACCGATGGGGCTAGCATCCCTAGATGCATGGCCGGGTTTCTCTGAAGAACCTCTAAGATGTTATGGTATAGAAGTCCATAGGGGAAGTAGATTGACCTGAGAGCAGAAGTTGACGTCTCCTTACACTATAGATGTTTGGAGTCTGAATTTACTGTTATTTTCTCCTTACGAAATGAATGTTTGGAGTCTTGAATGATTATTATATCCATATCATGAAATGCTATTATTTCTGGTATATGGAATTCTTGAAATCTTCATAAAAACAATTAAATTCAAGTTATGCACATATTAAAATATATTTTTATTAATTTAATTAATGCATCCAAATAAATCAATTAAGCACAATTAAATTAATGTAAACTCTTAATTCTTTGTTTAACCTAAATAATTACTAATTAACTTAGATAACTCATAACTACAGTTAGAAAACTAAGGTATTAGGGTATATAATGTGTGTGAATTATGCGTTTATCAATAAACATGGTTCATTAGTGTTAGGTTAGTGGGTAGGAGTTCAAATATTAATTTCCCTTTAAACAAATAATTTTATGTGTTCATTGATTTAATAGAATATAACCTTTGGTGTGTCTAATTTTGGGTTCAATTTTATTTATGTAAGTTTCAAAAGCATGTACAGGTTGCGGAATCGCTGTAATGAAGTATGCTAAATAGGTTTTAAAAGAGTCGTCTATATATGAAGAGGAGAAGGGAGTTCGCAACAACAATTTTTTTAGAGAAGAAAGTTCTAATCTTTTCAATTTCTTCTTCGTATATTTTGCAACAACCACCAAGCATGGAAGTTCTGTTTGTGGGCAGTCTTATGAAGGGACAGTCGTAGAGCATGGTATTTTTATTTCTATGCTTTTGTAAGTTTTAGTTTCTATTTTTATTTTTTCACTAAGGCTTGGATCAAGACATGTAGTTGTATGAGTTTTATGCCCATGAGAAGTGATTGTCTTTCACAATTACACTTCATTGAATATTGCTTTCCATATTTTTATTCTTGAAATAATAATTCTTCTAATTAGATTTGGATATTAATTGTGATTTACTCTTTGTGGATGCAATTAGTGATTTTAATTTAATCATATTGAGCATAGGAGGACAAAGATCTACTTGTATTAAAACCTGCTCAAAGATAATATTTTATGTAGTAAAATAGATTGATTTCAATTTGCTACAAGATAAGTTTTGATGAGTAGTCAACGATCATGGTGTAACTCTTGCAAATTAACATGTGCGAATTTGAAGCCTTAGTTCCTTGCACATTGATATTTCCTACAATTGTTTTATAATTAAATTGCTCGTTTCTATCTTAAGTGTGTTAGAAATTCTCTTGCATTAGTATCATCATTCTAAGTCATTGTTAAACCTAAGCATCTTGAAGTCAGGCCTTACACAGTCTCGTAAAAAAAAAGTCTATGGTGTATTATCCTCTGAAATCTAGAATGTTGGACCCGAAGGAGGTGCACAGGCATCTGTTCTATCATGAGCCTAGAGATTGGGATGACTATGTAGATTTTGCTGTTATTTGACTAATGGGTCACACTGGATATATGTAAAACAAAGATTTAGAGTGTATTGCTATAATGTTCTACACCATTACTATTTAAATTATCATGTTATATTATATTGAGCAGAAATTTCTATAATGAAGGTGTAGAATAAAACCACTTGCTTGAGGGCTTCTATATTCCAGTTGATTATAAATGCAAGTACGTATGGTTAGTTTTCTTATGTATTACAATTTGTATTTGAAGGGATAATAGGTTCTGTGTTTTATAGTGTTTAGTATTTGATTTCTTTTTCACTCAGATAAAGAATAATTTTATAAATACATGTTTGTGGGTAGCGTGGTTACTTTTCCACTTAAACAAGTCCATGAGAAATCGACCTTGTCGTTGTGCGCCTTTCAACAATCGAATCGTATGCTTGTGAGTTAATCTAAAATTGGCAATAAATGTGAATTTGACGCTATGTTGAAGACATTTGGCATGGGTGAGGGAAAGAATAGTATTGATTACAGCGTCCACCTACTTCTCTCTTTTTCGTTTTCATACCAAAAGAAATTCAGAGACACTGAAATGAATTTTTAAACAAACAGCTTGTGAGTCTTGTGTATTGCACTCTAGGAAGTCAATTGATTGCTTCATCTGCTTTATTTTCTCCACAAAGATGGTCACCTGTATCGATATTTCGTCGATGGGGAAACCATGGTTAGCCATACTCAACTTACTTATATTCACGTCAAGGTAGATGGAGTTCTCCTTCTCCCTACCAAGAGACTTGTTATCAAACTACAAAAAAATCTGATGAAAATGATTAATGATGCAAACTCTACATGATAGGATTAACATTAACTTTGGTGGTAGACTATGCTCATCTAAGCTCCAGCTCTATGTGGGCATTCTCATTACCTTTTGCATAGTAGAACTTCACCATTGACGCCTCTTTCATTGGTCACAGTATATGCACTTAGGGATATTAAGTATCACATGAATCTGCCATATGAGAAGACAGTTAAAATCAAGATGTAGTGGTTGTAATTTGCTTCTTGGCAGAATTTGTTGATACTTTGTTCTTATCATACACATGTTGTAACGCGGGGTGGGTAAAGTGGAGGGCAGCCTCGGGAGTGTTGTGTGATATGCGGGTTCCAAAAAGACTTAAAGACAAGTTCTATAGGACGGCCATTAGGCCTGCAATACTCTATGGAGCGGAGTGCTGGGCACCAAAGAGGAGTCATATAGATAAGTTGAGTGTAGCCAAAATGAGAATGTTAAGGTGGATGAGTGGGATAACTAGGAGAGATAGGATTAGAAATGAATATATTCGTGAGAGCCTAAGAGTAGTGCCTTTAGGGGAGAAGCTGAGGGAATGTAGGTTGTGTTGGTATGGGCATATGCAAAGAAGACCTTTAGATGCCCCTGTGAGAAGATTAGAAGGGATATATGTAAACGATGCTAAAAGAGGGAGAGGGAGACCTAAGAGAACTTGGATGGAGTTAATAGGAAAAGATTTAACTTTACTATCTCTTACAAAAGAGATAGCCCAAAACAGGCTAGAATGGAGGAGTAAGATCTGTGTCGCCGACCCCAAATAGTTGAAAAAATGCGCTACTTGATTATGATTATGATTATGATACACATGTTGTAACTCCTTTTGAGAATTAAGGAAAATAGGCAGAGAGAAGGGAGACTTGGACGGAAGGGGAGAGATGTAGAGTTAGACAATGCCTTGCTATATGAGACAGGTCTCACAGAGCTTGCATGACCCGGATCATCTCGAGCCATCAATTTCGACCTGACTGCTAGTGGGCAGGTGAATGTGAATCACCCGCCCCTAGTGCCGTCAGAACAAGATCTGACGGTTTAAGATTACTCAAGCTCATACACGAAGCGTTCCCTTATAAAAAAAAGAGGTAGTGTAATAATAGAACACCAAGTTTTGGCACATTGGTATGACCTATGAGGGGTAATAGAACACCAAATCTGGAATATGTGATCCAAATTTTACATTCTAGGAGAGGCATTGCCTTCATATTTTGGTGTACTACCATTCTACAAAATTAAGGACCAAAATTCAGCTGTAACCTAGCGGAAAGTAGGATAAGGTGGGTGCATTTCGTCTGAGTTCTTTAGAAAGAAAATCTCTGAACATTTATTAATGTGGCTTAAACATTGCTAAATTGGAATGACTTGTTTTTCAATCTATATTCTTTGTTGTCATTGCTTATGAAATTCCTATTATAAAAATCTTGTGTATGTCATTTGCGTTTCGTTCTTCGTAGCTTACGCCTTAATTTCCACAATTAAAACTTCTCGCCCCTAAGTATGCGGCACTAAACAACTAGAACAATCTACCCTTCTATTGAAATTTTAAATGAATTATGTTCTGCAATGTGAAGACATTGAGAAGAATCTAAGGTCGGTGCTGAAACATTATCTTGTATAAATTGGTCACGTTATGCTGGCAACATAGCAACAGTCCAATACAACCGCTTCATTCTTTCATTGATTCCTCATTTAATAACCTGAAACAGAAACCCTTTTCATAAGGAATGGTCAACTCTTTTGTGTGGCTCCTGATTCAAACCCCCAAAATACTAGGCCAGCCAAGTCTTCCAGATACCACCCCTCAGATAAATTCCTTTCAAATCTGTTCTTTATGTTGAGTTCAGTCTGTGTGACTTGCAAGGGTTGTTCCATGAACATGGCACGTGTTTTGTGGTGGTTGAGACCATTGGCCATGAGTGACCTGCAGACAGCAAGCTTCAAACCCTTTGGTTGGCCATCCAATTCCGTGCCTGCTTTTTTATTTATGTGCTTGTTTTCATTTACTTCTTTGCTTATGTTTGGCCTTGTCCATGTCCCCTCCCAAGTCCCCAACGACCATCGTCCCAATCAAGACAAAGAAACAGGAAGGCTGCTTCCGGCTGATGGGGAAACAAGAAAGTGACCTCGAAAAATTCTTTTTCATTCCACTTTCTTGGCCGGTGTTTTGCTTCCTTCTCCATGGGACAGATCACCACACATGATGACACTTGTGCCACACGTGGTATCTTGACTTGCACAGAAAATTCTACTTATAGAAAGTTATTAGACTTTTCTTGATCAATTTGAAGGTGGACAAATGTTTGGAAGTGGAGATGATAGATTGTTCTGTATAATAATTTTCCTTGTAGTTGGATTAAGATTGATAGAAGAAAAAACAAAAAAGGTAACATACTCCATGTAAAAAAGATACCATATACTCTCCGTCCTGTTTTAGATGCTCCATTTGCTCATTTTAAGTGGATTTTGAACCTCTTAGTTGGGATTTCCACTTTCCACCATTTAATAGAATTAATATTTTTTTTTCAAATGAAGCATCTAAAACAGGATGGAGAGAGTACTTTTAAATAAAAAACAACGGTAAATTAAAAATTTGTGTGATGGATTATTTAAAACCTGTCTGTACCAAAGGCAGCACGATAAACCCGTTTGTCACCTAAAGTTGAAGGTCGCATGATCAAAATCGCATGGTCCAAAAGCACCGAACACATGTTGCAGATACCTTCGATTATATGAATGCAGATGTTCCAAGTTGTGTGGTCACCGGTCAGGAGAACAAACCTTTCTACAGGAGGAAAGACTGGGCAAGTTTGTTTTGTCTGAAGAAGAATACCATGACAGGGGCAGGAATCATGTTGTCATATGCCAATGAATAAGGACGAAATGGATTGCTTTATGACTTATGAGTTATTGGTGACGCACTTTTTTTTGCTAATAAAAAATTTTATTCAAGTAAATTTATTATGTTAAATATTTTATCAAATTATTATAAAAAGAGCTTAATAATAATAATAATAATAATAATAATTATTATTATTATTTGTGTCTTGCGTGATTTTACATGAGAACCCACCTCAGGTCTGTGGCCACATCTGATTTGCGGCATCTTTCATAGAAAAGCCGTTCATTTGATTGATTGCTTTCAGTACTACAATTATGGTGCCCCAAGCTGGACGACCATCCTGGTAACCAATGGCTTTGCTCAGCATTGAGCATTAGTCATTCATTGTTTAAAACCAGCCCGGTATTTTTAAGAAGGGGCATTGTCACTGTAACTAAAAAATGGCTCCAACCTCTCCTCCCCACCGCCAATCTAATCGTATTAGTATTGGCTGACAAACAGGGAGTTGTGCCCATCACTCATAGGTAATGAGCATACTGTTCCCATGCGCGGCGCGTAGCTAATAATTTTTCGTACATTATCATACAATCGACTCACTTTTTGCAGCAATATAAAAAATTCAAAAAAATCCTTCTTTGTATTTATATGCATGCGCTTAGCCCTCCACGATATAATATCGGACAGAAATGAAGTGAGTTAATTAACATCCACCAATGTCAAAAATTAAAAAGTAATGCATATATCATTATCACCCCATAGCCTTATGGCAAGCATAACTATTTGACCTTGACGCCTGTATTTAGAAAGCAATAGCTCTGATTAGTTTGATGCACTTATGATCCTGTCCGTTATTGGCCGAGATGTAACACTTATGTGGACTTGAGGTGTAGCTAGCAAAAAATGCTTCTCGTACGTTAACTTTCCCACAATTTCACCAACGGGACTGATGTGGCAAACCTAAAATTACAATGGCACACCAACCACTACTTCTTGTAGCTAACATCTATCTTTTGGTTAATCAGAAAATAATAATGTTAAACCCTGTGCCCAATAACCTTGTGCTTTTTTTCGTGCTAAGGGTTGGTGCCCGTTAGATCATTTTGATACGATGGCTATCACCTTGGGCATGGGAAAAAACACGGGTCATAGGGCACGGGCTTTGTCTTTTTACAATCAGAAATGAAGATCTACAAATAAAGTTGTCCAATATATATGTAAAAGTCTAGGATTTATGGCCTTGGACATGCCATAGACATTTTGTTCACAAATAACCATGAAAAGAAAAAGTAAAAGAATTTGGTTTATAGCTAAGATTATTATTATTTGAAAATGAAGGACTTGGGAAAGGTCATGGATGCTATTTTGCCATTTGTCATGGTCCATTCTGTGCAGTAACATACAAGCCGGTCAAAATGAGTGGGGACTCACATAGTGTACCAAAGTATGGGCGATTGGGTCATAGGAATATAGAAGAACGTTTTAAATGAGAAAAAGACCCACTTTTATTTTGATATTGCCGGGGATATCACTTGCCACCAGCCCTGCCTGGTCCAAAGCAGACACATATAATAAATCCCCATCAGCCCTTCACAAACCCTAATGATTTTATTGCTTAATTAATTCTTCCATCTGCCCATCCTAACCGCTACCGTCAACAAGCGGTCAGATGGTACACTTAGGGTCCACTTGGGTAAAAAACGGCTTCTTCACCCTTTCATCACGCTGAAAGAAAAGCGCTTTTCCTAACACCTCTCAAGAGGAGATTCTCCGGAAAAGCGGCTTCTCAGGCGCGCAGCCATGTGATGAATAGAATGACTGAGTTTGTCTATGGTGAGGTTGTACATAAACTGACCATAATTGTATTTGCAAAAAAATCCTACTCATGGTTTATGGAAAACATTTGTAAGTCTCATGGATTTACATTAGCACATTTTTATGAAGTAGGAAGAAGAAATTTGTTCCATTTCATATACCTCTGAATGCGACTTATGGCTTAATCAAAAGACTAATCAGCATTGATAAACAAAACACTAATAGCATAATTGTGCGATAAATGATTAGGTCCTCAATTTGGACTGCATCATGTGTTTATTGCTTTTCATATATTACCTGACCTTTTCAAACCTCATATGCAAAGGAAACACTACAAATTTTTTAACCTATGGACGGTGCATCGAACTGATCACTGCCGTGTTTTTTAATGCAATCCCCCGTTGATGGACGATCAAATTTTTTTAGCATTACCCACTTTTCTTTACACTGAACTTCCATAAACACATACTGGGCTCCATATGGAAAAACATAGTTTAGTTCCCATACCTGCTACCACTTGAATGGACCAATAATATGGAATACACTTCTTTCCCAAATGGAGCTGTTAATATGGGATGAAATTTACCTGACCTTTTGAAAATGTTGGGTGAAATTTCAGAAATATCTCACAAACATCTCGCAGGCTGTTGTCTAGCTTGTAGGGGGCAGACGGTTTTAAATCACAGACTCGCCCGTGGTATAAATGCGCTCCGTTGAAGCTCAATTTGTTGCTTCACATCGTGCTAACTTGTGAGCTGTGACACACACTAACTTTTTTTTCCTATTCTATGTGCTCAAACACACAACGAGACCTATCTCATGTATCTTGGGGCTGTTTAGTTTGTGAATTTTAATGAATCTTAATTAAGAGAGAATTTATTCAAGCTAAATTGGTGTCAAATGGAGAAGTCATTTGGCTGCTGAATTGAAAAATCATAATTCATGCTTAATTTGGTGAATCTCCTGATTCACTATGATTCACTAAGGGGGTTGTTTGGTTCATAAATTTAGTTCCAAATTAAGCATGAATTAAGAGAGAATAACTTAAATCTTGTTTTGTTTAAGAATTTGGATTGAATTTAAAATTCAAGTTGAAAGAAGATTTTTTCCCAATTCATGTTTAATTTGCTAATCTCCTCATGAAGAGATTCACCAAATTAACAGTGAATTATGATTTTCAATTCAGCAACCAAACTACATGCCATTTTACACCAATTTAGCCTAAATAAATTCTTTCTCAATCAAGACATCAAGACTCATATTCATTAAAATTCACCAACAAAACATCCCTAAATTAAGCCTGAATTAGGGAAGAATCCTTTTTTTCAAGTTGAATTTTAAATTCAAATTAAATTTAAGAACCAACCGTGATTTAGTTAGTTATCTCCCAATACATGCTGAATTTGTAGCCAAACTCATGAACCAAACACCCCCTTAGAGTGCATTGAAAAAAGTTCTACTGCACACCAAAACAATCATTTTTTTTTGCATGCCAAAAAAAACACGAGTCGGGGGTAGTTTCATCAAATACAAAAAATGCCCCTCTAGTATAGAGGTTGCCCGCTCCCGTGTTTGTTGCCATGTTTGCAATATAAAATTATTCGAATATACTTTAGAAGATGCCCCAACATCCTGTATTGCGGGTGCCAAACAATTGAAATTGCACGGCCTTACGCATACGTGGCCGTGCACTCGACATCTATATATAGCGGGAACTAGATAAATAAATCATTCTATATCGTATTCAAGAGAAATTAGTAGGTATCCCTAGAATACTACTCTCCGCCGCCGGGGAGGCATCGGAGAGCACATATAAAGCGTGTGCACCGTCGATCTGGAGATCCGCCCTGCGCGCCGTGCCCCCATAGGCACGGAGGCGGCGAAGCGTGTGGGGCAACATTCCTAGCCACCTTTCTCACTTGCCCTGCCCAACTCAGCCCAACAACCTCCTCACTCCCCAGTCCCCACACTTCTTACGCACAAGAAGCGCTTTGGCGGAGAGAGTGCGCATTACGCACACGCCTCTGTCTCCGCCCCAACCAAAAAGACACACGGCCCAAAAGGCAGAAGCCAGAAACCCCGTTTTTTTTTTTTCATTTTTTTAAATTCAGAAATTGCGGGAATTTCGGAGCCGGGAGAAGGGGCTGAAAAGGAGGAGACGACGAGGCGGCTGCAGCCGACAGCTTCCCATTTCCGAGCATCGATTTTTGCGGCGGATTCTTTGGGATTCCCCAGCGCCGGCGTTTGTCCTCCGGCTGCAGCTCCGAGCAAGGCAGAAGTCGAATTGGGTGGTTTTTTTGGTGTTTACTTTTGGTGGATTTGGATTTGAAATGATTTCAGGTAATTAATGGATGTTATATTTTGAAGTAAATTTGTTTCTTTTTTTTCTGGGTGTTTTGATGTGTTCTTTTGATTTGATCGACTTGATTGGAGCTGTGGTGTTGAGCATATTTGCTAGAAGTAGCATTCTAGTGAGTTTATGGCAATTTCTGGCACTGAGGAGTACTAAAAATGCGGCATCTTTGTGAATCTGCGAAATTTCGTGTGAGTTTATTTCAGTGATCGGAGTGGTTGCGAAATTTTGCATAAAGTTTGAAACTTTAATGTCCTTGTTGATCTTCCCGGTGTTTTTTAGCTGAGAAAACGGAAGTCTGGAGGTGGCCAGCTGCTGAAATGGGTTTCATGTGTAGGATTTTGGATGAATTTACTTTTTTGATGGGCTGAGCAGCGTAATTTTGCATAAAGCTTGAAACTTTATTGTGCTTGTTGCGCTGCCCGCTGTTTTTGATCTGGGAAAACGGAGGTGTGGAGGTGGGCAGCTGCTGAAATGGGTTTCATGTGCATTTGGCGTTACAAGGGCTACTGAGACTAAATAATTATTCCGTGTTTAATCCGTTTTAGAGTTGGATGGTGCATTTAATTGGATATCCATGGACGCCCTTTGGTCTGCTTGCTCAGTGTTAGAAGATCGAGAGTTTTTTTTTTCCATTTTTGGCTTACTGGGTATCCAGTTTTTATAGCTTCTTCCTTGAATTAATGCATCTAAATTTAAGAATGGTTTAAATGCTAGACCTGTTTTGGGGTGGTGAATCTGGATATAGATTTTAATTTGACTTGCTGGGTTCTGTTCCCTTTCTGCTCTGAGGGACGTCTGAGCTTCAACATAGAGGAAGGACAGCCTTTTCGTTGTTAACTTAAAGAAATTCTTACAGGACAAGAGCTTTGAGATTTGCTCAATGGCTCATCCAGCTCGAAATCATATCAGTGCAGGAGGTGAGTAGGATTTGTATGCTGTTTTTATATTTAGTAGATTAACACAGCGATCCGGCTTCATACCTTAGCTTTCTATAAATCCGATTATTCACAGTTTACACGAGCACCTTGGTATGATTTATGTAAGTTTATCATGCAACATGTTAAAGAAGAAGTCATTATCTTCAATTTCTCAGAATTTTGTTATAATTCTTACTTAGTGCCTCCTCATCTTACCTAGTATTGAACTCCTCTTGTAGAAACAAAATATTGAACTCCTCTTCCTTTTTCCCGTTTTGATTTTGATTAAATTATTTTGTTACTTGTTTGATAAGGTGTTTATCGTATTATCCATGTTTGTACTGTACTTTTCCTGTGTCTTTTTCTTCCATTTTCTTCATAACTGATCCACCTGTCTCATTGTTTTTCTTCTTCTTTGGAAATTCAAACATGTTTTGTATATAGAAAATGCTTATGCTGTTTGTTTTATTGCTATTTTATCTTTTATCTTGCTCATGCCTTTAGGAAATTTGATTTTTTTTTACTACAACTGCCTCATGAGCAGTGACCCACACACACCACACATCACTCCCTAACTAGACCCCACATTCTCACTCCCTATCTATGCCCCATATGGGCAGATACCCCTTTCCTAATATGCCTGGGTTGAGACTCCGAGACTTGAACCTAGGAACCGCTCCATTCAACCAGAGCATGACAACCACTGCGCTATGCATCTTCGGGGTTTTAGGAAATTTGACTTAATATACCACAGTTGCGATCTGACAATCTTCTAAAAAATTTTATTTCTCCTGGTTACATCTTTCGACCAACTACAATCTGGGCATATGGACTCAGTTTCTATTCGCCACTTGATATATGAATAGGCATGGAGAAACTCTTTGTTTGTTTAATGACATTTTGGAGTTACCATATTGATTTCGATTCTTTTTTTTTAAATATCTTGATGGACACTGACTTTGCATCTAGTGTAGTCACGTTTTCCCTTATGATATTTAATTCATTCTTGTAGGGGGCTCCGGAGACTTGTTATACAAGGAACTATGGCACGCTTGCGCTGGGCCTTTGGTCACAGTTCCTCGTGAAAATGAGCGGGTTTATTACTTTCCGCAAGGTCACATGGAGCAGGTATAATTGCTATATTTTATTTTTTATCCCTTTTTTTTTGTTTTTCACTTTGATATGCTGTTCTGGACCCCTTTTACTGGTCTGTAATGTTTGCCATAATATTTTGCTAATGTACGGATACTTAGCACATGTTTAGATATGACTTGTTTTGTTCCGAAAATTTCTTGATTGCTTGAATTATGCTGTACATGCCTTCACTTAACATCTTTTTTATATAATCGTTTTGTAGCTTGAAGCCTCCACCCACCAGGGGCTTGACCAGCAGATCCCTCATTTTGATTTACCTTCTAAAATTCTTTGTAAGGTCGTCCATGTACAACTACGGGTAAGCTTTCCTTTGAAATCCATTTTAATGCTTGCAGAATCATTCTTTTGCATCTTCTTGAAATTGTCTTGCAATGCAGGCCGAACCTGAAACGGATGAAGTTTATGCTCAGATTACGTTGCTACCAGAAGCAGATGTGAGAGTCTATCTTTTACGTCCTATTTCTGCTATGCTAATCTCTATGTTAGTTTAATGTTGGTTGTGGCGGGTAAACACTGTTAATTTTGCATGTTTGCTGCTGGTTGCAACTTCTTGTGTTTCTGGGGTGTCTATTGAAGCTAAAATCATTTCGGCAGTGTTTTTTAGGGAAGCTATCCTAGCAGACTCTTAGGGTGTGTTTGTTTGCTGAAAGATGAAAAATCATCAAGGTGAAAGAAGTATAAAAACTTTTAGTTTAAAAATTTTTCAGGCTTGAAACGTACTTTTAGGGTGCATTTATTTTAAATTATCCAAACATATTTTAAGTTTTACAAAGTTTTTGTACTTCTTTCACCTTGACGATTTTTCATCTTTCAGCAAACAAACACACCCTTAGTATATCACTCCGTCCATCAAAAAATATGTGTCCTCATTAGAAAACCGAAAGGAACTAAAATCGGTTCATTTTGGTTCTCTAACGAAGGACACATATTTTTGGACGGAGGGAGTATTCTTTTCTTTTATCTTTTTTTATTAGCATGGAGTGGATAGAAAACTGGACGTGTGACTGCTGCTAGTCTATACTCCCTTTCGTGGTTTACATATAATTTACTCTTATAATTATGTGATTGTACATCTGCTTTACATATAACTAACTAATATGTATTTCTTGTGCCAGCAAACTGAGGTTACTAGCCTAGATCCTCCACTGCCCGAACCGCCACGAGTTACTGTGCACTCATTCTGCAAGACTCTGACTGCATCTGATACAAGTACCCATGGCGGATTCTCTGTTCTCAGGAGGCATGCTGATGAGTGCTTGCCACCGCTGGTCAGGATTGAATTGACTCCCTTATATCTATGATAGTGCTTTTTTTATTAATTTCATCTTTACGTGCAGAGTACCCTGCATTGCATCTAGTTGGGCTTGCCTTATTTTGATATTTTGTTTTCAGGATATGTCCCAACATCCTCCCTGGCAGGAATTGGTTGGTACTGATTTGCATGGGAACGAATGGCATTTTAGACACATCTTCCGAGGCATGGCCTTTAAGATCTTATTCTTTATTTCCCTTCTACCTTTCCAAAATGTAGTGAAATTCCATGCATGCTGTCATAGTTGTCCTTTTTTGTTGACTTTTTGAGCATCATGCTGTGAATGAGCATTGGATATTGGGTTTCTCTCTCTCTCTCTCTCTCTCTCTCTCTCTCTCTCTTGCGCGCATGCATACCTCTCTTGCTGATGAACAGGGACTGTACTTTGTAGTATGAAACGTTTTTTATTCATAATTCTTTTTATGAGTCGGTCAACTAACTTTATGATGTGCATATTACAACAACACATATGGTTCTTACTGACTGTGATCTAGGGGATGGTTTGCTGAGCAGTGATACGTTTGATAAGTTTAAGCTGGTTCCCTATATCTTGACAGTCATCCTATGTTTTTGAACATCGATATAAATCTGTATTGTCATTAAGCATGGTGATCACTGATCAATGTTGGAAGAGCATCATGATGTTAAATTTCACAGGGCTGACTCTGATTGATACGATGACTTAGTGTTGATGCCTGGTCGTGGTAGTGCCGATGACAATGTTATTTCTGCCAAAATTTTTCAAGCAATCAAATAGCCAGAAATCTACTGATTGCTAAACTTTCTGAAGTGATTTTATTCAATGAGGGAAGACCAGTGTTATAAAAGGTCTGAGGTTAGGTGTCTCAAGTGGGATGTCATAGTAAACTGTAGATTTGTATATTTGTAAATCTCTAATATTCAACGTTAAGTCCATGTTCTTGATCAGCACCCACAACAATCTAGGCTGCGCCTTGAACCTAAATGATACTCTCAGTTGATGTGGCTACACTTTATTTGGCTTACGCCTTTTGTGTCATTCTCTTGTGTTGTGCCTTCAGTATTTACTTCAGTATTTACTTCTTAATTACAGCTGGATCCATGTTGTTAGGCTGTGAAAGTGATATGGGTTATTGAAAGTGGGGTTCTCTAGAATTACAACACTTGTTATACAGGAGCAAACGAAAATAAATAATCTCTTTTTCAGAAGTTGTAACACAGCTTGCCGGTGATTGCACATCTGGTATAAGTTGTAACACAGTCTGCCGCTTATTGTACATCTTGTATACATTTACACTAAGATTGCCTTCTTAAGCTTTCAACTATGATTTGCTGTTCAAGTTGTTGCTTGTACGTTTCTGGCTAATTTCTTGAGAACTCTTCTTTCTCAACATTTGCATTTCTTTGTTTTTTGGTAATAAGATATAGTTTGAGTTTCTAAAGTTTGATGAAGTTGTTTGTTAAAGACCATACTTCTTTATGCAGGGCAACCGCGGCGGCACTTGTTAACAACTGGATGGAGTGTTTTTGTTAGTTCGAAGAGGCTAGTAGCTGGGGATGCATTTATTTTTCTGAGGCAAGTGAAATAGTCAGATATTTAGCTGTTCAAAGCAAATACATGTTTGTTGATGCCTCTAACCTTCTTTGATGGTGCGTTGGCAGAGGTGAGAATGGAGAACTGAGAGTTGGAGTTAGACGGCTTATGCAGCAATTAAGTAATATGTCCTCATCTGTAATATCAAGTCACAGCATGCATCTTGGAGTACTTGCTACTGCATCACATGCTAGACAAACTGGAACACTCTTCTCTGTTTTCTATAAACCGAGGTTAATTTTCCAAGCCTTATTAGTTAGAAGTACATGTTTGCCTGTTGTGCTTTTTAATTTTCTTGTTTTTATTTCATACATGGAGGGAAACTTATACTGTGGTTACTTAATTGTTTTATTACAGAACTAGTAGATCAGAGTTCATCATTAGTCTCAACCAATATCTTGAAACTAAGAACCATAAGCTCTCTGTTGGAATGAGATTTAAGATGAGATTTGAAGGTGAAGAAGCTCCTGAAAGAAGGTATGGTTCTTGAATTTCCCCCCTTATAATCTGGTAATTGTGATAAGCTGCTAAAAGTTGTTAACTTTATGTAATTCCTGTTTATAGGTTCAGTGGTACTATTATTGGCATTGGTGAAAACAAGCCATCTCGTTGGGCAGATTCTGAATGGAGGTCCATAAAGGTAGTATAAATCACACTGATCTCCATTAATGTGCTAATGTCATTGATCTGTCTCGGCTAATGTATCTTCTTTAGAACGTTGAAACTAAAGGAATAGTGTGACGTGATGACTTGTAATGTGTACAGGATTTTGGAGTATGGTTTTTAAGTCTTTTAACCTCAAATATCTATAGCTTGCTGTTTTTTATTTCCCTTATTATTCGTTTAAATGGAGAGGTATAGAACTTTAGTGTGGGCCTGATTGCAGGTCCAATGGGATGAACCTTCATCGATCCCACGTCCAGATAGAGTTTCACCATGGGAACTGGAACCTCTTGTGACTGCTATGCCTCCATCTTCCCAACCAGCTCCAAGAAACAAAAGGGGAAGGCCTCTTATTTTACCATCAGCAGCAGAACTACCAGTTTATGGTAGTACCATCTCGTTATTTTATGATAATCTCTGAGTTGATGCTTCGTCTCCCTCTCCATTTGGTTTTCTAATGAGGACACATATTTTTGGACGGAGGGAGTTTTGTGATTTGTTATGAGTATAAACTATTGAAACTTTTGTCCTTATAAATTTGTTAGGCACATGGAAATCTGCAGAAAAGCATGTCCAAAGCTTGTCTTTTTCTGGGATGCAACAAGGAAGAGAGTTCTATCCATCACCCACCTCTGCTCTCTACTCCCCTCTATCAAATTCTGGGTCCTTCGGGTTCAGTGGGAACAACTCTCTGCCTTCAGTATCCAATAGGAATGCTGTTTATTGGCCAAGTAGGAGAGATATTTCTGGCGAGTGTTTTGCGTCAGGTGGTAACAAAGAATCAACAGAAAAGCGTCCTGAAATTAGTAATAATGGCTATCGCCTTTTTGGGATTCAGCTGGTGGATAACACCCCCCGGGATGAACACCTTCAAGCGCCTTCTGTTTTGGCAAGAACTGCAGAAGATCAACCAGCTCCGTCACTGGAAGCAGAAGCAGATTCCGATCCTCTGCCACAGCCGTCTAATACCAATCAATCTGATGTTCCTGCAGTTAGCAGTGAGCCTGATAAATCATCTCTGAGGTCGCCTCAAGAATTGCAAAGCAAGCATACACGAAGCTGCACCAAAGTTATTTTCTATACCTTCTTTGATTGCTCTTTTTAAAAATTTTAACTGATTAGTGTGCAGTGAATAATATACCTAGTTCCATATATTCAGGTGCATATGCAGGGGATTGCTGTTGGAAGAGCCGTGGATTTAACGAGATTTGATACATACGATGACCTGCTACACAAGCTGGAGGAGATGTTTGAAATTGAGGGTGAACTTTGTGGACCAACAAAGAAATGGCAAGTGGTTTATACTGACGATGAGGATGAATTGATGATGGTTGGAGATGATCCTTGGCAGTAGGTTTCCTCTCTGATTTCTTTCAGTTGGCTTTTTAGTTTCAACATCTTCCAATCATGCGCGCACTAAAAGATTAAATTCTATATTGTAGAGTTGTATTTTCCTTATAGATGACCAGTTTCTAAAAGTTATGGATTTCTGGGTCTGGATTCTCATCCAAATGCTTGACAACTTAGTTTATATTTCGCTACAGTCTAGTTTTCTAGATAGATAAAACTGACCTGTTTAGTCAAATTCAGTGAACTGCATGGTATGTTGGTGTGTAGTGGCATCATCAAAGTGAATTTCAGAATTAGACAAAAGCATTGGATTACGACTTAAAGCTCGGTGACTGTTGGATTTGAAACTTGTAAGTTGTCACCCAGCTGGAACCGTGTGCGGAGAATTCAGTTTGGAAATAATAAGATTCAGATACCAGATTATTTCCCTTGAGATACCATATTATCTCCCTTGAGATACCATATTATCTCCCTTGTCTTGATACTGTCCTGACAAGGGAGGTATTAAATTGCAGTAATTTAGTATGATAATTTCTCTGAGAGCCTTTTTGTTAGGCTTCACTATGGTATCTGTAATTGTATGTTGATAACAGTAACACTGCCAATCTAGCTAGACACAGTTTGAGTTCACTATTTCAGTCTAGAAGATCGTGCTTTCTGGTTCCAAACAAATAAGTGGTCTGATTTGGGAGGGGTTTAAGGACATTAGGCCCTGCTTTCCTTGCATCGATATTAGAAATGTGTTGTCTGTTGCCGTGATCAGATTGAAGGCCACTAGGATAGAGGGAGCAGGCTTTTGTTAGTAAAGACTCCTTGTTTGCCCAGCTAACCAATAAGGAATGATACCTATTAAATTCCGAAATTGTTATAGTTGATGTATGTGCACAAGTCAGAACTGATTATTTTAAGTTTAAAGTGGTAGAACTAACCAGCTCATTCTTTTTTTAGATTCAGGTTTGTTATATGTGCTTGCTTTTACTTTACTTTAGAAGGTTGCAGCAGACTGTTACTCTTTTTTTAACTAACAAGAATATGGGTCATTGATTAAACTTAACATCTTGCTACTGGAATTTCCAGTGAGTTCTGTAACATGGTGAGGAAGATATATATATACACCCAGGAAGAGGTAAAGAGGATTTCTTCTAAAGCCGAGTTGCACACTAACTCTGCGGTGAAGTCCGTAAAGTCCTCTTTGACGGAGGCTGATGGTGCAGAGAGTCCTGAGGACCATTTATCTGGCCATGATTGCTGATGTTTGAGACAGTCAAGAGCTAATGTATAAAAAACAAGTAGGTAGCATCAACCTGGAAAGCGTATGCATCTCTCAAAAGGCCCCTATCTCTTCCTTTGGGTTATGTTTATACAGTTTGACATAGAAATGGCACTTTTATACTGTGCTTTTTTCGCATATGTTGCATGTTCGCAATGAGGTATGTTCCATATATCCTAGTTAAATTGATGCGTATATTTGTCTTTTTTCTTGAAGTACATACAGCTTTGTATATAAATTATTTTCAGGGGTTGTGTTTGCCATTCAGTGAATATGCAGCGGTTGGTATAGAACGTGCTGTGGATGATCTGACTTTGTGGACAGTATTGGTGATAGCCTGGAATCAATGAGATTGGAAGACCCCAAATATATCAGAGCGACTAGTTTCATAATCTATAGCATATTAAGTGTCCTAATTGGTTTGAAAAATGAACTTTTTCATTTTTAAAAACCAAATAGAACACTTAGATGGGATGGAAGAGAATTTGGTTATTCAACTTCAAAATTTCAATAGTCATGAAAATTTTAAAGTTGTGTTTGCAATGTCTGAAAGTATTTAAATGCAGCAATTTAAATTCAAAGCTTGATGTTCAGTGTCATTAAACTTTTGACGCTGAATGCGCCATTGTCTATTACAAGTAATTGAATGCAGCAATGAAAATTTGAAGCTTGATGTTCAGTGCAAGGAGATTCGTGCTCTTGGTAACCAAAGCAACTCCAAACCCTAGCTAACATGCAGCCTTTTTGCCGGCCTGTTGTGGCTTCGTCCTTGGTCTCACATCTCCTATCAAGGGGTCGTGTGGCAGAGGCAAGTGCACCACGAGACAACATGCCAGTTTGACCCGGCCAGTTGAACCGCCAACCTAGGTCACAAAAACATCAAATGACCGTAGTAACAGTTTTCAATGAAATGCACACTATTTCGCTGAGACCAGAAAGTTCACAAAATAATGATATATTGGACGCTGGTTAGGTTCTTGTTTTTTGGGGGGGGAGGGGACACGGTACGCATCATTATCAACACCTTGTTTAATAATTTAATTGTTCCTTCACGTACACTGCATCAGAGTACCCTTTTTCTGCATCAATTCGATGTAGAAACTTGTTCCTTAAACTATCATATTATGGGTGCGTTTGTTTACTGATTATCTGAAAAAAATCATGCTGATTCGGCCTGATTCTTCTTATTGCCGTTTGTTTACTGATTTTACTGATAGGAGCTGCTGATGGTGATAGGTGAAAAAAATCACCTATTCTCACCTATTAGCTGATAGTGTGTTTGGTTACTGATTTGCTCAATTTTTACTCCTGACGGAGAAAACGGAAAAAAATCAGCAAATCACCCCTGAAAGAGGTGATTTTGCTGATTCTCATTCAAATGAGCATCAGCCTGAAAATTTTTTCCTCGTCACTTCCACCATCGCCACCGCCCACAACCGGCACTACCCACCACCCACCACCACTACCACTGCCTACCGCCGCCGCCACCCACCGCCCACCACCATCGCCCACTGCTGCCAGCACTGCCCGCCGGCCACCGCCACCCACCGCACACCACCATCGCCGGCCACCTCCTACTGCCGCTGACATCGCCCACCGCCCATCGCCGGCCACCGCTGTCGCCACCACCCACTGCCTAACCACCACCGACCACTACCGCCGCCGACCACCACCACCGCCCACCACCATCACCGCCCACCACCATCGCTGGCCACCGGCCACTGCCCATCGCCGCCGTTGCCGGCCACCACCCACCACCACCATTGCTGCCATCGCCGGCACCACCCACCACCAATGCTGCCACCCGCCGTCCAAAACATATATTTTTCATCGACTTTACCAAACACAAATCACACCTGATTTTTTTTTAAGTTCCCAAACGCAAGTTACCAATCAAGAATTAGGCTGATGGTAAAAGACTGAAAATATAATTAATTTTAGGTTCCCAAACGGATTTTCTACAATCAGAAAAATCACCTACAAATCACCTTGATTATTTTCAGCCTGATTTTTTTTTGTCACTTTTCACTATCAGTTTCCAAACGCACCCTATGTTGACCAGGTCTCTTCTCAAGATCATAGACGGTGTAGGGGACTGTTTGCAATAATGATCTCTACAAACATCGAGTCTCCGACAATAGGGTGCTGTTGCAGGCTCTGATTTGTCAATACGTTATCTCATGTATCTTCAATAACATCATGCTGTGTTTATTGAGATTGTTATTGTAATTTGCTTCTGCTCACCTGAGGGAAATCAGTTGGGAAAATAATATAATAAATCATCAAAAAAAAATTATAAAAATGATACACTGTAGAAAATATTTGCAAAATAGGGTATTTGACAAGCCACGCAGGTGCCCGCGTGGCGTCGGCGCTTGCGTGGCTTTTTTTTTAAAACCAAACCGAAAGGCATCGGTTGGACCTACGCCTCTCGGTTAAAAGAGAAAGGCGTCGGTTCAACCGACGCCTTTTACTGCCTTAAAGATTTTCCGTCCCATTTTAAATAGGCACTCACTTCAACGATACATATCTCTCTCATTTCTAACCCATTTTTGCCCTTTTTTTTCACTCTTCCTTATTTTTAGTGCTCTTTCTTGTCATTATAATATCACAAAGATGTTGAGCCATCACATACCATTTATCGTAGTTTTTATAGTATTTTTTCAATAAATAGCATGCGATGGATCAACATCTTTACGATATCATTATGAACAGAAAGACCACTAAAAATAATGAAGAATGAAAAAAAAATGGGCAAAAATGGATAAAGAATGAGAGAGATATGCATCATTGAAGTTATCACCCCTTTAAAATGGGACAAATTTGTTTTAGTGGGACAAACTTCAATGATGCATATCTCTCTCATTCTTTATCCATTTTTGCCCATTTTTTTTTCATTCTTCCTTATTTTTAGTGGTCTTTCTGGTCATAATGATATCGCAAAGATATTGATCCATCGCATGCTATTTATCGAAAAAAATATTACAAAAACTACGATAAATGGTACGTGATGGCTCAACATCTTTGTGATATTATAATGACTAGAAAGAGCACTAAAAATAAGGAAGAGTGAAAAAAAATGGGTTAGAAATGAGAGAGATATGTATCGTTGAAGTGAGTGCCTATTTAAAATGGGACGGAAAATCTTTAAGGCAGTAAAAGGCATCGGTTGAACCGACGCCTTTCTCTTTTAACCGAGAGGCGTCGGTCCAACAGACGCCTTTCGATTTGGTTTTAAAAAAAAAGCCACGCAAGCGCCCGCACCACGCGGGCACCTGCGTGGCTTGTCAGATACCCTATTTTGCAAATATTTTCTACAGTGTGTCATTTTTATAATTTTTTTTTGATGATTTATTATATTATTTTCCCTTTACTTTACTGCTACTGTATTAATGATGATCTGTGTGTACCTTTTACAAAGATGATAATAAAGTAGAAAAGTTTATGATCGAATCAAGCAAAACACTTTGTCCTTAAGATAGAATTCGCTCTCCCTACGGTGCTTAGGACTCTTGGGCGTCTGCCTCCCAGGATAAGACGATCAACCACGCACTGTAGGTGCACTCCAAACAGCACGCACAACGAACCATTGATGTGTTATGCTTTCACAGAAGTGTGGAGAAAGGAAGAAGATGAAGTGCAGGAAAAATCCGTCCAGAAAAACCCGTTTTCTCAAGCTTTATAGAAATCCCATTAAAGCCCGTTGAAAACACACCGTTTACCATTAAAGCCTGTTGAAACCCTTTCCCGTTAAACGGACGTGTCCGTCCGTTAACGGTCATAAGAAACTAAACCGGACCCATTTTGGTTGAACCAAAATAAATTTAGAAAACCAAACCAATTGAATTTTTCCCAAAATAATATTATCTTGTTGACCCAATCCAACCCAACCCAACAACCGAACCGAGCCAAGCCAAGCCGGACGGAGGGACGGACGGCGGCGACGGTGGTGGCAGTGGCGCGCGCGTGTGGGTTAGCCCACCTAGGTGCATGGGTCCAACATCTCTCTCCCCCACAAAAGTGGGGTGGCCCTTGAGCCTAACTTCTAAGGCCAACCTTAGACCTTATATACCATCTACAACACCTCTTTGGTGTGGATGTGGGACTATTCATCCTTCACCCAATTCACTCATTCATATCAAAAGTGGGTTTTTAATATGGGTTATTATACCCACTTCTTACAATCCCCTACATGAATGAGAATTGGCTGGATAACTATGCAAAAAACTATGCAGAAAACTTGTGAAAGCAAATATTGAAAAGATCATGCATGGGGGAAAGGTAGCTTTCGGCTTTGAACCTTCCCTTGTGAAGACTATCGGGTTTACTGGCTAATCAGTGAACGTGATGTCTTGAACTGTTCAGCCGTTTGTGTAAACCAAGATAATAGAAGTCACACAATCACTTCTCAGACTCATTGTGGTTCTCATGACTTTGTTCATTTTGGCCCCAAACAAACCTGGTTTTCATGAGTGCTCTAGAAGATTTAGCCTTAAAATTCTCATAGAAGTGGCCCCCTCACACTCATATAGGTGATTTTTATTAGGAGTATCCTGCAATACCCCACTCGAACTAAGTCAAGCTATGAGAACCATTAAAAGCAAAGCTTATCCTGATTCATTCAACAGGCATCACTATCTCATCATAGGAATGGGAACGAGATTTTATCTCTATAGTGATTCCCCTTGAATCCCCCACAATTCGGTTGTCCCTTTTGAACCTAGATCTTGGGATCTCTAGTCAACTAGGTTGGGTTGCCATTATGGTGATTCTTAATGTATAGGCTTCAAGCCCATTCCCCTCGATGAATTGCTCACTTGTTCTTTGGTCAAACCCTTTGTAAGCGGATCCGCAATATTTTCTTTTGACCGAACATACTCAATGGAAATTATTCCACTAGAGAGCAATTATTTTATGGTATTATGCCTCCGACGTATATGTCGAGACTTACCATTATACAAGTTACTTTGTGCTCTTCCTATAGCAGATTGACTATCACAATAGATACATATAGGTGGCACAGGTTTCCCCCACATTGGAATATCTTCTAAAAATGACGAAGCCATTCAGCCTCTTCGCCTGCTTTATCAAGTGAAATGAATTCTGATTCTATTATGGATCTTGCAATGCACGTTTGTTTAGAAGATTTCCAAGACACTGCTGCACCTTCAAGAGTAAAGACATATCTACTTGTGGATTTTGAGTCTCTTGTATCAGATATCCAATTTGCATCACAGTACCCCTCTAGTACTGCTGGATACCTTGTATAGTGCAGTCCATAGTCCAAGGTATATCTTAGATATCTAAGAACCCTGACTAGAGCCTTCCAGTGATCTTCCCCTGGATTGCTATTATATCTACTCAGTTTACTTACTGAGTATGCAATGTCCGGTCTCATACAATTCATGAGGTACATGAGACTTCCAATAATTTGAGAATATTGGAGTTGTGATATGCTCTCACGCCTGTTTTTGCTTAAATGCAATGTCACATCCACAGGTGTTCTCGCTGGACGATTATCATTCTCATTAAATTTATCTAGGATTTTTGTAATGTAATGAGATTAAGATAACACATATCCATAAGATGTTCTAGTGATTTTCATCCCTAGTATAACATCTGCAACACCCATATCCTTCATGTCAAAATGTTTGTTTAACATTCTCTTAGTAGCTTTAACGATATTATCATTGCTACCAATAATGAGCATATCATCCACATAGAGGCATACAATAACATAGCCTTCAGGTCTAGCTTTGACATAAACACATTTGTCATATTCATTAATTTTAAATCCATTTGACATCATCATTTTGTTAAATTTTTCATGCCATTGCTTAGGTGCTTGTTTAAGCCCATAGAGAGACTTAACAAGTTTGCATACTTTGTTTTCTTGACCCGGTACAACAAACCCTTCAGGTTGTTGCATATATATTTCCTCATTCAAGTCACCATTCAAGAATGCTGTTTTTACATCCATTTGATGTATTTCAAGATTATACAAAGCAGCCATAGCGATTAACATCCTAATGGAATTTATTCTTGTGACTGGTGAATATGTATCAAAATAATCTTGACCTTCCTTTTGTTTGTATCATTTGATAACAAGTCTTGCTTTATATTTGTCAATTGATCCATCAGCCTTCATCTTCCTCTTGAAGATCCACTTGTATCCGAGAGGTTTACTCCCTCGTGGTAGATCTACCAACTCCTAAGTGTGATTTTGCATAATGGATTCAATTTCACTATTTACAGCCTCCTTCCAATATTGTGCTTCAGGAGAGGACATGGCTTCCTTAAAGCTTTGAGGCTTATTTTCTAACAAATAAGTTAGAAAATCTGGACCAAAGGATTTTGATGTTCTAGCACGTTTACTACGTCTAGGTTCATCATCTTCTCCCTCTTGGTCATCACTAGTGTCTTTTGCAACATCCAAAGTTCTTTTAAGAGAACTTTTATTTTGTGTAGAATTCCAAGGAAAAATATGTTCAAAAAATGAAGCATTCCTTGATTCAATCACTGTATTGACATTTACATCAGGAATATCCGATTTATGAACAAGAAAATGATATGCACTGCTATTATTGGCATAACCAATGAATACGCAATCAATGGTCTTTGGTCAAATTTTAATCCTTTTGGGATTAGGGACCGCCACTTCTGCTAGATACCCCCACACTTTTAAGAAGTTGTAGGAAGGCTTTCGACCTTTCCATAACTCATATGGTGTCTGCAAGGTTTTCTTATGAGGTATTTTGTTGAGAATATAATTAGCTGAAAGCAAAGCTCCCCCCTACATGTTCTGAGGTAACCCAGAACTGATTAACATGGCATTCATCATTTCTTTTAAAGTTCTATTTTTTCGTTCAGCAACTCTATTTTGCTGTGGTGAATAAGGTGTCGTGGTTTGGTGTATAATACTATATTGTGAACAGAATTCACCAAAAGGTGATTCATATTCCCCACCTCTATCACTTCTTAGAACTTTTATTTTCTTGCCAAGTTGATTATCAACCTCTATTTTATATAATATAAACATGTTTATAGACTCAACTTTATTTCTCAGCAAGTATACATAACAATAACGAGTGCAATCATCAATAAATGTAATAAAGTATTTTTTACCTTCTCTTGTTTGTACAAGTTTAAATCACATACATCGCTGTGAATTAACTCAAGAGGTTCAGTACATCTCTCAATACTTTGGAATGATTTCCTTGTTAATTTAGATTCCACACAAGTTTCGTATTTATGATTAGAGTCAATATTAAATTTAGGCAGATATTCCATATTAATCAATCTACGTAAAATATCATAATTAACATGTCCTCATCTACCATGCCACACATCACATGACTCAATCATATAAGAGGAAGAAGTATTCTCATTCATAACATTAGCAACAGATACAATAGGTAAAACATTGAGCTTAAAAAGCCCTTCATTCAGGTACCCTTTTCCCACGTACATCCCACCCTTAGTCAAAACAAATTTGTCCGACTCAAACACCAACTTAAAGCCATTCTTGCTCAGCAATGATCCAGACACTAAATTCTTTCGAATTTCTGGCATATGCATCACATTGTTGAGCGTGAGTTCCTTGCCCGAAGTCATCTTGAGCACCACCTTTCCAATTCCTTCAACCTTGGCAGTAGAAGAGTTGCCCATAAAGAGTTGTTCACCATTTTCCATGGAGTGATAAGTGGAGAACATTCTCCTATTTGAACACACATGACGGGTAGCCCCAGTATCCACCCACCATTCTCTATCGTTAGTGACCATATTCACTTCCGAAATCACAGCAGAAAGGTTGATGTCATGCACATTGGTGGAGAGATTCTCCACTTCGGTCACGTGGGCGTGTGCCTTCTTCTTCTTGAAACCATCTTGTTTCTTCCATTTGTAACAATCCTTAGCCTTATGGCCCAACTTGTCACACACATAGCACTTGCCCTTGAACTTGTTGTTATTGGAGTCATTGTTTGACTGACCCCCAGGATGCTTCCTCTTTTTGTTGGTAAAGCCATTGCTTTTATGCCCTTGTTCCACAACATTTACTTTGGCCTCCATGCCATGACCCCCCTGTTTTCTTTTCAGAAGAACGGTTGTCCTCTTCAATCCTTAACCTCACAATCAGATCTTCCAAGTTCATCTCCTTCCTCTTATGCTTTAAGTAGTTCTTGAAATCCTTCCAGGATGGTGGTAATTTTTCAATTATTGCTGCTACCTGGAAAGACTCACTTAAAGTCATGTCTTCTGCATAAATTTCATGAAGGATAACTTGTAGATCTTGAACTTGATTGATCATAGTCTTAGAGTCCACCATTTTGAAGTCCAAAAATTTGCCGACCACGAATTTCTTCGTTCCAACATCTTCAGTTTTGTACTTCTTGTCTAATGACTCCCACAGTGCCTTAGCACTTGTCATCGAACTGTACACATTATATAATGTGTTGTCCAATCCGTTAAGGATATAATTTCGGCATAAGAAATCTGCATGTTTCCATGCATCTACTGCCTGCACAGCCGTTTTGTCTTCCCGTTTCTCCTCAGTGAGAACAGGTACTTCCTCTTTAAGTAATCAGGCCAAATTAAGCGTGGTAAGATATAACAACTTTTTCTGTTGCCATCTTTTGAAATCCACACCACTGAACTTTTCTGGTTTCTCCCCTTTCACTTGAACAGGAGCATTCACCGGAGTGAGAATCAGTACCGGAGTGAAGTTCTCAGTAGCCATTTTTGTCTTAAGATTGTTATCAATTTTACTTTACTGCTACTGTATTAATGATGATCTGTGTGTACCTTTTGCAAAGATGATAATAAAGTAGAAGAGTTTATGATCGAATCAAGCGAAACACTTTGTCCTTAAGACAGAATTTGCCCTCCCTACGGTGCTTAGGACTCTGGGGCGTCTGCCTCCCAGGATAAGACGATCAACCACGCACTGTAGGAGCACTCCAAACAGCACGCGCAGCGAACCACTGATGTGTTATGCTTTCACAGAAGAGTGGAGAAAGGAAGAAGATGAAGTGTAGGAAAAATCCGTCCTGAAAAACCCATTTTCTCAAGCTTTATAGAAATCCCGTTAAAGCCCGTTGAAAACACACCGTTTCTCGTTAAAGCCCGTTGAAACCCTTTCCCGTTAAACGGACGCGTCCGTCCGTTAACGGTCATAAGAAACTAAACCGGACCCGTTTTGGTTGAACAAAAATAAATTTAGAAAACCAAACCAATTGAAATTGTCCCAAAATAATATTATCTTGTTGACCCAACCCAACCCAACCCAACAACCGAGCCGAGCCGGACGGACGGCGGCGGCGCGCGCGTGTGGGTTAGCCCATCTAGGTGAATGGGTCCAACATCTCTCTCCCCCACAAAAGTGGGGTGGCCCTTGGGCCTAACTTCTAAGGCCAACCTTGGACTTTATATACCATCCACAATACCTCTTTGGTGTGGATGTGGGACTATTCATCCTTCACCCAATTCACATATTCATATCAAAAGTGGGTTTTTAATATGGGTTATTATACCCACTTCTAACATGCATCTCTTTCTTTTCAGTTTGTTTTTCAAAATGTGCTTGATTTGTCAAGGTATCATGATGTGTATATATGTAAATATATACAGATACACACACCCAATTGGTATTGATGGAAATAAGACTCTTCTTGTAACATCTTATACACAAAAGGTTAGCAGGAAAGGAAAAGAAAAAGTGAAAAACGACTTATGGCTGAAAACTGTTTTCTCTCTCTCTTGGGGACTTATTACACCTTTTTCTTTCTCAAATAAAAAGAAAACGTGAGAAAAGTCTAGCTTCCCTTCATTTCTTTTTCTTTTCTTTTATTCTTTTTCTCATTTGTTGGGAAAATGCACTACTCGATTATGATTATGATTCTTCTTTTTCTCATTTATTTTTTTTATCTTTTTTTTTCTCTCTAACCAAACATAGCCCGTTATCATAGTAAAATAAAACATAATTGTTCGCAATGCCTCTGAAACTAAATTCTTTAGAATATCAAAGTTATCCACCCCCTAAAACTCATCTTCCTCGAACTGCTCAACCATGACACCCGTCTTCCTCAGCCTCCGGCCGAGCCCTTCGCATTAAGCCGGTCTGCTTCCCTAGCAGGCCAGCTCCGACTTCATATCGGTGGCAAGGTAGGCTCATTATTACCCTCGTTTCCATACCCAACACGATCCTCTCAACTCCATGTAGAGAGTCTGGTTCATAATCAAAGCAAGAGCTAGACTTGACTATTTTAATGAGAAGGACATTTTCCTCCTATATGTTTCATCTTTAGTCCAACCAAACACATGTTCGATTAAGAGGTCAAATCAATACTGGTTGGGGTTGTATTCATCTATTATTGTAGTCTCTCTTCGTTCACAGCATGTCTTTAACTGCACAAGCCAGGAACTATGCGTTTGACATTTGCAACGAATAAGTTCCCTGCATTTGGATAACATATTGAATTCTGTTTCTCCTTTGGCTTTTAGTCGTACGCCTGGAAAATTAAAGGAGTGGCAACTGAATACGTTGTTGCCTAATCATAATTAGACTCAGTCAAACAATAATTAGTTCTCAGCATGCAACCGTTCATCTCTGCACATGGATAATATGCTTGGTTCCGTTTTAATTCCAATTCCAAAATCAACTACTCCCTCCTTTCTGTTTTAGATGCTCCATTTGGTAAAGAAGGCAAACCTCTTTTAGATGCTCTATATGGTTAATTTCAGTGCATTTTGAACTTCTTCTTCCCCTCATATGTGGGGTTTCCACTATCTAAAAAAAATCAACATTTTTTTTCAATGGAGCATCTAAAACAGGATGGAGAGTTTTAGTTTTTCAGGACCTTTATCATTTGATTCCATGATAGTTAACCATTAAAAACTCGAACTACTATAAAAGAGAGTATCATTTCCTTCGCACCAATTTATCTCTTCTTGCATTGTTTCAAGGGCTCTCTATTATCTCATCTTCAATTCAAGAACTAAGTAGAAGAGGAGGAATAAACTGAAAGCAATGGGTTCTCATGTTGATATTACCTTATTACAATATGTTACCTTAGTAGCATGGCTTATTATGATCCCAATGTTGATAATGTTGTCCCGCATTTCATGATGCTTCATTTCCCAATGCTCTAAGCACAATTAGGAAAGCCATAAGGTTCGCAATAGCGAAGGGGCTCAAAGGGAGGTAGAGTCGGGCAGAGGCAGAGCTGGGCGGAGGAGGGGCTGGACGAGAGGTGGCGGAGGAGGGGCTCGAAGGGAGGTAGAGCTGGGTGGAGGTGGGGCTGAGCGAAGGAGGGCCTGGATAGGAGGAGGTAGGGCTTCGAATGAGGTTGGTCTTGTAACCTTATAAGGCTGTTGCACCCAATAATTTTGCGTATCCGGTAGCTGCTAGATGTAATCCAACAAGAGGTAACTCGAGAGCCACACCACCTACTCCTAAACAAAATTACACGTGTCTTCATCTTATTGGATATTACAATCAGTGGGCCCCCCTTCCTCAATGCCTGCCCTATCTTCGTTTCAAAAGAAACGAAAAAGATGCTCCAGATTTCACGCTCTCACTATCAAGGCAGGGTTTTCCAATCTCCTCTCTTTTGTTTTGATTGATTCTTATATTAGATTTGCATGTGTAATTTGGTGGATTTGATCTTGTGAATTAAATAGTATTGTTCATGAACGCAGTATTGGACCTCTTGGTGTTTGTTCAGCTGGGTAGATTCGTTAGGGTTTCATGTGAGTTTAGGTGAATATTCAACATATCACACATAAGAAAAAATGAAACGAGCTTCATAATTATGCTGCCTTGGTAAATAACGCAACAAATTGTTCGACAGAGTTAATCATTTAATTAGCAGGCATCACTTCAACCATGAGGGAAAAAACTACAATTACTTAAGTTGATTGTTCCACAACTACTTTTGTTTATTTATTCTTCTACAAATAGTGATCAACAAAAGTAAAAAATTGTGAAAAATCGTTGAACATCAAAGAACTTGTATAGCGAGTCAAACCAGCTGCATGCAGTTAAAAAACAACCACAAATGACTAGATCTCAAATCTTCCGATCTAGTTATAAAGAATTTGGTAAAATAACGCATAAAAACATAAAATCAATAACACAGATCACGTAATGGGCATTTACTTAGCCAAATTTTCTAATTTAAAATAATAACAAACCAAATGAAGAACAATAAAACATGTAGTCAGACAAGAAGATGCACACAGCACATTGTTGCCAATGAACCATGCATATAAAATGAGATTTACAATTAGGGATGCCATCGGGGTTGTTATGGGTTAAGTTTTGGCAAACCCAGCCCCAGAACCATTTTAAATCTCCAAAACTATAACAGCACTAGACCTACCACGGGTCCATTTTTTTTTTACCCGAAACCACCCTGCCCCGCCATGATTTATTCAAATTTTTTTCTATAAAATGACCTATCTATTTTGATGCTTTTTCAAACTGGCAACAAAAGTTGAAATGTCCTGCCATACAAAATTGTACAAAGGGATCTCCCACAAATTTGTGAACAAAATAAATTTTACTTGTTTTACACTATACAAGTATGAAATTCCTTTATAATGAAAACATGAGAACTAATGGATGCATCAAGTAAAACTCACACACCTGTAAAAAAATTGCACATGCCTTCATATGAGAGCATGAACTTCATAGATATGATACAAAAGACACCAAAGATAAACCATGTTATCTTTGATCACCGTAATGAAAACATGAAAACCTATTATATAATCAAGTAAAACTCATACAACTGTAAAAAAAACTATGCATGCCTTCATATGAGAGCATGAACTTCATAGATCTGACATAAAAGATGTTTAAAATAAACCATGTTATCTTTCATCACCATAATGTAAACATGAGAACCTATTATATAATCAAGTAAAACTAACACACCTGAAAATGAAAATGGCACATGCCTTTTTATGAGAGCATGTACTTCATGGATATGACACAAAAGACATCTAAGAGAAACCATGTTATCTTTAATCATTATAATGAAAATATGAGAACTTATTTTATAATCAAGTAAAACTCACTCATGCAAAAAAAAAGATACACGCCTTCATATGAGAGCATGAACTTTATAGATCTGACACAAAAGACATTTAAGATAAACCATGTTATCTTTCATCACCATAATGAAAACATGAGAACCACAAAGCCCAAGGCTAATAAAAAAGCTCTTGGTCCATCACAAGCTCTAAATAAAACATTAGTTTACCCCCCAAAAAATAGGGAAGCGTGCTTAAAATACAATAGTAGAGATTCCCCAATAACATTGATTTGTTCTTATAGAAAAGGATTGCATCAACTTATAAGCTTGTTCAAATATTACACTTTCCAGCAAAAACTCCACTGTTCAACCCAAACGAAGAAAAAACCTAAACTTCAATCAGTAAACCAGCTCGAAAACTCTATCAAACACCAAAGTGAAAAGACAACAAGTATCAAATTAAAAAAAGTGAAGCATCCTGCAAGCTCATTTTCAAACTATGGATAAAAGACGGCTCTCTGAGTTCGTGAGAGTGTTATGACCCTATTAGGATTAGGATTAGGACTAGACTCATATGTCAAGTAGGACTATATTTTATAGTCTATCCTATGTGAATTAGGATTATGGCTTAAGAGCTTATAAATATGTAAAGGGGGTCTTCCCTAATGGATTACCAAATCAAATATTAATGGAATAGTTATTTTCTAGTTTAGTTTAATCTAGTCTTTCTTAGCCATAATTCTACTATTTCTCCGTTTTCTCCTACGATGGATTCTTATGTAGATTACGTTCTATATCATTTGTATCAGAGCATCACCTCCTCTATCGCCACTAACCCCTTGCTTTAATCGTGCTTCAACTACTTCTACCGACGTCCTGGCAACGCTAGGGCTCAACGAAGAAGACGACGATTGTGTTGGTTTGGTCCAAAGCTGATTGGGCTGGCTGGTTCACGCTTTTTTTCTACATTTCGGGCTGGTTCAAACCTCTTGGAACAGGTTCCAACTTGGTTCAAGATCGACCCATTGGGTTGGTTCTGCCCTTTAAAAAAAAAAGATGTCGAAGGGCCAGGTCTTGTGTGGCCTATTTCCTGATCTGTAGTTTTTTTTCCATAAGCGGACTCTTCACAACTCGTCTACAGGAATATTGGTGGTTCTGCCATAGAGGTTGCGCCTTTCGCATTCTCGCCTTCTATGAAAACAACAAACGCACATCGAGGTCGAGGTAATGCGAAAGCGTTGGTGGAATGTTATGACCCTATTAGGATTAGGATTACGATTAGGACTAGACTCCTATGTTAAGTAGGACTATATTTTATAGTCTATCCTATGTGAATTAGGATTATAGCTTAAGAGCCTGTAAATATGTAAATAGGGTCTTCTATAATGGATTACCAAATCAAAAATCAATGGAATAGTTATTTTCTAGTTTAGTTTAATCTAGTCTTTTTTTTTATATATAAATAATCTAGTCTAGTCTAGTCTAGTCTTTCTTAGCCTTAATCTTACTCCTCCCCTTTCTCCTACAATGGATTCTTATATGTAGATTACGTTATACATCAGAGAGATCTTTGTCCCAACTAAAGAGATCGAACTTTTTGGACCCGAAACCGCCCTGTGACAAAAAAAACAAGGAACCACCAGCTCTGACCCAATCCGATAGAGGCTGATGGGTACGTGATGGTGGAGGGGGTGGCAGTGGCAAGAGGCAATGTTTGGCGGAGTTCGGTTGGAGGGTGGTGAATCTAGATGGGAGGTGGGGCTGGACGAGAGGTTTGGGCAGAAAAGAGGTTCAACGGGAGGTGTGGGTGAAGGATGAAACCTAGTTTAGTTAGAACCGTTCCTAATTTGTAGGGACTAGATATACATGGATTGGGATTTGTATAACGCTAGTCGACGGGCAACTGAGTGGCAGTAAGAGTTTGAGTTGGACTGGCTCAGTATGGGCGGTTAGGTTGTTATAGAAAAACTCCTAAAAAAGCTGGATTGTTGCCAGCAGTTTAAAAAGAGCCCAACGCTATGTTTTTTTTTCCCATTTTCACTGTGTCTCTCTCTTCTCTCTCTAAACTCTTGAAGCTGCAGCACTCTGGAAGAGGAGGTTTGGACTGAGGGCTCAATTCTGAAGCAAAATAATTTGTTCGTCTATTCTAGATAGGATGCTTCCACACAATAATCACCATTACAGTACTGAAGCTTTGCAGTTTTCCATTTCCTGAACTTGGAGTAGAACTTCTGGATTCAATTTATCTTGAATTGATCTATTTATGAGTGAAAGTCTCAATCTTTAGGACTTTATACTTGTATGTATATCTTTGAATGCTTCTATTTGATTATTCATGCTTAGAGAAGGCATTGTACATTGTTTAATGCGTCTACAATGATCTGGCTGAGATCACATAAATTATGTCCGATGCTTATAAGCTTTTGAAATAATGCAAAACCCAGAACCTTGCTTCCTGTCTTGCTATAAATTTTTGTTCATGAGATATGTGATGTCCAATATTAGTTGCTACACTTAAAATGGCTGATTTAAATATATCATCAGGTTCACAAATTCTCAATTCTATGTTTATTTGCAATGAGAATCGTCTGAGCCCCATTGTTCATTGATGTCTCCTCCGGATCAATTAAATAGAACTTATCCCTACCGAAATCTAATGTTCGGTCTTGATATTGCCATGTAAACTTTATTACATCTTTTTTAGCGTTAGAAATCCATTTTTGCAGTCGATCTCCAAATATATGTATAAACCTCTAAATTGTCTTGTTTTTAGCTAATTATCGTTATGAAACCTTCCACTCGAGAAATCACATTTTACCTTGCTTAAGTGTTATAGAAAAACCATAGTATTGATGTTCTTGTTGTGACTTTACTATTCAATCCGAAAACTATCATTTCCATATTTTTTCTCGCTCTTTCTGACATATGTCTAATCTAAATTGTGTCTTCATAATAATATTGATAAATCCTGCAAGGTGGGGTCTCCTTTACTCTTTATCTAGGTTTTGCTTATTAAATAGTATGTGTTTCCTTATCGTCCCACCTTTAAATCTTCTAGTAATTTACTCTTATTAAGGATCAACTACTGTTCCAGTATTTTGTTCCTATCGTTACCAAGGGTTTGTCTTCAGGAATCAGCATGTGTTTCCTAATATATGCATAAATATTGACATGTTGGAAATTAGTTTGCCCTCTCCTTTTGCACGGAGCTAATCTTATTTCCTTGTTACATTATTTCACTTGGAAATATTTGCAATACTAGTATGTGCACAGCTAAAGTTTAAGGTGAGATCTTTCTTGAATTGTCCATAATTATTTGGTGTTTCTTATCTTCTAATGGATATCGTATTAGTGAGTTAAAATATGCTCACTACAAAGCCATGGCCGCATTTTAGACCCATTTAGTCTCCGCATTATGGGACTTTGGTCTCGGCCCTTTTGAGGCACCCTGCCCGCATAATTAGGTTTTTGGGCATCATGGAAGACCCTTCAACCACCAACCATTATATCCATGAGCATCAATGGTAGCTACGTCTCTAGACCTGTGGCTGATCCTAGTGGATCTCTATAGGCTTTGGGATTTGTTGTCTGTCAAACAATCTATTTTGAGATGAAATTCATTCACTCCTAGTTTTATATCTATTTATTCTATTTGAAGGAGTCCGATTATTTTAGCCTAGGAGTAAGTAATTTTTAGTGCTAGAGTTGAAGTGTTTCTATTGATTGATCTATTTCTTGTTGACCTATTGTATTATTGCAATTAGCTCTTCTGTCACTTGTACTTCATTTACTTGAAAATTGTGGTTTTTTTTATCATACATGGTATTCCCAAAAATACTTATGCATGATTTGATGCAAGTTCTGTAGTAGATTCAGAATAAAGGGTAGTGGGTTAGATCAGAGTGCAACAATGAAGTTTGTAGCCATAGCTATTTAACTTTATGTTCTTTTTAAAATTGAGGTAATAAGGCTTTAGACCCACGTTACAATTTTAAGTTATTTTTATTTTGTATTTATTTACAAATGACTTATCCTCCTTGATTGTTATCACATTCCTTTTTTGGGTTCCCATCACATTCCTTTTTCATAATGGTATGAATGATGGCTTGAAAATTAAATACTTCCGCAATGTCGGAAAATTTGGGGCGTGATAATATCAATTGCACATCCTTTGTGCATCTTGGGAACCGGTTATTTTTCTTTTCCAACTGTTGTATGAGACTTTGATTTAGCAAAAAATCAGCAAAATCATGAGACTTCGAATAAGCGCATGAAAAATTGAGCAAAAAACTTTGAAAAATCTGGAAGAAAACTGGACGAATAATGGAGATTTTTTCGGTTCTACAGTTTCAATCGAGAACAAATTAAAAAGAGAACGAAAGGATGGAAAGATTATACCACAGATGATCGGATCTCACGAAATCCGTTTGATGTGATTCGGCTGGTTTGGAAGTGGGTTGAATGTAAGCAGGCCATACAGGGGGGTCGAACCGGAGGGTTGGGGTTTGTTGAAACGGCCCGGTCCGGGTGTTCTGGGCCAATTTCCCATTCCATTTCGAGACAGGTCCGGGTGTTCTCTGGGCTTGACTCTCAGGGCTCGCTGATTTCCTAAAGAGTAATGCTACACTGACGTTGAAAAATTACGTCAGAAAGCTACTTCATCACCTTAACACCTATTTATTATTGGTGCCAAAAAACGAGAAGTTATTAGCTGCGCATGGAAACAGTGTGCTCATCACCAATGGGTGATGGGCACGTCTACCCTGCTTGTGGGTCCCTCATGGCAATTATGACAGGTAGGGGAGATGTGCCCATCACCCATTGTTCTCCCCTTGCGCGGCGCGTAGCCAATAATTTTCCCCGAAAAACCTGGCCACAATGATCAACAGTTTTGGATCATGAAGTAGCTTCATGCGTACGTTTCTTCGTGTAAAAAAGCATTATCCCTTCTTCATTGATTGACTCACCTCCATCCGAATATGCTGGTGAAGCTTCTGGCTACTCGTATTTCCCCTCATCTTCAAACGGCGTAATTCACGGGCCATTTGGGGCGTGATTAAAAGTAAAACATCTACTGTGGATGTTTTGCTACACTATAGCATCCATGTTTTTTTTATATCCAGCTGAAATACCTTAGGTCGTATTCACACTGGATGGAAAAAACATGGATGCTACAGTGGATCTAAAAAATCTACTGAACATATTTGATTATAATCACGCTCCAAACAGCCCCTCAGTCTCACAGGATTTGCATTACGTGGTTAGCTGACGTCACTTCATCAGCGGCCTAGCTGGACCACGGGTCCGGACTCCTTCCATACCACTTTAATAGTCCTAATTAGGAAACCAAAATGAACTACTCCCTTCGTCCAAAAAAAACCTGCTGCTGATTTCAACAAACCCCAAACACCCGGACCGGACTGTTTCAAAAAACCCCAACCCTCCGGTTCGACCCCCGATCCAGCCTGCTTCTTCAATTTTCACTTTCCTCCCACACATTCATGATTCAACCCACTTCCAAACCAGCCGAAGAACATCAAAACGGATTTCTTCCTCGGTCACAGCCGATCCTCTTAGGTAGAATCTTTCCATTCTTTCGTTTTCTCTTTTTAATTTGTTCTTGATTGAAACTGTAGAACTGAAAAATCTCGATTAGTTGTCCAGTTTCTGTTTTCTTTCCGATTTTTCAGAATTTTTTGCTCAATTTTCCATGCGAGTTTTTCGCGTATTCAAAGTCTGAGATGATTTTTCTTATTTTTTGCTAAATTTCAACTTGTTTTGAGTTGCTACTTGATTTCATGGTCCAGATCTTAATTTGACGAGATCTTTGATGTTGTATGAATTTTGCTGCCTTTAATATCATTTTCAATTGTGAAATGAATGTTTTGTTCATCTTTTGAGATTGATTGAGGTCGACTGGAGAGACGAGATGGACAAATCCAGTGCTTTGGAGTACATAAATCAGATGTTTCCGACAGGTTTGTTTGCTAGCATACATCTCTGCTGATTTGATTGTTTACTGCTGTTGAGAATGGACTTATTTGTACACACATCTATTTACTAGATTTTTTTTAAAAAAATGTTGGTTTTCTCCGACGAAGGTGCAGTTAAGATAGTCTCTGCTTCATGGTGTCTGAAAGACATCGAACTTGGATTTAGTTCTGCATTTTAGGAACAATTTATTGTATTCTCCTTTTCATGGTGTCTGTATAGCATCAAACTTGAATATGGTTCTGCAACTTAGGTAGAAATTGTGGTCCTCTCTTTTTAATTGAGGCGATTGTAGTTCTCCTCATTTAAAACTTATATAGCGTATCCAATAAGTTGAGTGCTGATTTGTTTTGATGTTCTTTCTTCATTTGACATTGATAAATGAGATTCTCAATGTTGATGGCTTTCAGAAGCATCATTATCTGGTGTAGAGCCACTAATGCAGAAGATCCATAGTGAGATTCGTCGTGTGGATGCAGAAATATTGGCTGCTGTTCGCCAACAGGTCAATGTGCATTTCTCTCCTTTTTTTTTCTCCTAAGCTTTGAAAAACACGTGATTCATTAAATGAAAGACGCTAACCGAATAGTTAGAGTTGCCATGAGCAGTGTTGCACTGTTTTTAACACTTGACAATAGTTGAAAAAGAAAAATAATTGTCGTAATTATCATATTCTGCTTCATCTTGGGTTCATCATTGTGGTGTTTAGCCTTATATTTGACAATTGATAACACATGTATGCAGAGTAATTCGGGAACCAAAGCCAGGGAAGACCTGGCCACTGCAACTGATGCTGTCAAGGTGTGCTGCTTGAATCATATTGTTGCCTGTGAGCCTAAATATGTGAATTTTTTCCATTCAGAATAGCTTTACAGGGATAAATCTCTAATCAGGATTCATTGCCTGGTGCTGGCTCAAACGTATTTTAGATGCGAAATGGAAAATTTAAGAGATATATAAATCAGTAGGTACTGATATTCAAATATGACGGTTTATCCATTAATGAAGTAGCTTTCTACTATGATTTTTTTTATATTTGCTTGAAAGATGGTGAAAAGTGTTGATGTCCAATGGTGGTGTTGACAGTTCACCATATTATTAGACAGATATTTTTCCTTTCAATGTGTGAGATAATGCTAATAGCAACTAGTAAGTTCTTGCTCTAGTTGTTTGCAGCTTCGTCTGAAATTATGATAGATATTTTATGTGCTGATTACTCTCAAGTGGAAGGGATATCGATAAGTTGCCTTGTGCACTTAGTCACCAGTCTGAGATTTATACTCCCTGCGTCCAATGAAGCTCATCTGAATGTGGAAAATATGGGTCCAACATTACGTGGCTGTACAAAAACATAAAAGAGGAACAAAACAAGACCATGTTTGTACGGGCCTTAGTTAATAAAATTCACTCATTTTGCAATGCAGACTATCTTCATTGGACGGAGGGAGTAGTGTTCATGTATATAATGCATCGAAAAGTTTGTGAAAAATATTTTGAGAGATGATGTTTGTTTTGTTGTTATGTTAAACGTAAAGATAAGAATGTGAGTTTACACAAAAAGGGCACTGGAACTAGCACATTGCCCGTTCCAATTCAATTGACTGACTTTGGAGGTCTACTCTTTTCAAGTTAACCATATCAGAGGAAAGGCATACTGATAACATTAAAAAGTTAGAACTGGTATGATAATTACATAGGAAACTAGAAATGCATATCTCTCATGGTGTGTAAATGTATCAAATAATTTCTAACCTGAACTGGGTGTTAAAGATGCTTGGCTATGGATCTTTCTCATACTTTAATGTCATTTGCTTCTTTTTATGCAGGAACTGATGTACAAGGTACGAGAAATAAAATCTAAGGCTGAACAAAGTGAGACAATGGTTCAGGAAATTTGCCGTGACATAAAAAAGCTCGATTTTGCCAAAAAGCATATTACAACTACAATTACTGCTCTTCATCGCCTCACGATGCTAGGTTACCTTTCAAATTCACATACTTTTACCATTGTCCATTATCTTGTAATTATAGTTTCTTTGGGTACTGCATGCTGCTTTCACAAACATGAAAATTCATAACATAGACATTACCATATTGCAACTCTTAATAATAATGTAGATCACTTATGGGCTACCAGGAGTTTCATGGTGCTGGGACGAGGGGAATGGAAAGAAGTTCTCCCAGACAAGGGATCACAAAATTTGGACCCATTCTTATGTGTTGGTCCCCTCCCTCTAGCCTGTGACTTCTCAGCCATTGAAATAAGTTTGATTTTTTCACAGGATAGATATGAAACACTGACGATCCTGTATTTTAATCCTCCTCCTTTTAACCTCTTTTTTCCCTTCCCTGAAACTCTGAGAGAGCAGGTGGTGCATGTCCTCATGGTGCACCAAGAATCTTCCTTGCACCTAGGCTTTACTTGTCTTGTGTGGAGGGAATTTGGTTGTTACTAGAATCTTGTGTAGGCATTGCTAGTTAGAAATAGCAAATGTGGTAAACAACTGCTGAGAACTTGGACATTTGGATGAACTGCATGGTAGAAATAACAATACTAAAGATAGTTCTCATAGATTGTCTCTTCATGTCCTAGCATGTGAACAACAATTAGAGTCCTTTAGTGGCAATCTAGATAGGCGTAGAACTTACTGCTGTAACTTTCCATGCTTTGTACATCTTTTGTGATTATGGTGCTGAAGATGGATGTTCCCCTGTAACCTTACTGCAGTGTCCTTTTCTTTACAATTTGCAGTCTCAGCTGTTGAACAACTTCAAGTTATGGCTTCCAAACGCCAATACAAGGAGGCAGCTGCGCAGTTGGAGGTACCTTTAATATTTTTCTCCTTGGAAATTGCAATGTATGGATAAAATTGTAATGCAAATTGCAGCATCATTGTCAGTCTTCTACATTAATGCGGTACAACTATGGATGGTTATACTCTGCTTTCGATCATCGAGTTCCATGCGGTTGTAACAATTCATCCAACTCCTTTGCTATTGGTAAAGATGAATAAAATTAATAAAATTGTGACAGAGAATATAAATAGACTACATGAACTGCTTTTGTTAGTTATCCTTTTGAACAAGGGTAAGTTAATCTACTATTGTCAATGAGAGTATATTTTTTCTCAGAACAACTGCTGATGTTAGTGCTAAAATTATGAGCATAAATTCATCCCTGATCTGTGGTCTTGCTTAGGAGGATATATGATATCAAAGGTGTTTTTGCTTTTGACTGCACTAGTACCAATTATATCCTTTGTGACAAGTATATATATCTGTTATTGTGGTTACTGCCATAGTAAACTGTTATACTTTCTCAGGCAGTGAACCAACTATGTGGTCACTTTGAAGCATATAGGGACGTGCCAAAAATTACAGAACTGAGAGAGAAGTTCAAGAATATCAAGCAAGTTCTCAAGTCTCACGTATTTTCTGACTTTTCAAGGTAATGTTTGTAGAAGTATCAGAATTTTGCATTGACTTCTTTTTTCGTCTTTCTTTCTTTTCTTATCTTTTATTGTTTGCTAATGTAAATGTTTGTTAGGCTTATTTTGTTTTTTTTTTAAATTACATCACACATTCCATATACATATGTTTGAAAGTAATTAGTTCTTATGCGACTTTTTGTTTCGATATTAGTGAAAAGTAATATAAATAATTTTAATGGGATGGATGTAAGGAAGACCTCATTGTACATTTGACAATTCTTATTTTTTGGAAATGATAATCAACTCCTGACTCATGCGCAACAGTGTTGCTTATACTTTTGGACAGTCATTATGTATTGTTAATTCTGCTGAAGTATTTTCTTATTGTTTTACTATATTGCAGCTTAGGGACAGGGAAAGAGACTGAAGAAACTAATTTGTTGCAACAGTTATCAAATGCTTGCTTGGTTGTTGATGCACTGGAACCATCAGTAAGGGAAGAGCTAGTAAAAAACTTTTGCAGCAAAGAACTTACTTCATACAGGCAAATATTTGAAGGAGCAGGTTAGTGTGGGTACTATATCTCAGTGAAGTTTGTGCTTAGTGAAGATACACTCAGCTCTTTGGAATCTCTTATCAGAGCTTGCAAAATTGGATAAAACTGAGAGAAGATATGCTTGGATAAAGCGTCGACTGCGGACAAATGAAGAAATCTGGAAGATCTTTCCTCCATCATGGCACGTGGCCTATTTGCTCTGTATCCAGTTTTGCAAGTTGACAAGGTTTTGCTTATGCTATGTTGAAATCTGTTTTATCATTAGATATCAGTTCTTTAATTTGAATGTAAATGAAACGACTTCATTTTACTTATGCTATGTGAAACTGTTTATGCACTGATTTTTCTGCTGCTTGCAATGAGAATTGTTGTGCATTGGGAGTCCCTTCCTGCTTGGGTAAAGTTTTTGCTTAAAATGATATCGGAGAATTTCATATCTTTCTTTCTTTTCAATCTTCTTGTAACCGCTCGGGTAAAGATTCTGTATTGTTTGTGCCTTGTGACAATTTTTGCTTACTCATTCTCATTTGGAACTATACCAAATTCACATTTTAAGCAATTTAGATTAGATTTGGAAGACCGTAGAAGACCATAGAGAGTACCTATAGTCAACTCTGGTTACAACTTCCACTGATCAGGAACATGTTCTTTGCTAGTATGTGAAGACTGAAGTTGTTATACTTTCATTTTCAGAACGCAACTAGTCGAGATTCTTGATAGTATGAAAGAAAAGCCTGAGGTTGCAACATTGTTGTTGGTAATTTTTCTTATTTCTGGTTTAACTTGCTTTATAAAATTGAATTCATCTGGATGCTGATTATTTTTATTTGTCGCTAATTGCAGGCATTACAAAGGACTCTTGAATTTGAGGAAGAATTGGCCGAAAAGTTTAGTGGTGGGGTAAGTAGCTCTAGAAGCAGAGATGCTGAGAATAACTCAGAAGAAACAGACAGTGGGGAGAAACACAACCAGTCTGTGTTAGACATCAGAAGGAAGTATGAAAAGAAGCTAGCTGCACACGGTGGCAATGGGACTGATGCAGTATGCAGTACAATTTCGTTTCCCAATAATGAGGAAGCTGCTGCCATATAAGTCAACTAATATGCTTTTCTTGTTGCAACTTCAGGAAAGTGCTGGTCATAAAGACCTGTCGGTGCCCGGAGCAGGGGTGAGCATTTAATTTTTTTTTTTTCATTACTAGATCTGGTCTGTTTACTTTGCTAGCTATCATGGCATGACAGCATGCAAATGGTTCAATCTGCGTTTGTCCTACTTTGTGCAGTTTAATTTCCATGGCATTATTTCGTCTTGCTTTGAACCACATCTGATGGTGTATGTGGAGCTGGAGGAGAAAACTTTGATGGAGAGTCTAGAAAAGCTCGTTCAGGTAATTTAATTGCAAACATCTATTGGCATCTAGTAGAATGTGCATGAAAATTAAATAATGCCTTTTCCCACGGCAGCATGGATTTTGTACCTCCATTTTAGCATGCAGTGGAATAAGTTTCCGACATTAAATGGTTTCTATTTTATGTAACAAGTACTTTGTTAGGAAGAAACCTGGGATATTGAGGAAGGAAGTCAGACCAATGTTTTATCAAGTAGCATGCAGGTAATTTACATCAGAGATTACATCAAAGTTTTTTCAATACTAAGTTCTTGTTTTTATTGCTATATTGTCTTTTTTTTATAATTTCTTGGTTTTCTATTTTGTCTTTTGTTTTATAACTCATATTACAAACATGTTATTTAATATAGTAATAATCAACATTTAAGAGTATTGAAATTAAAAGGTAATGCGTGATGCATGTTTTTAATATAGTTACTATGTTGCTAAATGTCCAAGTTTGCTCCAGTGAGCTAGTTGTCTAGAGACAGGGCCTAAATGGGTCTAAGATGATTCTATTGGATAATTGGATGGTCATACTTGAAGGTCCCCATGCTGCAAAGGCCCACCAAGCTCCAATTTGGTCCAATTTTTTTGTGATTCTTAATAGGTTTTTCAATTTCACTTGTTTGAAACCTTGACTTTGACCACTGAATGTAAAAGAACTGTTTAGGGTTTAAGGCTGAGATTGGCCTGGAAACTGGTGACTTTGCCATCTTTGAGCCCATTCTTCATATCTAAATTTGGTTAGTGTACAATCTTGTTTTTAATTGTCGCACCTGTGCACCAGATGACTTGCACATCCTTATACTTTCCTAAGGATCAAATCTTTTACCAGGCAATTTGACTGTTTTAGGAAAACTGATAATATTTTTGGTAAATTAAATTGGCTGAGTTTGCTTTCTTCTGTTGTGCAGCTGTTTCTGATAATCAGGAGAAGCCTGAAAAGATGCAGCGCGTTGACTAAAAGTCAAACATTATTTAATTTGTTTAAGGTATATGTTTGATCCATATGTCTCTGTTCATACTGATTTTTGTGTTTTTTTTTTTCGACTTAGATTTTTGTGTATGATTAATGATACTCATTAACCTCTATCTCCTTTATGTTTGTCAATGTGACTCTTTCTACCTTTTTTTTCTTTCTTAGATATGTTATTTCTGAGGCAGATTTTGATAATCCAAACCAAGGTTAAATGTTATCTACAAATGCCAGCACTAGTTTCCTCTTTAATGCTGCCTTGGATTACCAAAAACTGCCTGGTAGTAGTAATTCCCTTTTTGTTTGTAAAATTACATGATTCTGTCTTTTATCTCCCATTGTAGGTGTTTCAAAGGGTTCTTAAATCCTATGCAACAAAAATTTTTGCTCGGTTACCAAAAGGTGGGACTGGGCTTGTTGCAGCTGCCACTGGCACTGATGGACAGATTAAGGTTGGTGACTGCACTACACATAATACTCTATTCGTAAATTTTTGTGTCGTAGGGAAGTTTAATTTTAGTTGGTTACTGATCTTTTCTTTATCTGCTTTCTAATTGTACCATCAATCAGACATCGGATAGAGATGAGAAGATGATTTGTTACATTGTAAATACAGCAGAGTACTGCCATAAGACGGTAGGAATTTCTTCTGAAACTATAAATAAGTTTGACTGTGGGTATGGGAATCTTATGGTCGTGGGACAAAAACAGTTTCTCTGGGACAAGTTTATGGTTTTCTGAAATTATGATACCTATTTTTATTGCAAGGAGATGTGCAGCACTTGGCTTTTATGCAAGCCCGTAATGGTTTTGACTGAAAAATGTTTTAGGTCTGTGGATGCATACATCATACTAGTTATAGTTCTTCTTAGAGACCACGTTTTGTATTCCTTGTTAAAAAACCTGTCTGTCTGCTTCTGTCTGGTTGGACTCAGTTTCTGGTGCCAGGAGGTCCCAGTTTTGAACCCCTCCCCCTCCCCCGCCCCTGGCTCTGCATCTGCACATACAAGCACCTGCATCTGTTAAATTGTGCTTGCGCATGCAGGGGGTGGGGGTGGGTGGGAGTGTTAAATAATCCGTCTGTTTGTCTGCATCTGTCTGGTTGGCAGATCCGGTCTGAGTTGGGCCGTTTCCTAGAAGCTAGAGCTTTTGAGGCAACTTGGTTTTTAACAGTCCTAACTAGGATGCTACCATGTTCCCTTCTGGTTTCTTATAAAATTTGGTTTTGTGGAATGCTTTGCTTTTAAAGTCAGGTGAGCTGGCTGAAAATATTTCCAAAATGATTGATTCTCAATTTGCGGACAAGGTGGATATGTCAGAAGTACAGGTAAACTAATTACTAATGATAGCAAAAGATTACCTTAGCTTACTTATGTTATGGGTGACAGGATTGTTCTTCTGACAAGTGCATTATGCATATCTGCAGGATGAGTTCTCAGCAGTTATCACTAAGTCACTAATAACCCTAGTTCATGGTTTGGAAACTAAATTCGATGTTGAAATGGCTGCAATGACCCGTGTACCATGGGGGACGCTTGAAAGTGTTGGCGATCAATCGGAGTATGACTCTTACTTCTTATTTCTCTGATATTTATTTGTTCGTATTATTGATTGGTTTATCTCCTAGTATGAAACTGCTGTAATTTCTTATTTTCAGGTATGTTAATGGTATTAATTCGATTCTTACGAGTAGTATTCCTGTTCTTGGAACCCTATTATCTCCCATCTACTTCCAGTTTTTCTTAGACAAGGTACTCTCTTTCCCATTTTTGCTTTCCCAATTTATTGATGCCTTCGCTTTGGAAAAGAGGCCTCAAGTTCTGATTTACTTAGCTTATACCATTGGAGAGAGAGCCTTGGATGTAAAGGCAATTGCTTTCTTTGCTGTCAAGAGCCCTACTTTCAGCTCGTTTCGAAGTTCTTAATTTTAAAGCAGCTTAATATGTATATGCAGCTAGCTGCATCTCTTGGCCCTCGATTCTACCTCAACATATACAAATGCAAAGCCATTTCAGAAACTGGAGCACAGCAGGTAGCCTAGCATTTTCAATGTCTTCTGTCATCTGTATGAAAATGAGGCTTATCTTTGTCCCAAATGGAATGACCTAAGCTCAAAGTGTGGATCAAGATATATTTTCACTTTTTAATTGAAGGCACCTGATATATCTTCCATTTCCGTTTACTGCAGATGCTACTGGACACTCAAGCTGTTAAAACTATTCTTTTGGAAATTCCTGCCTTGGGAAGACAGGTAGGGTCTTGCCTTCTAAATAAATTGTCAGTTGTTAATCCTCTAAGAAGCTATTTCCATCGCTTTTTCCTTGCCCGATTGTTTATATTGTTTGTTGCCCCCTCTCTTAGTCTTACTTATTTTATTGACATGTCACATGTGAAGTCCAATGTCATTCTCAAGAAATACATGCATGAATGAGATTTTGCCTGTTTATAGGATTTTGTGTCATTAACTGCATTTGCAAGGAGGTAATCTTCTTCTCACTAGATTGTCTGGTACCTAACAGTTCTGTTGTTACCGCAGACGTCAGGTGCTGCTAGCTACTCAAAATTTGTGAGTCGTGAAATGAGCAAGGCTGAAGCACTCTTGAAGGTAAGTGGCTAAGAAAGGCATTAGATGCTTTAAGGGCGGTGATGACAATGATGTGGAATTTCATTAAATATTCACTTCTTATGTGCAGGTTATTTTGTCACCAGTTGAGTCTGTAGGAGATACATATCGAGCTCTTCTTCCTGAGGGAACACCATCAGAATTTCAGCGGATCCTTGAGCTCAAGGTTTTTTCCTTAACTCTGAGCTGGCCTCGGCCAATTATATATGAAAAGAATTAATAGTTAATTCTAACCAGAATATCCTATGGTTTCACATAGTAGATGTCATATTTGATGCACATATGTGCTGATTGACTGGATTACATTTAGGATTACTCGTAAGGCCAAACAAGTGTTATACCATAGAGCCAGTCAGCTTGCTGTTTGACCAGCTTAACTGCTAAATTTCTGGTCCAAGCTCATTAGTAAAGTAACAAAGATGTAGTAAATAGGTCCTATTTTAAACTACATAACAAATTTTAGTAATTCAGAATTGTTAATATGAGAATTTGGTAAAGTGGAAGAGAAAATCATGATAAAAAATCTACTAATAGCTAATATTCACACATTGAGCTAATCAAGAGTAGAGAAGATAATTGATTGGTTGCTTTGTAAATTATAAACCAGCTCATTTGTGAAAAAATTATCCATTTTGTTTTTTTATAAATGAATACGTACATTGAGCTATTTTTTTTATCATATATTCATTTTTTTAAAAAAATTTTGGTGTCCGATACATCTGATTGACTGAATCTAAAGTGGGTTGTCCTACTTAGTTTTTGGAACAGTGGTCAAAACACTTAGTCTTTTTTTTAGTACAATGCCCCAAGGAGGCAAGGAAACTTTCCATTAAACATGCAACAACGTACAACAGAGCTTGCTACAAACCCAAAACCTGCAAGAAGAAAAACAAAATCTTTCATCCAAAAGACACTTTTAAGCACAAAGAGAAAATTTGCTCCAAGTTTGCATCCCAATCCTTTTAAGCACATAGCAAGAACCAAAGTATGTCGGCTCGATGGCAAGCACCAGAAGACCTCAAGCTCCATCTTCCAAAGACAACTCCATGATGTCGTCCATTTGCCGATAGATAACTGGGCTCCATGACCTCCAACAGGCGGCATGAGCACCGAAAACTTAGTCCAGGGGAGGGGCCAATCGCCAAAAATGACTCGGTCATGGACACCCCCTGGGGGAGGAAAACCACTACCCAAAATGGCATGTGAAACAGTCCAGTGCGGAACAACAGAAGCGCACGCCCTCCACAGCTGAGAACACCGACCATGCTGCTATTGGACCTCTACCCATCTGCTGTAGATGGGGCACGCCTGCAAGGGAAGTCACAATCTTGGACCGACAAGCCACCCCTCCAAATGAGGGGATACCAAAATACCTAACATAGCAGCAACAAACCAAAAAAACACTGAAGAAAAAAAAACAGATAACTTGCTGTCAGTATCCATGGAGGGGGAGGGAAGAAGACGGAGGAGGTGGTGGTGGACGAAGCGGAAAGATGGAGAAGGGAGGGAGGAAAGGACAGGGGAATGGTGGAACCCAGAAATAGGATGGGCAGTGTGGAGGGAAAAAGAGCAAAAAGGGTGAGATCTCAACGAGGGGAAGAGGGAAAGAGGTGGGGATGGAGGGGAGGAAGGATGCTGCCAGCCTGAGGGTATAAAAATCAGGCCTTTTGAGGGAGGGGAGAAGGCAGAGAGAGCAGCCGTGCTAGAGCCCCGCCCACCAAGGGGGACCAAAGGGCTGCTGTTCGCTGCACTCCTGCCAACTCATTCTCCATACTCACCATTGAACGATTTCTTCTCCAATGGTGTGGCCAGCGAGGGTGAGGGCCTCTGGCCGACCAGGAAAAGCTTCACGATGGGAGGAACCTGCGCTGCCGCAAAACACTTTAGTTTTTGGAACAGTGGTTAAAACACTGTAGAAATATTGTGGATTACAATTTTTGCTATCATTCGGGAGGGCAGGTGATAGTTAAAGATATAACTGATGAATGCTATCTGATCTTCATTATTGTTAATTTTTTTATAATAGTTTCTTTCTAACTCATCTTGTGAATCTCTTTGTAAGGTATCGTATTTAGTTATGAGAGCTGTCTTTTTTGTTGCTATCAGTAATGAGAGCTATATCGATGAAATTCTGAAGCTGCCTATATCAATGTCAACGTAAATCTGTTTTGACCCAAGTGCCCCGTTTAACCAATTGCCCCTGAGTACTTCGACTGCAGGGATTGAAGAAAGCAGATCAGCAGACTATACTTGATGACTTCAACAAGCATAGGTCCTCTACTATATCACATCCTTCAGGAGCCCCACAAGTCGTCGTGCCTGCAGCACCACAAGTTGCGCCAATGGCTGCTCTACCAGCCTCTACTCCCAGCACTGTTGGAACTGTCATTTCTCGAGACTCTACTCCCAGCACTGTTGGAACTGTCATTTCTCGAGAGGATGTCCTTGCTCGTGCTGCTGCTCTCGGTCGTGGTGCTGCCACCACAGGGTTTAAGAGATTCCTTGCTCTCACTGAAGCTGCAAAAGATAGAAAAGATGGACCCTTCCGGAAATTATTCAATCCATGAGAAAGAAATAATTTTTTTGAAAAAGGGATAGGATACTTTTCGTATATCCACAGTGCATTAACAAAAATGCAACGGGAAGTTCTTCAGATTTTTTGAGTTTGACAGGGGCACTAGAAATGTGGCGAGTTATCACATTGTACATTGATCATTTTTATCGTATTGTGAGGTTTGGTTTCTTGTGACACTTTCGGGGAAATAAAATCTTTTTACTCACATAGATAACAATTGTCCTTTTCTACAATCTTGAAATTTTTTTATAACAAAGAAAGTGTGTGTGTGTGCCCATGGAGAGGTCGTGTTAAAACAAAAAGATCTCTCCTCTTCCCAGTGGTGAGTCATCACATTGTACATTGATCATTTTTATCGTATCGTGAGGTTTTGGTTTCTTGTGAAATAAAAACTTTTTACTCAAATAGATAACAATTGTCCTTTTCTACAATCTTGAAATTTTTTTGTCACAAAGAAAGAGCAAGTGGGATGATGCAACAACACGAACCGACCGCAGTCCCGGCGGCCTTTTTTGCCTCATTAAGTGGAGCCAAGCCAGATTTAGCCTCAGCCACTCCCTTTCTTCTCCTCCTTTTCCTTGTCGGTCACCTCCCCAATCCTCTCCTCCTCCTTTGGCAGTCGGTTGAGAGGCCGTGACCCAGAGGTAGGGGAGCGGGAACAGAGGAGTAGAACCAGTGATGGAGAGACAGAGGTAGGCTGACACCCGCGTCAAAGAAGAAGGAAAAGGAGGAGGTGGACTGTGTGAGAGGTGGGGTGGGTTAAGTAAGGATGAAAACATTTTAGAAATTAAAATAAATTGACCTTTTTTGGGGTGGCAATTCTGAAATGAAGGACGGCAAACCTGTTCATAAAATGTAGAAACTTGTCCACGGATTAATTTTGCTCCATAGCCGGTCATATGATAGGTTCATGCAAAGACAGATATAAGATTCACAAGAAGCGCAAATATTTGCGAGAGGCATTCGAGTGCCAGTACAATACGGCCAATCAGAAAGAGCAAAAGGTATAATGTAAGCTTGTATTCTATCTAATTTATTGTTACTGCTCCCTTTGTCCAAAAAACCTGACTGTATTAAAAAAATAACAGATCTAAAATTAAATGATTGGATTTGGCCTCCGGGCCAATAGATCCTCACGAACATGTATGTGCAGGTGTGGATGGAAAACTCAACTGCAAAATGCTGCCAGAATTTTTTGGATAGAGGGAGTATTTTTTTAATAAGAGGTCTCCGAGTCTTCAAGGCCGCACTAAAAAAGACAGGGCAACCGGGCGCTTAGTGCACCTTGTCGTACTCGATGCAAATATTTGCGAGAGGGTTTTTAAATCACCAAAAACCTTATATTAACCTTATCTATATTAAAATTTTGTCAAAGGTCAAATTTGACTTTTTAAATACTAGATTAGCAAATAAAAGTACTTATTTTATTTTTTTAATAAAAAGTAGGGTCGGGTCATTACCCGACCCGACCCGACCGAGGTAGGGTTATGGTTGGCCATTCTCGACCCTACTTATGAATTACCCGACCCTATTTAGGTAGGCCACCCAATCCTATTTTACCCGACCCAGCCTGATTCCCAGCCCTAATGGCAAGTGACCAAGTGAGATCACATATAAGACACCTTCAATCATTCTACAACTAGATTAGTGCCAAGTGCCAACCCCATTGTAGTGATATAAACAGATGAAAGTTTTCTCCTTGTAACCGCACAAGCCACCACCTCTGATAACTCAGGGTAGTAGTTAAAGATTATGAAATTACTGTTAGATGGGGAAGTTGGAGATGGATGATTGGAGAAATTAGACTTAGGAAATGCACTGTAACAACTTTGCCTTCAGGCGTATAGTCATTTTCCTTAAAGTAATATTTTGCACACCCCACCACTTATTAAATATTGTGTGCAACCAGGATCTTCACAAATTTGGCTTCAAGATACGAAGAATCACTCAACCTTCTCTGCAATTAGCTTTATCAGGAATTTGGTTTGCTTCCGTATTTGACAGTCTAGAACCCAAGTATAAATTTTGCCAGAAGTTTGATTTAAGAACACAATGCTGATGCGGTTCAGAAAGATCTATCTAATGTCCCGTAATCATTTCCCTATATACTCCCTCCAGTTTTTTTAATAGATGCAATTGATTAAATTTTAGTGCACTCTGCAAATCAATTGCATTCTTGAGTCCAAAGTCCACATTAAAAGGACAAAAAAGGTCTTATATGCAAGTAAAATTGATCATTTTTTTACGTATATCGAAGGATCTAGGGTTAATCGACAGTGTTCAGAGTTGTACGGTGGAATTCATTGGCCATAACACTTTTATACATTTTTTTTAGTAAATCAGGCTAATCTCAGCTTTTGTACATTTAAGGTTTTTTGTAAATCTAAGTGGGTGAACATGTAAAGTTGTCCAAAGTGTTTTCGTTGAATGTTCATTTCCTACCATTACTTTCTTCTACATTTACTATTTTTTAGAGTAGTTTTACTAACAGGAACAAAAGAAGAACGTAGCCTCAGTTCATCCAAAGTAAAATTAAAGTTCTTAGATAAATCAATGGGTGTTTCGGTGTATTGGCAGGGCCAGCTGGAGCCACAGGGTGATAGGCAACTCATGCAAATGCCTCCCAAGTCCCAACCGTAAACAATGGCCCCGTACATTTGGATGTGTGGCATGTGTCTCAAAGAGAGAGAGAGAGCGCATAAAAACACGTGCTATATCTATTTGAGAGGCAATTAGACAGATTCAAGTGGTATATTGATTATGGAAAACGATATTTGTACAGATGTAGGGAAATGTGTAGGAAATCTGATGTAGGGTTATCACTGTCCTTCTCCATCCCATAAAGCTTGTCTGCAGTCTGCATTACAGATGAAATTGATTGGACTCTAATGCCAAAAAAAAAATCAGAGTTTCTCTCCCTCTCCCCGTGTTTTAGTCTTGAGAGAGCGAACTCGGCCGTGTGAAGTTTTAGTCTTGAGAGAGCGAACTCGGCCGTGTGAAGTTTGACCCATCTTTTTTCAAATCCAGACAAGCTTCACAGGAGGAGAGACTATAATTTTTAACTTAACAAATGGGACATATATCATTGCTACATGCTACGTCGGCCTTCCTATAACTTCATTTGTTTTTGTCAAAATCTTATGATTACTAGCTATTGATCAGAGATTAATTATATTAAAAAAGGCTATTGAGCAGAGATTCAGATTAACACTGACGATTGGAAAAACCTTATCATGACTATGAGAGGGGTACTCTAATTTCATCCTGCCCCATACTATACACTGTCATCTCTCTCAATTATCAAACAGAATAAGAATTTTTCATCTCTTTCTAGTAAACAATAAAGTACCAATCCACTAGAAAATCTTGTTCTTTCATCCTAATCGAGATGGTTTACTTCCATTAAAATTACAAGTTACAACCGTCACTTAATATATGGGTTATTAATTTATCCTTAGTCATTTATAGGTCACTTAATATAGGGTTTCTTGCTGCTTGCAATCCAAGCTAAGGTGAAGACTCTCCAACCAGCATTCTGCATAATATTTTATCCAACAGCCAATTACCCCCATACAAGCGGCCAAAAAGTTGCCGTCCTCTTCTCTAGCCTCTATCTCATTGCATTAGGCTCTGAGGCCTGAAGGCCGCCATGCCAACCTTAGGCGCTGACCAATTTGATGAGAACGTTCAGAAGGAGCATAAATATATCTCCACATTCTTCAATTTCTATCTCTTTAGCATGGCCCTACGGACTTCCTTGAGTGTCACAATCCTCGTATGGCTTCAAAACAACAAGGGATGGGATATAGGCTTTGCCATCTTGTCAGCCTTGTTGCTTCTCAGCCTAATGACCTCTGCAGCCGGGTGCACCACTGTTTCGGACACGGACATGGACACTATGAACCATTTACCTTTAAAATTATCATGGACATGGATACGGATGGCTCTGGACGCGGACGCACTCCATCCGCCGCCACATCCGCTTAGATACTGGACCACCAAAGCTGTCTGTGTCCGTGACGGATATATTTTTATGTCCGTTTGGACAGTAAAATGGACAGATGGACACGGATATCCGGATGCCATTTACACCCCTACTTATGACCCCATTGACAAAAATTCCTACGTCCACCCCTGGGTAGGATATATAACAGTGGACATTACAGCAAAATCAATAAAATAGTTATCACTTCTATCGGTAGAATGCCACTGCCAAATGGTGATATTTATTTTGGTCGACATCTACCGTTAAATATAACATTGAGGTATCTGACTTTTTTTTCCAACTTACTGAAAAATTTTGGGGTGCTGAAAAGTATCACCCTTTAAACTCCCAGCCCCCTTACTTCCCATCGGAGCTCCAGTAGATGATCGTGAGGATCCCTCCGACGAGGAAGCAGTGGACAGCGGAATTGCTGGCGAGGCCACCTCTCAGCCTCTGGTGATCTACGAGGACCCTCCTGCCTCCTCAGAGTCGCCGCCTTCTTCTCAGTCGGCTCCCTCCTCTCCCATGCTCTGCACCTACCAATGCTGCCAGATGGTAAACCTCCTTGTCCAAATTCTCAAAACTAGGAACTTTACTGGCCCCAATTATCTTCTTGTTCTTAGGGTTTTTTGTTTGCAGCTCATTTTTTGCCAGTATTGGTCTTCGCCGTATGTGCATTTTTGGTTCTTGCTGCGGTTTCTCGTGGCTCAGCTTGAAGAGCTGAGGAATTTTGATATTCTTTTCATTCAATGAAGCCTGTTTGGGTTTGAAAATGCATTAAATTTTGTGGACTCTAGGGCCGGTAAAAAAGCCCTCTTCCGTGTTTTTGGTCGTGAGGGAGCAATAATGTAATGTAATGATGAACCATTTTTTTAATGCAAACAAGCTTCATTGGATGGGGAGAGTATTAGCAAATTGTGATAGCTTGCCCATGAAGAGTTTGCAGCTCCTCATGTGTGTATGGACACTCTCGAACAACTTCCTTACCTATTTATTGGGCTGTGTTTTACAGTCTGTGTTTCTGTTTATAGCTCGTCTTCCGCCATCTTTTTTCAAAAAAGGGTGTGTGATTCTTTAAAATACGTTAGAAGGGGCACAAAAATAGGCCTTTTAGTGCATTGGTTTCTGAGCTTTTTCTATATTACCTGGCGCCACTCTCCACTTTCTCATATTACCTGGAATCGTGTTATTTCTTCCATATGACCTAGAAACTACCAAAAATATCCCCAGCTGAAGCATGTATAAACATGGCAAGTATGGCTGCACCACCTAACTCTTCATTTTAGGGATTTGTGGGAGTGTTCAGTCAGAGAAGAAGGCAGTCCGGCGAAACTTCTTCCAGCATCACCGCCCATATCGACGTCGGCACTGTCCAACCTGGAAAAGTGCATCTTTGCGCCGAAAAGTAACAAAATCAAGGGGAAAGACTGGGAAAGAGGTATTCAGTCGGAGAAGAAGGCATTCCTGTGAAGCTCTGTCCTACATCACTGCCCATATCAACGCCGATGCCGTCCAACCCGGAAAAGTGCATCTTCACGCCGAAAAGCAGCAAAGCTAGTGGGAAAGACCGGAAAAGATGTTTGTACATAAAAACAACTACAACGGAGGCATCACACAATAAAAACGGTACGTCAAGTTTAAATCCAACGCTTTTGACAATGAAAATTGGTTCCAAAGAAGAATGTTGAAAACTTGAGAAGTGTTGAACTTTGTAAAATAGCGTGTATGTGTGCACACGACTTTAATGAAAGTCGTGTGCCAGTAGACACGACTCATAGATGATGATTTTTTCTCATATACAGTTGAAAACTTTACAATTTTTTAATTATTTAGGTATCGTACTATCAAGTAGTTCTGGAGAAGATACCTATGTGCTTACACTACAATGGTGTGTTGACAAATTCTGATGTGTACGTGGGTGGGAAACGGAAGCGCCTGTATATACACAAGTAAAGTACCTCGAACTCTTGCAGCAAGTAGAAGAAAGATTACCGCTGAAGTCTACATCTGGTACATTATTTTTGTCATATCTTGTTGATTCTGGATCCCCATACGTCCTTGAAGACAATAAAAACCTATAGTCAATATTTCTTGTTTACAAGAACAAGCAAGGCACAAATGGACTATTCGACCTGTACATGGAGTGGACTTCTACTGCAATAACATGAAGACTTCCACTGGCAATAAGGAGGAGGAGAGGATACGAGAGGTAGAAGTGAGGGCAGCCAGTAGAAGTGAGGGTGGCCAGTAAGACATCGTAGGAGATGCCTTCCAACCCGGACAATAAGACACCTGCATCAGCAGTTGAAGGAGGAAGAGATGAAGATTATTCATTTGAAGCTGCGAGGTAAGATTTGAAATTCGTGTTATCAAAGACACGATCTGACTTCAAGTTGTATTCTAGAAGACACAACCTGACTTCAAGTCGTGTTCTTGAAGATGACTTCTAATCGTGTTCTCGAAGACATGACCTGACTTCAAGTCATGTTCTCGAAGACACGACCTAACTTCCAGTCGTTATACACTAGTTGTGATATTATCCAGTCTATTCATACAATTTGTTCTCGTAGATTGGGAGATAGAAATGAAATTATGAAGGATGCATTTCCTACTAACGACGGTGACCAATTTCAAATCAATGGATTGAATGGGAAAGAAGGTGGAGATGAAGATGAAGATGAAAATGCAGATGCAGATCAAGAAGAATTCTTCGATGAGGAAGAGTTACTGTGGTCTGAAGATGAGTAGGATGAGCATCTTACACTATCAGATTTTTGCCAAGCAGATCCCATGGGAAGACACGATATAGAACTCCAATATGCAGCGAAAGCATCCACTTCTAGAGTTCCAACGGGAGGAGACACATGTAAAGGGAAGTCTGTTGTGTCTGATAAGCAAGAAATAGACGACGATGAGTTCCTTTATATTGAAAGTGATGGTAGTTGGGATTGGGGCACCTATTCTGCTTTGGCGGGTCCTTCAAAACTTTATGAGGAGGAGATGCTGTAGAGTGGCAGTTTGCAACCAGACGACTACAAGACACAAGTTGCCTTTGGGGGTAGGTTCGAAAGCATCAAGCAGTTTAAGATAGTTCTTGCTGATTTGGCAATTAAGAGGAAGTTCATGTTCAAAGTAGTGGATGAGAACAAAGACATATTTACTGTAACGTGTAAGGTTACAAGGTGTAAGTAGTACATACGGGCTTCGAACAGACTTGACGGATTAAGCGTGACAAGGAGGGAAGGAATGCATACATGTGACACAAAGATAAGTTTGAAAGATCATCCTTTGGCTTCACACTTTTAGATTGCAAGGAAGTGTCATGGTCTCAATAAAGATTCTAATTCCATCAAAACGAAAAATATCCAATAGTACATTGAAAAATATTGGAGCGTCAAATTCAACTATAAAAGGTGAGGTGAGGTGATCGTGTCGTCTTCAACACGACCCTTTGGATACTAAAGGCACGACCCACCTCAAAGAAGGACATTTTTGGTACTTTAAGTGTCAATTTTAGGCTATATGGGATTTCAGTGGAAAAACAAGTAATATGAAAAAAGTAAGAGTGGTGCCAGGTAATATAGAAAAAAAACCCTTAATTTCTGGAAAGACATTAAGCATTGGCAGAACTTATCTGTCTTGTCTCGGTGATCGAAAGAGTTGGATTAGAGATATTGGAGAAATGATCACGTTGATCCGAAAACAGATGTTTTAATATATGTTGGTAAACAGAGCATAATAGCATCTAGAAGCAACAAGAGTAATCTTAAACAATCATAGCACCATGAAAATAATATTTGCTACTCCCTCCGTTACGAAATACCTATTACATTTCGAAAATTTGTTATTTTTATTAGACCATGGTGCGTGCAGATAAGAAAGTCACGTGACCTTCACCTCACTTTGATCCGTTGTTTCTGCGTTCAACAAAAGCTGCTATTGCTCAGAGTGCCCAAACCCGATTCTTTGATTTCAAATCGCTGTCGATCATGGTGTCTGCCGCTACCAAAGCTGGCTGCCAGGCCACAACGTGAGTATGGGATGCGCAGGTCAGGAACCAGACTCCGGCGGTGGTCGCCGAGTGGGCTGCGTGGGACAGAGGTCGTGGGGGTTGGCGCAGGCGGGGTAGAGAAAGTGTACGAGCGACAGCTTCTGGCCACATTATGTGATGCATGACCCCAGGAATCTCGGCAAAGTTATAATTTTCCCTTCTATTCGGCCCTTTCTTCCCTCTCCTTTGTTGACATAGCCAAATCTGTTTGGTGGTAACTTAATTTTGATTTTGGTGACCAATTTTGTCAGACAGGTCTATTCCGGACCTCAGGATGCGGACTGGTACGAGGGTGGTCATGACTGTACCGAACGAAATCACGTTACTAAGCCAAATGTACATAATATTTTGGAATAGAAATAATTTCTAAATGTATACATATTTCGGAATGGTGGGAGTATTTTCGAAGACCGGTAGCCTCTGGGCGACCGAAGAAAACCTCTGGTCACTTGGAGGTTCAACTGCGGGATGAGATCCGATGGTTGAAGAGTAGTTTTTAAAAAAAACACTCCTCTCCACTCCTCCCTCCCTCCTTCCCTCTCTCCCTAGCCGCTCGCTCGGAGTATTAATAGGCCACGGCACGAGAGGTGCCATGACCCATGCTGGAGGTCCCAGCTACCTTTTTTCCTTATAATATCCTCCTTCAAGGATTTAATAATTAGATAATACTCCCACTGTTCCATATTCATTGTCTGGATTTAAAAAAGCCTTGTCCCATATTAATTATTATATTTCATGTTATCCTTCTCATACTAATTAGTGGATCAAGTAAAAATGGATAGTGGACGAGATACTAAATACTAATTGGCTTCCTTAGATATCAAGATGAAGAGGAAGAACGAGGAAAAGTGAATATGTTTTTTTGGCTGGAAGAAACTGTTGAGCACCAGAATGATCCCTCGCAACATCTATTGTTGTTCGTTGGAGGTTTCTTAAGAATTCACAAAATCAGATCTGTGAAATGGGGGAGGGACAGATCTGAGTATTTGAAAAGAGAGAGGGTGGATTGTTCGAGGAGATCTCAACAATGTCACTGAAATCTTGCCCACATCGGTGAGAAGTCAGTGATAGGGACAAAAAGTTGTTACCCTCTTATTGATTACTGTGTGTGCTTTCCAGTATCGAAACATTGGCTAATCTTGGTGAAATGCCATTCCATGATGTTAGAACATGCACGAAGGATCAACGACCAATGAGAAAATGTGAGAAATTGCTTGTTGAGTACATGGTTGTGAACAAACTGGCTATGGATGCATAGGCTAGTTTCTGATTACGAGACTTCACCTGGACATGCAAATTGTGTCCATAATAGTGGCTGGATTTTGCATACCGTGGTCTAAAAACATAGAACATAAGGCTTTAAATGCTACAGGTCTTGCATGCCAATAAATTTAATTTATTTTTCTAAATGCACCATAATATAAATGGTGCTCCTAACACATGCTTATCAGGACCACCCTCGGATATCAATCCAATGGCTTGAACTGGGCCATATAAGCTAAATGAGACTGATCTCATTTAAACTTTTCCCTTATAATTTAGCATGCTAGATTTATGTTTTTTAAAAAAAGTATAAATATACAGAAAAATATTAGAATGAGACATGGCTCAAGCGGCCAAGCCACGAATCCTATGGCGCATGTAGAAAGAACCAGGGTGATTAAAACCTGCCTGCCTCCTGATTTGACACCGTGGCGCCTCGGATCATGTGGATGCGCTAGGATCATACCTCCAAAAGTGGTATTGTACCGAGGCTAATAGTTTGACTAAGGGTGCTACAAATGAGCACAACCCACTGCTCCCCGAACTCAGATCCTCTCGCCCGCTGTTAATGTAGTATAGTTTAACTTATTATGGATTGTTCTTGTTTAACATTTAGATATGCAGAACAGCAGAAGTGAGTAGCCTTTTCGCTCTACGTGGTCTTTCCTATGATAGAGGAGCAATGAACAATCCAAGTCAGAAAGCATTGGTTTTGGAGCCCATGGGCTTAGGTAAACGAATATCCAATATTAGGCCAGAGATAAGCAGAAGCCTTATTTTGTTCTTATTAACATTTTTGCCTCTTTAAGTTTTCAGTTCAGTGGGACCAATGTTTCCGAGTTATTTAGCTTGTAAGGATGCTTGATTGAATAGATTGAAGGAAAAAAGATGTGCATGTATAGTGGCTGTTGGCACACACATTGCTGCTAGTGAGTGGAGTGCAACTAGCAGCATGCAGGCCCTTGCCACCATTCGATGTCGAGCCCTTGTTGCTGTGTGCAGGGTACAGGCCCTGCGGCACGATCAGGCCCTATCTGGTCATACTCAGATCCGATCCCTTCCATATGTGAGCCAAACTAGTCTGGCCAGGCAACTGATCTCAGTTCACTCCACTAGAGAACTGAATGCAGAGCGGTGTAGGTGAAATCATTCTAGTTTAAGCCTTATTTAAACTAGAATCAAAATAATCAAGTAGTGCGTTTTTCCAATAATTTGCGGCCAGTGACATGGATATTGCGCCTCTATTCTAGCATGTTTTGTGTCATCTTTTTGGTAAGAGAAAGCAAAGATATATCCATTCTTATTAATTCTATCCAAGTTCTTTTAGGTCTCCCTCTCCCTCTCTTGGTACCATTTACATGCATTTTTTCTAATTTTATCACCGGAGCATTTATTAGTCTTCTTTGCATGTGTTCATGCTAACTTAATCTACACTCTCTAAGCTTCTCCCCTAAATGTGCTACCTCTAAGTTTTCACGAACATAGTCATTCACGACATCCATACATGATACTGAGTATGAAATTAATCATGATACTATTTGCTTAACTATAGTACACAAGATGTTTTAGGTTCTGTGGGGGACTACTTACATAAATTGAATATACAAAGTGTTTACTTGATTAAATAATGCAATGGTTAAAAGATAGCAACCTTACAAATGGAATAATGATCATGGGACAAGTCTTAATGGATACAAGGGTAGGCGACTTTGAATCACCCGCCCACCCCCAACACATGCAATCAGATAAGTGCACTACAACAAGTAGCTTGTCGTAGGATGACTTGTCGGTGAATACACGTAGTCGGTCTAGGAAACCATATTCTATTCTAATTGGGAGACATCCTACGGTTAGTACCCTATATAAACAGATATACGGATCCTAAGAGAAACCCTAGACACAGAGAAGTCCTAGGAGAATCCAAGGAAGAAGAAGAATGGATTAGAAGATTAAATCAAGAGAAGAGAAAATCAAGCAAAAGTCGAAGTAGGACAACCAACTTCAACTGAATTTTAAGTATATTAGCATGAGAACTTGATGAAGTATTGATGACATGTAGAATGACTTGAAAACTTGTTATATCTAAGATCATCTAGGATTCTAGTATAAAGAGGCTTGCTTTGATTTGGTATGTATGAATATATCTTGTGCCTTGTAATAAATCGCATTAAGGAGAATTTAGACCCACAAAGCATGATGAGAGTAAACTGCAGGGTCAACAAAAACTTGTTAGTGACAACTTGTCCGGGAGAAGAGACTTGTCATAGAGAAGTTGTCGACGATCTAACCAAGACTAAATTTAATTGGATAATTGTGTGATTGTTTGCTAATGGTAATGAGCCCTCCTTGAACATCAAGTAATGGGTAAGGAATGTTGAGAATGATCAAATATCTACGTTTTTCCTGTTGGACTTGCTTTTGAAAGCCAAATGTAAACTGCAGCCTTCAGCGATAACCCCAACGACACACAAAGTTGTCAGAGGGTAGTTACCGGTGAATAGTAGACAATTAAGTATGTGGGCTCCATAAAAGGGGCAAAGTAGTATTAAATATTGGGCTTATAGTTAAAACCCTACCAATGACATGTAGTAAGAAGAACCTTGTCTTTGAGCACCTCAGTGCAAAGACTGGTAATGAAAGGAATGAATATGCATGATGAGTTGTCTTAATGATTGCTAATTAAGTAATCTGCATTGCAGTGGAAGAATTTTGTACGCTAGCGACGTGACATGATAGAGGACCGCATGAAGTTTAGAATATATAGGAAAATACACATATCAAGACTAAGTAAGTTAGTAACAATTAAGTCACATAATTATCCAAAAAAATAATTAAGTCAAATTGAAAGATGAAAATATGTATTAAAATGTGGGAGTGACCTGTAGTGGTAACCCTTGGGTTCCATACATGAACCTTGAGAAAGAGAATTGAAGAAGATCCTCCTTGATGGAAATCAAGAAAAAAAATAAAGCATACCTCATGCCACAAGAGCAACTTTGTTAGAGGGAAGGCATAGAGCCCTATATCAAGGTTGACCGTCTTGAAGGCTTCGATCCACGAGAAATCAAGAAATTGTATGCAAAGTTATAACGAAGTTCATAGTGCCTGTAACTCAAACAGATGGGAACAATGAATTCTCCTTGGGACTTCTAAGTGTGGTGAACTGAGGTCAAAAGGAAAGGAGAAAGAATATGGACATCTATTGATAACAGATCTCTCGCAGAAAGTGAACTTTAGAGGTAGAGACAAATTTCAGAGACCTCTAGGGATGAGTAGGACAACTATAGAGCCTAGAATGGAACTAGGTTAGTTATGCGCTTAGAATGTTAGGTGTTTTATTGGACAAATGTATGTTTGATGTATAAATGATTGGTATTATAACAATATCACACGAAACAACTATCATATTACATTGTTGTTTTACTGGTTATGTAAAAAAAACTCAGTAGCACTATTTTTACAGTTTTTGAAGATGTAAGGGAAAGCGTGTGAAAAGACGTGTCATTTAGCATAGTGTAAATCTAGCTTTTATTTTTTTAATGCAAGCTCGTGAACAAGCCCATGTTTTATACTTATTGTATAACTAAGGATGGGTTGTACGGTTGCACATTTTGGACGGATACGGGAATCTCTTACTTTGATTTGAATGAATAAAATATTATTTTTTTTTGAAACAGAATTTAAGAAAACCAGAGTAATACTCCTCATGCATTGTTACCCACGTAGAAAACAACAATGGATTCACTGCTTCTTCGATACTCATTATGTAAAAATAATTTTGAAAATCCGGGGTGTTAAATTAAGAGAGCGAACCCAGCCATGTAATATTGGGCGAACCGTGCCATGTAATGTTGGAGTATCTTTTTTAATCTAGACATGCTTCATTGGAAGGAGGAACTTTTTTTCTTTAAAAGTGCATCACTTGATTCTTAAGGTGCACCGGTCTTCTGACGGTAGGACTGAACACAAGAAAGATAATGGCTATTCCCACTAGCAACCCCCATCCACCAATTGGAGTGGCGATGGGTGTGAATGACCTATAGAGGGATAGGTCCCAGGTTTGAGTCTTCCTCTTACATGTGGCATGCGCGGAGATAGAGCCTTCCGCTTACCTTTTTGGGGTTTGTGTACCAAAAAAAGCAACCCCTTCTCTGAAGGAGATAGATCAGAACATCGGCAGCATTTCTTAATGTTATTAGTCACAATTTTGATAGAAACTGGCATCCCCATGCAAAATCATTGAGGATCTTGAAAATAGGCAATGAGTCCCCTTTAACCTCAATATATACCAAATGTTAAGCGAAAGAGGAGTCTCAGTCCTTCCTAACAACCAACGCTTCAGCAACAAACGATGTCGCAGTCCCAATTGAGTATGAAAAATCAGTCACTCAGCGATCAAATGATTCCGAATCACAGCAGCAGTTGAAGGAGCTCCTTTGTTGCTCTTTACAGCTCCATCAAAGCTAGTTTTCGTTAGATCGAAAGGAGCCTTCCACTTTACTAGTTGATCAAATGGAGTCCTAAGCACCTTTATACATTCACCCACCGTTTTTTATTCATACTGCCACCGTCAAGTGCATAGGCATGTGCCAGCGAGCCACATGCATCTGATTTCAATCTCACGACACATGTTAATACAAGGGGGCAGACTACTATGAATCAACACCTGCCAACCACTTCAATTAATGCATGCCAGTGAATCTCGATCCATCGGCTCACACTGCCTCGATGTAGGCCATAAGCGGTGGCGCATATCAACCTTTTCTTTGACATTGAGAAGCTAGAAACGGACACGGCTGCTGATGCCCCTTTCAAATCCAAAAACAGTCAAGTGGACCCTTGCATTATTTAACATACTTTAGGGCTTTTTCACTCAATTTCAGCAAGAAGCTTCCAAGCAGTACAGTCATCATAGTACTCCACCTGACTGATCCAATAATGCAATGCGTATTAGCGATGCTCAGATCAGACCCAGAAGAGAAAGGAGTAAGAAAGTGACACGAGCAAATTCTGACAATTTTATACACTCGTTTTTAGAAGGCCTGAACCTGGCCGTGGACATACCAGTCTAGCCAGCGCTTCGCCCTTCTCAGGCCCCGTCCCGTCCTGCCGACACAGCTGGCTTTCCGCGTTTGATGACCCCCATGCAGGCTGGAAGTTCGACTTTGTGTTTCCTGCAATGCCCCGCAAGCCCTCTCAGCTGCTTCCTGCCAGTCTTGCTCATTGCAAATTTGTTAGTGCTCCTTGTACTTTCAAGGATTTGCATATCAAGCCCTTGTTTGCTGTGGCTTGGGAAATGCTATTTTCTTGTGTAATTCGCAAGATAAATTCTACTGAAATATCTATGTTTGAATCTGAAAATATTGTGATTGTTTAACAAAAGCCATTTGGTGCCATTTCTGCTTCCTAGATTTGTCTCCACTTACTTTATAAGTTACGAATCCACACGGCATTCAATACTCCAACATGGAAGGCTGTCATTATTGACTACGACTCATTAGGTCCAATGAATAGAGATCAATCGAATCATTTGGATAATATTTTAAAATATTATAGGATTTTTTTATATTTAATTTTTTTAGCAGATTTTTCATTGCTTTTACTTATTCATGTATACATGTAGCAAGGAATTAGGGCAGGCTTCTCTGGAGCGGACTCCTTGAGTTCAAAATCTCATTCTGTTGGCCACCCACCCAGGGTTATATATCGATTTACCTGGTGCATATGATGGATGAGTCTTGTATGCACCAGTGGGGATGGGCGGTAGGATATGGTGCTCTAAAAGGTCGGTTGTCCTGTCCCTTCTAGTCAGGTTCTAAGGACTCGGACACCCCTCGTTATAAAAAAATAGTTCTAAATAATACTTCTATTCTCATTAAGCCTATTATTAGTGATATAACTACTAGTTAGTTTCCCTGTTCGTATATACACTCTTTGTCTATAATAAGTGTTTGGATTTGACAAAAATGTATATCCTATGTTAAGAGACTAACTTGATAAAAGACTATTATATGCATAATGATCTAATCCACCACACTTTAGAACAAGCGACTTGATACCGTTTAGAATTTTAGCATATTGAAGTAGGTTACTAAAACAATGTAATCTTGAGAATAATTAATCCATATAGTGCACAAGATGTTGAAACTATGAAAATGTTGATCAACTTTACCTGAAAAATGGAAAGAAGTCAAGAACATGGGTGTATGTGCTTGGTGTACAACTATCAGTATCCATTTTACATCTTCTAAAACTGATACCCCTTGTACCATGGATTTCAAAACCGGACTGGTCCATGTCACATATTGTTTTTTTTTTAAATCTGCTTTGGGGGAATTCGATCCTGGGACCTGCCTTAACCACTTGAGCTACAAGCACTTAATATTAATATTGCATAAAATTTATGTTTATCATATATGTAAGGTGGGTTTCACTCCTCACACCGCATACCGGGTCAAACCGGTTCAACTCCAGTTTGACCGAGGTCCAACCGGACCGGCCATCAATCCGGGTCAATGGCCGGTCTAGTTTTGAAAACTGTGCCTTGCACATATTTATCATTATATATAAAAACATGGCGAGGGGTGACTTTTTTTTTGGGTAATTGGGTGATTCTTCAATCTCTGTTTTACAAACAATCAAATGAACATAATGAAATAGAAAATTTATGCATTTATACCTTGATGAAAGTTTATTTATTTGTCCTCTTATTTTTTTAATTTCTATTTGTCCAACCAACCAAACATCATAGGCTAGGATTCTCTTTCCCTTGGCAGCTCATAAACTAGTATTATGAAGTCCCAAAAGTTTACATCTTTACAAATGGGACCAATCCATATTCCAATGTCTTATTAAAGGTTAAAGTAGGTAATCTAAGGACCAAGCTCATTATCAGCTAGTCAAGGACAATCTTACAAAAGATTGCAAAACCTGAAACTACAAGGATACAATTGAAACTGGGAAAGCTAAATAGGGTGGTTAATATAAGCAAAAGTCTACAAAATATTCAGATGTCTATTACTGTAAATGTGCATCACAGGGAGATCTTCCGGACAGTACCTCCCGTACCACGTTGAGAAAATCTGTGGGGCGCGCACCAGCTGTCGCACAAAAGTACGTACCCAAAGCGCGGCCTATATAAACGCTATAGAACACGAACCCTCTTCTTCCCGGCCGAGTATCCATCCTTTTCCTAACGGATCCACATGGCTGATACTCCACCGGAAACACATTCAGATGGTAGTGAGCATAGTCTCTCCCGCAGCGGAGCCCTCTCGCACGCTGACTCCTCGCCCTACCGCGGCGTAAGGCGCCGGAGCTGGGGCAGTTTCGTGTCCGAAATTCGCCTCCCCGGGAAAAAGACCCGTGTGTGGCTCGGATCCTTTGCGTCGGCCGAGATGGCCGCGCTGGCCTATGACTCGGCCGCTCTCTTCCTACGCGGCAGCTCGACAAGCCTCAACTTCCCTGAAATGGCAGAGTCGCTGCCAAGACCCTTATCGGCCTCCCGTAGGGACATTCAGACCGCGGCAGCCAAGGCGGCTGGGTTAGTATCAGCCGGCTCTCGGAAGAATGCGGACCTGGAAGCTAAGTCCGGCGAAGGGGAAGTAGCGAGTGTAATGTGGGACATTGGGGAGGAGGAGCCGGTGGACTTGTTGAGTGATGTGAGAGATGCTCCACTGCATAGTCCTCCTAGGCTAGAATGGTTTTTACCGGAAGGGGAGATGGGAAGCTACGACTATGTAAACTTCTGTGCAGGGAGCTGTATCTTGTAGAGATGCAGTATACTAGTGTTGTAGTGTTACAGTTACTGTAGTTTATGTTGCATGTTTTCTTGACCACTAATTGTGGATATTAATGTGATGAAAGCGAAATGCTCATCAGCTTACAATGTGAGTTTGGCTACAATAATGTAGTGATTTTTGAATTATTTGATATAGGTATAATAATGTAGAGTTGGTTATATGATAACACTGTACCACCCAAATGCTAATATTTTTAATATATCTACCTTACTGCTAAGATATGTACTATGTCTCTACCTGATCACATCGTCTCCCATGACATAACCATTAACAATCATTTTGAAATAATGAAAATATTCTTACATTACCTTCGATAATGGTATGTGTATGGCCTCATGTAAAACTTACACTAAAACCATTGCTTAAAAAAGGGAGGTCATTTCCTTCACTTGAACAATCAGGGGGTGCAAGCATTATATTTGAAAAACATGTGTGTATGTGAAACGTTGTCAAAGGTTAGCGGGTTCAGTGAATAGGGGTATGTAATGTGATTTTAGCTATTAGAACTTAAGGGGCCATTTGGGGGGTGATTATAAACAAATATCTAGGAAAATCCACTGTAGCATCAAGTTTTTTCCATATCCAGCGTGAAACACGACCTATAGAAGTCTTGTAAACTGCACAAGCGTCTTTGGAAGTTTGTTATGAAACATAAGAGGTGTTAGTACACTTTTATGAAAGGTCAAGGTTGTACGTAGAATTTATTGAAAGAAGGATATTGATAGAAAATTTGAACAGTAGTCAGGTCATTTTGAGATGGGTCAGATAATGGAATTAAGCCAACTTTAGCCCAAACCCTTACTAAAAATATAGGGGGTTCACTAAAAAGGTACACACACCCGTGGGGTCATCTAACCCCATCCCTTACAGGGAGGTCCGCCCTGCGCCTATGTTTCTTTCTGATTGCATCTTCCGGGATGAGTCCGGATCCTCTGGTAAAGCTTCACCAGCGAGGCCACTGGTGAAGTTTCACTAGCCGTCGATCGTATGGAATCGACGGCGCACACGGGTATGATGTGCGCTCAGCCAAAAACGCGTCTTTTGGCCGAGCAAATACGGTTTCCGTGTGCACTGTCGATTCCGTACGATCGACGGCCGGTGAAACTTCACCACAGGATCCAGTTCCTTCCGTGATTGCTCAGCTTTTGCTGTTGTGTAGCCGGGTTTAGGCTAGGCTAAGTTATCATAAAAAAAAATTATATACTTTACTGGCAGATCAAAGAACCCACCATCCAAGTCCAAGTAACAACCCATCCTCCTCCCAAGGTGCCATGGACCCAAATCAAACCCAGGGCTTCTCCCTTGATGGGGAGCACTCCCTCCATTGAAAAACACCCTCCAAGTTCAAATAACAACCCATCCTCCTCCCAAGGTGCCATGGACCCAAATCAAACCCAGGCTTCTCCCTTGACGGGGAGTACTCCCTCCATAAAAAACACTTCGCTGCATTTGAAGAATTATGGATCCAACATTAGATGGTTGGATTTGTATTATAGGCCACTAATAAAAATCCTCATGAACGTGCATGTGTATTTTATTTTAAACAGAAGCTTGAAATGATGTGGGGTTAGAGCTTAACTCATTTTAAAATGCAGCCAAGTTTTTTTGAACGGTAGGTGTGTTTTATTTTAAAAAGCAAATCCCTTACCAAATAAGTAGCTGATATGGGGAACCGGATCTGGTGATATGGTAAATCACATTGTGGTCTAGTTCATACATGCACAAGTTGCAATATAACATCGAAACATACACAATGATCAGAAAATCAGCATATAGATCATCTTCATGTTACCAGTACACCATCATTGCATGTTTTCTTCACCAATGAAAAAACTGGCCCTTTTCCATCTATAAAGCAACTACATCATCTTCATGCAATCTTCCTAATATAAAATTCCATCACGCTATCTTGCAACCCTTGGACCTCAAAGTCTAAAAAGTTTATTCTCACTCCAGATTGTGAGGTAATATATTATCTTGAGGCAGTGTCGTTCATGAACAAGTCCAGCACCGCAAGCGCCTAGCAAGAAAACCAAAAGCAAATCCAAGGAGAAGAAACTTAAAAACATTTCTTACTAGTGCAATAAGCTAAATGAAATAGGTAACATATTTCAAAATATGTTCCCTGGATTAAGAGGCGCCACACTATATAAATGGCACGTTCGAAAGCGCTGGCGCATATAGGTGGGGTGATAAGCTTTCATTTATCATGTATCAGAACAAGAAAAACAATTTTGAAGAATTCAAGTTGACAGGTCAGAATGAAGAAGATATTAACACTAGAATAGCAGAAACATCCCAAAGAAGCCTTACTTCAGGAACAGAGAGCTGCAATCGGAACTTGGGGCCATCATAATGATGCAAGATGGGCCTGAATGCATCCTCTTCCAAAGGATTGCACATCTTCTTCACCCGAATTCTCACCTGTAACATTGCATCTACTTTGATTAAATGACTAAATTGGAAATCTGGAAGGATTTTCTCTGTGGCCTTAAACAATCAGGGGAATTTCAAACCTGGGCTGGAAATCTTGATTCTCCCCTACACTTCTTGTCTTCCCATGCAGTTGGGTCAATGTTGGACCCCCCAAAACTTACAGCCTACAAATCAATTTCCCACATTTTAGTATCCGCACAAGATAAAACTTTCATTTAAATTGAAATATTTCAAAGAGAAAGAGTTGCCATCACCTGAAACACTCCATGAAGCTGATGAGCTGTGTAGTTGTATAGAAACAGAGGTAGCCCTGGAGTAATTGCTCTAACTGAATCCTTATACTTAGGAGGCAATCCTGAAATTGGAGAAAAAAATCAGATTAAATAGTTAGGATATCATTCACTTACACTATTCCAAAATAAATTTCAAGAGTTACCAAACAGTTGGCGACGAAGATCCTCTTGCATGGTATCATTGTTACAAACAAATATGTACCCGCCCAAAGCTTCACCTCGAGGCAGCATTTCCGCAGGAGGCAACGTCCGATAACATCTCTCGGGCTGCCCGGCCACGTATTTTCCACGGAATAGAGCCACATTGTTCAAGGGGTGAGCCAATTTGGGGAAAATGTCATAATTGGCATACGCTGAATCCGGAGCCACACCAGTCATCCCCTCTCTCAGACGAGTTTTGTGACCACTTTCCTCGTTTGACCCAAACACCATAGCCAGCTTGCACGCAACGGCCTTCCACCTCTGGTCGTCACCTCCACTGCCGGCGAGCTCCTCACCCGCTTGCCAAAGAGTGCTGCCTGCCAACATTGTGGGTCTTTGGAATACCCCTCCTTCCTGCTGAATGGAAAAACAAACTATTAATACCTTGAGCTGGCTTGAGGAAACAATAGCAAAAGAAGAAGTGCATTACCAGTTGCATGATTGGTGGGAAATTGGGAGTATGAGAAAACACCTACGGAGCTTTGTGCCTGATCAGAAACAGGATTTATATAGAGGAAATGGGAGAGTGATTGGAATACTTGAAGGGAACAGAAGTTATTATTGACAAAGAAGATCAAAAGGGTACTTTCATGGGAGGCAGTGAGTGAATAATTAGGGCAATCAATGCTGTTTTTGCAAGTTCAAATTCAAATTCAAACTCGGCGCCGCGGGAAAATCAAGAATGCTTCCAACCGTTATAAAACTTTCTATTGGTAATCCAAAATTTTATTTGGGCCAGCTGGCCCATTTGGACACCAAAAGACAAGCCTAAAATCCAGAGGCCCAGCAGCCTACGTATCCCAGCTTACCGTTTCACTATGTTGGAATCTAAGTGACAAAAGTACGACATTACTAAGTCTAGAGGGGAGTGTGAATAAAAAGGAAAATACGGGGAAAAATGTGAAGAGTATGGAGAAATGGTAAAAAAAATAATAATCGTAAAAGGTAATTAAACGGTAAAAATTTTAACAGGTAAAAATCTCGAAGATCTGGTAAAAAATGCATATAATACATGTTTAATACAAATAAAACAAGTATTCAAGGAAAAAATTTACAAGTGGAAAAACATAATGTAGGCATATGAAACACGTACTTTGTCCCATATTTTGGGACTCGGGCCTTTCGCCAACCCATTGTGGACCCTTTTGGACAGATTTTTTTGGTAACTCTTTTGTGCAGAAAACTTACTTGTGCTGCTTGGAAATTGGAATAAATGCAGTCTTTGTGATGAAAAAAATGTTTGTCAATAAAAGGCCATTGAGGCCCATTTGACTATCTGAGCCTTAGGGTTGTGGATTGGGTTTTGGGCTTTTTTACTGATTGTTTTTATTGGTCTCTCTTTTCTTTTTGGGTCAATCAAATTATACTGTTATACTTCACCCCTATAAATTATGAAAATAGACATTTAACTTCTATGCTTAAGTATTATGACTTGTGATTTATGTAGATAAATTTACCCCTCCTTTCAAGTTTCATGGCAGTGGAAGCGGAGGAAAAATAAGGAAGAACGCAAAAAAAAAAGTAAAAATGGATAAAAAAATGAGCGAGTTATGACATTTTGAATATTGCCGTAAAATCGTGTCGTCGAAGACGCGATTTTACTGGAATTTTCAAAATGTCATAACTCGCTCATTTTTTATCCATTTTTGCCCATTTTTTTGCACTCTTCCTTATTTTTCTTCCTCTTCTATTTCATTAGGATCACAGAAAGATATATAAATTGAAATTATCACCCGCCGACGAGTATTTCATGATTTTTCCCATTTTTATCCTCTTATTTGATGTCCACAAGCGGTCAGGCACTAATGAGTGGCCTTCATATGTGTTTTTTTACATATAGACCTAAATTTTTGCATTTTGATGGGCTTCCCCGCTGCTCTTACATCAAAATCCCTTCATCATAGTTTTTTTCTCGACTTTCCCGCTGATTTTGCTGTTTTTCGGCATGAAATTTTAATTTTTCGGGGTTGGACGGCACCGACGGTGATTTTAACCGCGATGATGGACGAACATTCGCCGGAATGTCTTCTTCCCCAACTGGATGCTCCCATAAATAGCTAATTTTGGGAAGAGAGACATTTTGGAAAGAAGGCCATTCTGTGAAAATGGGGTGGTCGCCGTAGGAGGCCGCTCGAAATCGGCCCTCGAAATCGCTGCCTTTGCTTCCTAAAGCCAAGAAGGTGATCGTGTCATCTTCAACACGACCCTTTAGATACAAAAGTCATGAAAAACATAAAAATAAGGGCATTTTCGGTACTTTAGGTGTCGATTCTAGGCCATATGGGATTTCTCTGGAAAAATCAGGTAATATGGAAAAATGAAAATTGGCTCCAAGTAATATGGAAAAAAGCTCGACAATAAAAGATCTCCTATGCTCGAAGGTTGTGAAGGACCATCAGATTGACTTGGATCTTTTATAATTTATGCCAGTGTGTGATCGAGCTCGTCAAGCCTAGAAAGGCACGACCCTGTATGGACTACAAATTCATTAAAATCAAGTCCTGAAATCTAGAGTTTTTGCAGCTACATTTTGAATTACCGAAGGCTCGGCCATCCCCAATAGGTAAATGGCCCAATGAAAAAAAGAGTAATGCTATTCCTCTTGCTTTTTTATCACGGCCAACCTCAAGTGCTAGTGTGGTCAAAGGGAATAGAAGGTTGGCGCATTTTGATGAGGGGCACGTGAGGTAGCCCTGAAAATAAAGCAGGAGAAGATGCATTTTTTATGAAAAAAATGTATAACTCAGGGGCCGTTTGGGGCGTGAGTCGGCTGGATAGGGAAAAAAACATGGATGCTACAGTGGATCTGGATAATCCACTGTTGATATTTGCTTATAATCATGCCCCAAACGGCCCCTCAGTTGATTTTTTGGCATTTAAGGCTTTAAGGTGGGGCCTACAGTTTTCATTGATTCTGATCGGTGGGTCATCCCCCCAGCCACTGTATAGCATAACTCTCTTAGGTCAGCTAGAAGTAGAAGTAGATGACTTCTTGCGCTTCACTTCTCACCTCGCTTCTCCAAGAATTAGTGTACCGAACATGCTAGTGTGGAAATAACCATAGATTTTATGGAAAGTGATAAATTTGGGTGCAATGAAGGGCACCCGTAGTATATGAACCCCAACATTTGTATCTATAATCATCGCCTTTATTCTAGAGAACGGGTTGAAACAATGCCATTAATAATTCTAAATTAATGTTACGACTAATTTTTTGCCAGTTTTACCCCGATAAACCAATCTTTTTTTACATATTTTATACATTGGAAGTAACAAAGGCATAATTGCATATGAGTAATTTTGGTTTTGGATTAACATTTCTTTTTACATTGTTGTCATCAGAGGAGAAGACTATAGTGCATCATAGAAGAATTGCAATAACCGTGACTATGCTTGCCATGGCCGTCAGATGTAGGCAAATTAAGGCCTCTATACGACTGGGTAGAGCTGCTAGAAGGCTAATTGGACCTCTGCTTCCACACACAGATGTTGCATTTTGAGGTAGGTGGGTTTTAAGATGAGGCCACTTAAAGCCTACTATGTGTGGTGATATAAATAAAATTTATACATTTTTATATGTCTTTTTGCCTATATTGTAGTCATAATTTTTAGTTAAAATAGGGATAAATATTGGTTATAAGTGTTATGTTTGTAATTATGAATTTAATAAATAATTGTGGTTAATTAATTTATTTAGATGCAATAATTAAATTTAATAGAGTTATATTTTATTATACATCTAAATTGAGTTTAATTTGATTAATCTAGGTTTTATGAGCTCGAGTTGTGGTTTATTGAGTTATTGCGTGCCAGATAGATTTTTATGCAAAGAGATCAAAGATTTGACGGTTAAGGAAGCGTCGGCGGGTTTTAAAGAGCCAGTTTATTTAAAACACTGAGATCACATTCAGAGAATATCTAAGCCGCTAATTTATATCCCAGAAGACTATGGGTTTTATTTTTAAGTGAAGAGCCGTTCAGATAAGATCTGGTGGATGAAGATGCTACAACGGGTTTTAACCCAAGCTAAGAAAGAGAAAGAAACCCGAACCAAAGTCGAAAGAAGAAAAAGAAAACAACAACCCGAGCTGATTTCTCGGGCGTTTTGTTCCAGCCAAAATAGATGAGCGCTCTACCTTTGCTCAAGCGTTGATGAAGAGCAACGACCATGGGCGAGGCCGGCAGCAGGAGAGCAGACGGCGAGGTCGACGGCCATGGGTCAACGGTGAGAACTACGGCGAGGCGATGCTCCAGTAGTGGCATGCTCGAAGTGGAAGGCCCAGAAGATGCTCGATCGAAAAGGGACAACTTTGTTCATTCTAGGAAAGTTCAAAAGCAAAGAATTGCGGTGCTCTAAATTGAAAAGTTGCAGCAGAGGTTTGATCACGGATTTGGAAGGTTGGCTTAGATTTGACATGGCATGAACCATCTTGGGCAATTGCTTAACAGAGGCGTCATTGGAATGGAGAGTTTTCAAACAGAGAAATCATGCTCGGTCAGTCGAAGTGGAAGAAGGAGATGGTCGAAATCATCGATGGGCTACAATAAGCAACGGAAAGATTTGGGGTAATCTCGTCGGACTGGATATGGAAGAGACGCGATTTGGATCTGGAAAGCTGGGAGCTTTGGTCGTCTATATAAAAACATAGAAAAGCAAAGCATTCAGGAGAGAGGGGAGAGCATTGCTTTGGTTCAAAACTCATTGCAGAACAGAGAGGAGATTCGAGAAGCTACAGAAGCAGACTGTTTGTGATTTGAGAAAAGAAGAGTCGATTGGGAGAGACGATGAACAGTGATTGCTACAGTGCCGTGTATATTAAAATGACACCGATGGCCGGCTAAACCCCGTCTGAGGCGTAGATGAAGCCCTAATTAAATTTGTTTTATCTTATCTTTCTCTATTTTATTTAGTTGATGTATAAACTCTTATTCCGTAATTAATATTAGTTTCATTGAATTTTATTCTATGCGCCTGAGAGAGGGTAGAATAGATTTTGTGGAATTAATCTTGGGAATGCTCGTGCCTGTGAGGAACGTGTGCGAATCGAGGTGTTTTTTACTAAAGTTCATAATTTTATTGATTCTATGGTCGAGAGAGATAACTTCTAATTTAATTGCTTTAATAGTCTTAAGTGCCTATGTCCGAAAAAAGTTTGTATAATTAGTTTGTTTTGTTAGCATATGTCTAAGAAGAATACGTTAATTGCATTAACTACGAATTTTACAAAAGAGAGAAAGACGATAGAATTGGTTTAATTAGTGGTGGATTCGGTGTCTTGGAATTCAATTGCTTGCTTTTCTCATATTTGATTAAAAATAACAACCTTTTCTCTTGAATTTGGTAGAATAATCCATCCGTCTCTGAGGTAAGACAAACCTCTATACTCGTTTATTCACATAGCCTTGTATACTTGTGATGGTACTACATTTGAAACTATCAAGTTTTTGGCATCGTTGTCGGGGACTACAATGGATAACTTAGCAAATTCTTAGTGAAGTTAGAATAGTTTAGTTTCGGTTTAATTTTAGTTGCTTACTTATGTTTTGCATTTTTATAGGACTAAGAGAAGATTGTGTTATGGCCACGTGGAGCTCTTGCCAACGTTGGAAGGGCCACCCTTCCCCTCATTTGCATTCTCTTACCTTTTTTAGTTAAATTTGGGTGCTTGGTATTTTTCCATTCCTTTCTGTGATAGCATGCTTGTGCTAGTGTGGCTATTAGGGTGCTAGTTGAAGCTATCTAGGATCAATGCTTGTTAGTTGTGGATATTAGGATTGCTACATGTCTTTGCTTGTTTTTGTGTGATTGTGCATGCATGGTCATCGGTCCTTGAACCATGACCTTGCAGCACCCTGACCTTGAGCATCTTTATAGAATCCATAGAAACCTAATCCATGACCTCCATACCATGGCTGACAACAAGAACAATGGTGGTGAGAATATCCTCAACCAAAACCCGGTAGTGCCCCATGTTTGCACCTTACAGGACTATTACTGTCCTATAGCCTACACTTCCCCATCCTGCATCCTATTGCCTGATAATGTAGCCAACTTTAAAATCAAGGGTGCATTTGGAAACTGATAGGGAAATGTGAAAAAAATTTGTCAACCTGAAAATTTTCAGGGTGATTTATAGGTGATTTTTCTGATTGTGGAAAACCCATTTAGGAAATTAAAATTAATCATATTTTCAGTCTTTCACCATTAGCTTGACTCTTGATTGGCGACTTGTATTTGGGAACCTAAAAAAAATAAGGTGAGATTTGTGTTTGGTAGATCCGGTGAAAAATTTCTGTTTTGGATGGCGGCGGCCACGGTGGCCAATGGTGGGCGGCGGTGGGCGGTGTTAGTGGTGGTGGCGGCGGTGGTGGTGCAGGTGCCTGTGGCGGCAACGAGAGTGCAGTGGGAGGTGATGAGGAGAAAATTTTCAGGCTAATGCTCATTCGAATGAGAATAAGCATTTTCACCTTTTTTAGGGGTGATTTGCTGATTTTTTTCAGTTTTTACCATCAGGAGTGAAAATTGCTCATTTTAGTTTCCAAACGCACTAACAGTTGATAGGTAAAAATTTTCACTTTTCACCATCAGCAGCTCCTGTGAGCTCTTTCACTAAACAAACACCTTTAGGAACTGATTTTTTTTCTTCAGAAAATCAGTAACTAAATGCATCTGAAGTCAAACATTATTCAAATGCTCCCCTCATATCATGGCCTTTTGAACGAAAAGCCCTATAGGCACCTTCAAAAATTTCTAGAAGTGAATATAACCTTTAAGTATGTCTTCGGTTATTCCCATTTACCCTTAAGGATAGAGCCAAGGAGTGGCTTCACTCCCTAGAGTACAATTCCATCACCACTTGGGAGGAGCTGCAAGCTGAGTTCATGAAAAAGTACTTTCCTGTAGGGCAGATTACTAAAATCAGAAAAAATTATAATGTTCACTCAGCTTCCCAATGAGCAGTTCCACAAGAGTTGGAAGAGAATGAAAGCCCTACTTAGGTCTTGTCCTCACCATGATGTGCCCAAGTGGCAGCTTGTCTAGAGATTCCATGAGGGTGTGTGCGATCAATATAAAACATTAATGATGCTTTGTGTGGAGCACATTTATGAAAATGACTCCGGATGATGCCTGGGAATTACTAGAGGACTTGAGCGAAAACTCCCTTAATAGTGCGATTCTATATAGATCTGAAGGTCCTTAATCCAAAAGGAATGCCTCAAGGGGAGGCATGTATAACTTGAAAGCTACGGGAAGCCTCGAGCACCAGGTAGCATCCTTAACAGAGAGGTTTGATCAGTTACTATCTCAGCCTTCACCTTACCCTCAAGATGTCTGCACCATATGTGCAAGCCCCATGCATGCCATTGTTGACTGTCCTTGAGCCTATTAATACCAATACTTAGTCCAAAAGCATGTCAACGCCACACAAACCTTTCCTAGGGCTACCAACAACCCATATTCTAACACGTATAATCCTGGGTGGCGGAATCACCCGAACTTTTCATGGCTGCAACCTAACCAAGGGCGCACTCTTAATCAGGCCTATAAACAGGATCTCACAAGCCAATCATTGCCTTACCAACAATGCTCTGTTCCTCAGTTTGGCCAATCCCCTAGACGACCTACCTTGGAGGATGAAATGAGCCAAATGTTAGCTACCTAGTCTACTCTCCATAGTGCCATAACAGAAATTAAAACTGAACAAAAGGAACTGAGAGGAGAGTTACGGACTCAAGCCCAGCTTGCCCATTCCAACACCCAGTCCATTGCTAAAATAGAGACACAGTTAGGACAACTGGCCCAGTCCATGAATAGAAGAGAAATAGGCACCTTACCAAGTCAATCACAACAGAATCCTAGAAGCCAATTTGTAGTTGAGGGTTCCTAATACCCCAATGAGTAGGTACATGAAGTAACTACCTTGAGGAATGGCAAATAAATTGACAATCATGCTAGGGACTTGTCCACAGGCACTTCAAGTGAGAACACCACACTTGAGAAAGGTAGGTTGGGTTGTCCACAGGCACCCCAACCTACCCCAACCAAAATTATACCCTTTAGTTCTCCAACCCAGAAGGAAGCCCCAAAACAAGGCCAATAAGGAAGGATCATATATCCCTAGTGTACCATTTCTTCAATTGTAAAACCCAAAAAATATGGATTCTAATGCCATTGACTATTCGCAATTCGGAGTTCTGTGCAAAAAGTTATTATCATTTTGAAATATAGTATGTGATCGATCGCTGGACGATACACGATCGATCAGGCCAAATTAAAAATCTGAGAGCAAAACCAGACATGATCGATCACCTATGTAAGCGATCGATAAAAAATATTAGAAAGTTCAATCACCCATAAAAGCGACCGATCGAAAGTACTGCAATAATGCGAAGTTTGCAGTGATCAATCGCACCTGAAGAAACTGAATTTGGAAGGGGTGTGGTGTTTTTGTAACACCCGAGCAAAATTGATGGCGAACCAGGTGCCAGTGAGGGGACGTGACTCATGAAGGTTCGTGAGTGGGTGCGACGAATGGGTTAAGTCATGTGGTTCGTGGTCTACTCGAGACGGAGTAGCGTGTAGTGTGCGCAGGACATCAGAGACATGTGACTGTGGGACTCGTGCCTTGACGCAGAGACACTAGATGCAGTGCCACATGGGCACAAATCAAGATGCCATAACCACGTGGATGATGTGGCACTAAGTGGTTACTAGTTGGTTAGAATGAATCTTGGTGAAGAGATGTGATTTGATCTACTCGCGGTAAATAAGGAAAGTCCGGAGTAAAATCAGGTTGTTATTGATTCGATTGAGATTAAATATGAGACTAAATCTTTAATTAAAGAAGAAGATTGTGTCACTCTTTATCAACCAATCAGAGGAGCTCGCGAAATAGGAGGGGACGTTCAAGGCAATTGGATGAGATTTGGCAATTTCCTAATTAAGGGAGGAGATGGACTTGATTAGGGAGAGTATCTTAATGAAGGATATCAAATCCAACTAATTAAGGAGGATTAGGCTTAGGGCGTCCATTCCAAATTGAAAGAGCTTCCTATTGGAGGGCTTGGATTGTGATTAGGAAGGGAGCCTAAAAAGAGGAGATATCCTAAGTGTAGGATTTTGTATTTAAGCCACAAGGGATGGCCGGCCCATGCCTTGCATGCCCAAACCCTAGTGGACGGCCTCTTGTGCTTTTCCTCTTCTTTTTCCTACACCAATCCAGCAAGCTTCTAAGCCTCTTCCTTGATTTAAATCAGTTCTGTTGCGTTGGCCAGAGGCGACATTGCGAAGGAAATAAGAAGAGCTACGCGAGGACGTGCGATACATGCGTATTTAAGTCGGTAGGATGGTTTTTCCCTACCTATTATTTCTATAATATTTTGATTCATTCTTATTAGTATTCCATGAATGATATATGGTCTCATATCAGTAAATATTGTTATGTAAATTGCTATGTTCGAAGAGATTCCATGTGATTATGAGTATGTGTTATGAATGATGACATCTATGTTGATTTATCTTTTAATACTTGCATGCTAGTCCTTAGATGAGAACATCATTCAAGCTTGATATTTTTATTTATCGTATTGACACAAAAAATTCCCAAACTTGTTATGTAATTTTCTAATTTCGTTGGTCCATGTGATGATAAATTGATGTCTTAGTTTTAAGGTCTTTGTTATCAAAGGAGAAGTTGCCTAAACTGCTACATGTGATAAAAGACATATTAAAAGTATGTAATTATGAAATTCCAGAACATTCTATTATCTATAATGTACCTAGGAGGAGAGTAATTAAGTCTAATAAGACTCTAGTAACTCTAATAAGGATGAGTTATACGAGATATATAAGTATGATTAGGAATTGTAATCTCGGCTAGTATTATTCCTGCGTCGATAGTCTGTACTGTAAGAATCATAACTAATTACAGAAATATCATAAAAATAAATCGTCTGTGGGGTTAGAAACTAGAAACATAGGGTTAACTACAGTAAATATTTCAAGGTCTATTTCCAAATTTAATGACTACAAGAATAGTCGGAACTGGACTGTTATGCATATGACAGTTTGATGTAATTAGGGTTAAGACACTAATACTTAATAATACTAAGTGATTTTGTATAATAAGAATCAAAGTGTCATTTCTATTCAGTATATTACTGATTGAGAATTATCATAGTAAGATTAGATGAGTGGAAAGACCAATAGTATGAGGTAATTCAAAGTGATCTAGCGTATTCATTGTTCCTAATTTCATAACATAGTTTGGTGTCGGTTTGAGTTTCCATTTGGAAATCAAACTATCAAAAACCTATTCTCATTCTTGACTTGGATTCATAAATTAAAAACCCAAGTATTTTTGGAATGTTCCTATTTAGGCCTATGCATGAGGTATGTGTCAAAGCATTGGAAATTGATCTATACTCCGATGGTGAGTCATCTGCTATTCGAGATATGTAAATCTCAGTAATACTCCTGAAGTGAGTCATATTCTGATGAATGACATTGATGTCTATTTGTACTCCTAGAGTGAGTCAACTATAGGTACCGTTGTTGAGATATTGTTCATATTGACATTGAATTGTTTCTCCACTAGAGACCTTGGGAGGATCTCTCCAAGGTAGAATCATAGTATGCTCATAGAGCCATTGCTAGATCTATGGTGATCTCCAATAAATTATGGAACCTATTTCCTGCCTGAAGGGAGGCATATACGTACGTTTAGGCTGTATAATATTACTGAAGGTCTGTAGTCTCCGCCCATTGTGCCCGTAAGCACTGATGGGGCCAGCATCGTAGATACATGGCCGGGTTCCGAAGGGAGAACCTCTAGGGTGATTCTGGTAAGTAGCCACTTGCGAGTGGTAAGTTTAGCGAGCAGAAATTGAATCTCCTTGCACTATGGATGCCTAGAGGTATTATGATTTGATTATCTCTTTCTGCACTTGTTGTTTGGAGTTTTGACTATGGTAAATTCTCTCTTTACACTGATTGTTCGGAGTTATATTGATCGTTATTCTTTCCCTATACTTGCGAGTCGGGAATTGTTGTTGAAAGTAAACCTTAGGTTCAGTCCAGATGTTATTGAATACTTCTTTGTTCATTTGATATACATTTCTTCATGCTGTTTGTCATACCTTCAGTGGGTTTTACATCATACTGAGTATTTCTATGAAGTACTCATGCATCCTCTGATGCAGGCTTGAAAAAGGAATGATTCAGAACGATTGCGGTTGCAGGAAGGGTTGTAGACCGTCTTGAAGAATCTTGAGAATTACCTATTGCTTTATTTTTATGAACTTTATGAATTTGATGACCAATGTGTGCCAAAGATTTGAAGTTATCATTTATTGACTATTTAAATTATCAGCTTTAATAAGGCTAAGTAGGATCATTTCATTTATATTGGTAATGTTTTCTTTGAGACTGAATAACCGAATTTGGTAATGTCGATTACACATCCTGTTGAGATGGCATAATTGATGGTTGATTCGACTATTCGGTTGCGTGCCCGGGGTTTTGGCCTCAAGAATATTGGTTTTATCAATGGCTTCCGTACTCTGATCGAGGTTGAAATTCCAGGATGTGACACCAATGCCTTGACAAACCCTTTCCATTTAGCAAATCCCACCAAAGAATGGAGGAGATGTTAGAGGTATTTAAGCATGTCAAAATCAATCTCCCATTGTTAGATGCTATAAAACAAGTTCCTGTTTATGCTAAATTTTTGAAGGACCTTTGTACCCAGAAACATAAAGCCAAATCCAGTATGACCCAAGGTTTTAAAAACCGGACAAGTGACTGACCTGGAATTCCTGCCGAGTAGATCCAACCGGGGGTAAACTCGGTGATGACGTCATTTAAAAAAAGAGGTTGGGGGGGGGGGGGGGGGGCTCCCTCTGGCTACTGCCGGAGGGGGGTGGGGGGTTGGCTTGCGGAGGCCCCCGCCCCCCTCTGATTTGACGGCGGGGTGCTGGGGGGGGGGGGGGGGGGCTCGGGCTGCCCGAAACGAGGGGAGAAGGGGAGGATGTTAAAACCCGGACTGGTCGGCTGGGTCAACCCACCCGGCCGACCTGGACCGAAAAAAGGACCGGCTCCAGTCAGACCGGCCGATCCGGTTCGGTTTTTAAAACCACGGTATGACCAAAGGGTTTTCCTGACTGACCAAGTGAGTTCTCTATTGACATGTGACCTTCCACCTAAGTATAAGGACCCAGGTGTCCCCATCGTCTCCATTGTTATATGTGATCATTCCATTAGCCGAGCCCTCCTTGATTTGGGGCCCAATGTGAACCTCCTTCCCTATTCCGTCAATGAAAATCTTGGTCTAAGAGATTTACAGCCCACTTAAGTCACCTTACATATAGCAAACTGTTATATCCGTAGACTTAGTGGGGTTATTGAGGATGTCCTTATGGGAGTTGACCAGTTTTACTTCCATGTAGATTTTGTTGTCATAGACATGGAATTGGTAGCCAACTCCAAGAGTTAGATACCCGTTATCCTTGGGCACCCTTTCCTTGCCACAACATATGCCACTATAAACTATAGGTCAGGGCTTATCGATGTCTCTTTTGGTAACATGAAAGTCAAACTTAATATCTTTAGTGCTTCACAACAACCCTCAAGTGAAGCCGAATGCCTTTTGGTGGATGATCATGATGACCTAGTGCAACAATTCTTACCCTTTGCCTTGCGTAGAGATGCCTTAGAGCACACACTCTTTTATGATTGGTTAGATGCATATGAGGGAACCCCTGACCGTGAGGAGGTACATAACCACTCGTTGACAACCATACACTATGAGTCCTTCCCATAGAGATCTCGTCCTGACCCTCTACTTGTATCCACTACCCCATCATTGAAACTCTATTGAGTCCTCACCCAAGCTTGAACTGAAAACCCTTCATAGATCTCTGAAATATGCCTTTCTAGGACCCAATGACACTTTTCTTGTTATCATATCCTCTAGCTTATCTAGTGTGCAGGAAACTCAATTGTTATAGATCCTTACTACCCACTAGAGAGCTATAGATCCCTTTATATGTATGCATAGGATTCACCTTGAGGACCATGCCAAACTATCTAGGGAAGGGCAGAGGCGTTTGGACCCAAACATGAGGGAAATTGTGATGAAAGAGGTAGTCAAGCTTTTAGATGCTGGTATTAATTATCCTATCTCTGACAGTGAATGAGTTAGTCTTATCCAGGTGGTGCCTAAGAATTCAGGAATAACTGTGAAACCTAATTTCGAGGGAGAACTTGTGTCAATGAAAGAGACTACATGATGACAGGTTTGTATAGACTACAAAAAGTTGAATTCCATGACCCGTAAGGACCACTTCCCTTTACCCTTCATTGACCAAATCCTTGAAAAGTTGGTTGGCCAAGAGTTCTACTATTTTCTAGATGGTTACTCAGGGTACAATCAGGTTCCAGTTTATCCAGGGGATCAGGAAAAGACGACCTTTACATGCCCTTTTGGTGCATTTCCTTATCGTCGTATGCCATTTGGTCTTTATAATACTCCTGCCACTTTTCAGCGTTATATGATGTCTATATTCTCTTATATGATTGATAAATTTTTAGAATTATGAGTGATTTTTCTGTGTTTGGTACATGTTTTGAAGAGTGCTTGCATAATTTTTCTTTGGTGTTGAAGAGATGAGGAAACAAATTTGGTTTTGAGTTGGGAAAAGAGCCATTTTATGGTTCAACAGGGGATTGTTTTGGGCCATATTATATCTAAATGGGGTATTGAGGTTGACAAGGCCAAGGTGGACCTTATTGCCAACCTTCCACCACCTACCTATGTCAAGCAAATACGGTTTTTCCTTCGCCATGCAGAGTTCTATAGACGTTTCATCAAGGATTTCAGTAAGATCTCACTTCCATTATGCCATCTTCTTGTTCAGAATGTGCCATTTGATTTTGATGAATCATGTAAGGAGGCTTTTACAAAGCTCAGGACCCTCCTCTCTAGTACCCCAATAATTCAATCCCCTGATTATACATTGCCCTTTGAGATTATGTGTAATGCATCTAACTATGTGATAAGGGCAGTTTAGGCCAATGGGTTAATAAAGTTCCTCATATGATTTATTATGCCAGCAAGACACTTAATGATGCACAGTTGAATTACACCACAACTAAAAAGGAGTTACTCATTGTGTTTGCTCTAGATAAATTTAGATCTTATCTGCTTGGGATCAAGATTATCATTTTCTCCAATCATGCAGCCTTGCGATACCTTCTTTCTAAGAAGGATGACAAACTAAGGCTCATTTGTTGGATCCTGCTTCTACAAGAATTTGACTTTGAAATCAAGGATTCATTCCCATAAACCTCACAACCCTGAACCACTTTGGGATTCACTCCTGATGAGCAGCTCTTTGCTGCCTCTACTAGTTCCCCACCTTAGTTTGCTCATATAGTGAATTATCTTATTGTGGGTCAAATCCCATCTCATTGATAAAGACTTGTTCTTTTCACGAGTCAAGCATTATTATTGGGATGACCCTCATTTGTTTAAAATATGTCCTTACCCAGTGATTAGAAGATGTGTTTCCAAGAGTGAATTTAATAGTATTCTATCTTTTTATCATTCTCATACTTGTGGTGGGTATTTTGGTGGGAAGAAAACTGTGGCAAAGGTGTTATAGAGTGGCTTTTATTGGCCCATAATTTTTAAAGATGCCTATACTTTTTACAAATCTTGTGATAAGTGTCAAAGACTTGGGGCCCTTTAAGAAAGGGACATGATGCCTCTGCAGCTCATCTTGGTTGTTGAATTGTTTGATGTATGAGGTATTTATTTTATAAGCCATTTTCCACCTTTTAGTTATGCTTACATACTTGTTGCTGTTGATTATGTGTCAAAATTGATTGAAGTTATTGCCACTAGGACCAATGACCATAAAGTTGTGTTGGATTTTCTCAAGTCTAATGTGTTTAGTAGGTTTGGAACCCCTAGAGCTATAATTAGTGATGGGGGCAATCATTTTTGTTTTGAAGCTCTTCTTAAGAAGTACTCCGTTACACATAAAGTTGCAACCCCCTACCATCCATAGACTAGTGGACAGGTGGAGGTTTCCCATAGGCAAATTAAGCAAATCCTTGAGAAGACAGTGAGACTTGATAGGAAAGATTGGTCTTTGAGATTGAATGATGCATTCTGGGCCTATAGGACAACTTTCAAAACTCTCATTGGCATGTCTCCCTACCGCTTGGTATTTGGAAAGGATTGCCAGTTACCGCTAGAGTTGGAACATAGGACTTGCTAGGCCATTAAGGCCTATAATTTTGATATGGACACATCCAGTGAAAATAGAAAACTCCAACTTAGTGAGCTCAAGGAGATGAGATGTGATGCTTATGAGAATGCTAAATTGTATAAGATGAGAACTAAAACCATGCATGACAAGTTGATTTTAAGGAAGTTATTTGCGCATAATCAGAAAGTTTTGCTATACAATTCTCGATTACATCTATTTCCTGGAAAGCTCCATTCTAAGTGGTCTAGACCATTTATTGTGACACAGGTATGCCCCCATGGAGCTGTTGAGATCCAAAATCCCAAAGATGGTAGTACGCTCAAGGTCAATGGTCACAGACTGAAACCATATTTCGAGGCTATTACAGATAGGGATAAGATGGTTGTATATTTGGATAAACCTAGCCTTGCAGAATGATTGTTGGTTGAGTCTAGCTGAAGATGTTAAACTTAGCGCTTGATGGGAGGTAACCCAATTTTTCAGGTGTATTCTCTCATTTTCTTCCTTTCCTTGTTATGTTGTCATTGTAGTTTTATATTTCTTGCACATTAAGGACAATGCTCATGCTAGGTTTGGGGGTGTAGAGGATATTGTTTGGTTAAAAAAATAAATTAGTTTTAGGCTATTTGCTAATATTTCCATAGGTTTTGGTAGTTTATCATTTCATGATGCATACTTCAATTTTTAAGAGGTTAATTTACACTGAAAGTGTGAGTAGAATACTGGAGGATAGAGACATTTAAATGACAGTCCTCTTGGATAAGATGCTTGAACTAATAAAACTCACTCACACACACTTTAGTTGCATAAAGTAATACCCTCTAGAAATTTGTTGAGTGCTAATCTGTAGTGGGATAACTTTGGTCAAAGTCATTAGTTGATACATAGTTATTGTTGAGCTTAAACGATCATGATAGACTATTTGCTTAGCTTATGGAGGAGGAATGAAAGAAAGTAGGTTAAAAGTATAATACACCCATGCTGAAAAAAATGAAAAAAAATGCAATAAAAGCACATGGCTATTTTATTTGTTATATGATCAACATTAGCTAATTCCCGGCCCAGAGGGGGATTTCAACCCAATGCCTTGAACATATTTCAGGAGTCATTGGCTAGGGGATTGCTAAACCTAAGTGTTCATGACAATAAAACATTGCACAACCATAAAAAAAAAAGAAAAAAATGTGTGGTGTATTATCCTTTTGCATCCGAAATATGTTGGATAGTTGATTGAGGTGCATAAGCATTTGTTCTATCATGAAGCTAGAGATTGGGATGACAATGTGGATTCTGATGCATTTTGACTAATGAGTCACACTGGATATGTAAAAATCAGAAATTTAGAGTGTATTGCTAGAATGTTCTACACTTTACTATTTAAATTATCGTGATATATGATATTGAGCAGAAATTTCCAAGATGAATATATAGAATAAAAATACTTGCTTGAGGGCTTCTATATTCTATTTGATTATAAATACAAGTACATGCGGTTAGTTTTTTTAAGCATTGCGGTGTATATTTGAAGAGATAATAGGATTATGTGTTTTAAAGTGTTTAGTTGATTTATTTCTCACTTAATAAATAAAAATTTTATAAATACATATTTCTGGGTAGCATGGTTGCAATCCCACATGAGACTTCACTCGTCAAGCCAGGAACACCTGATGTTTTAAAAGGCTTGTTGCATAAGCTAAATGCAATCGTGATGCCCTACGAAAGTGGCATTTAATATATACAAAATATGCACATTTTTATATGCATTTCTACTTATATATTAGTCATAATTTTAAGTTAAAATAAGGATAAATATAAATTATTAGTGTTATGTTTGTAATTAGGAATTTAATAAATAATTGGGCTTAATTGATTTATTTAGATGCAGTAAATAATTAATAGAGTTATATTTTATTATGCATCTAAATTGAGTTTAATTTTATTTATGTAGGTTTCATGAGCTCGAGATGTGGTTTATTGAGTTATTACGTTCCAAATAAATTTTTATGCAAAGAGATCAAAGATCCAACGATTAAGGAGGCGTTGACGGGTTTTAAACAGCCAATTTATTTAAAACATTGAGATCACATGCAGAGAAGATTTAAGCCACTTATTTACATCCTAGAAGACTACAAGTTTTGTTTTTAAGTAAAGAGCCGTTCAAATAAGATTTGGCGGATGAAGATGCTACAACGGGTTTTAACCTAAGCGAAGAAAAAAAGAGAATGAAACCTGAACCGAACCGATTTGTCGAGCAGTCAAAAGAAGAAAAAGAAAAGAACAACCTGAACAGATTGCTCGGGTGTTCTATTCCAGCCAAAACAGAAGAGCACTCGAGTTCTGCTCGAGCACTGATGAAGAACAGCGGCCATGGGTGAGGCCTGCAGCAGGAGAGCAAGGCCTGCAGCAGGAGAGCAGACGGCGAGGATGATGGCCATGGGTCAACACGAGAACTATGGCGAGGCGAAAATACCTGGGGATAGAGAAAATGTGATCCTGTTCCACTCTTCATGAAGTGAAACCACGCGCAGGCAGCACACCAACCCCACCAGTCCGTTTCCATTCTACATTTGGATTCCCACAATCCGTTGGGAATACCCTAGCTGCAAAGCAAATCTACTTGGCATATATGGCTGGAGTTCAACCTGTTCATGCTACGGTAAACTAAAGTGCTTGATTGAATACAAAGAAGCACGGAAAAAGCAGTATCATCTAATTCCCTCTTCCCTTGAGGGGTTAAACGATCAATCATGGGCTTGTCCTTGTGATAATGGGTAGCATCCCCTAAGTACCAATTCCTATGACAACAGATATACTCTCGTGCCCCCCTTAGAGAAAGGGGCTTGGGGCTGCTTTTGGATAGTTCTTCCAAAATGATAACTTAGGAGTAGGTACATTATACAATATTGGACAATGCATAATAAACCAACCATAAAAGTAATGGGCTCGGTAAACTCTTGATGCCTTGTATGACCTTCTAAGCCAGCTCACAAGTGAGCAACCATGGCAGGGCATAGAGCAAAACACTCTCGAAGTGCAATAGGGGATGCAACTAAGAAGAGAGAAGGGTGAATCATCCAAAAATTACGGTTGAGAAAAAACACATTGGCGAAGCCACGCGGCAAGATATGCTGCAAGATAGGTCTTTGGATGAATTTCATCATAATCTATCCCAGAAGCACGCAAAGTAGAGATGGCTCGATCTCGCACTGGAAGTTCTTTTACATGAATGTGATCTATATCAGCTCGTAAGTGGAGCAAGTCTTCAAGTTGTGAAGATCAAAACTTAAAACTAGGGCTCGTTTTTCAAGATCTCTTTGGCTTGCGACTGATGGACCTCACCAAGATTAATTAAATGCTTTGTCCAATCTTGCAAAAGGACACATTGTGCATCTCTGTCTTTTCCTTTGCAATCATGATGAAGTGAAGGAATAGCTTAGTAAGAATTCTGTACTGAGTTTTGTTACAGTTATAAATCAACTGTCATTCTTCGTTGCAAGGGATATATTCCTTGTAGACCTCTCCAATCAAGGGAAGAGCAGATACACTAGCCATCTCACTTAGAGCAAACCCATACTCTCCATTTGGGGAGAGACAAGTACTGGTGGCAGAACAAAAAGTTTCTAGCATAGCCACATGTGTTTTTACTAAATTTGACTCCTCTTCTAGTGGCCAAGACTACATAATACAAATCGCTTTCTTCTAAATCAGCTTTCTACAATTGAGCAATTGTGTTGGTAACATGCGTTCAATGATCTGAATCGCAGGCCCAACCATCTATAAAGTCGAAAGTGTTATAACAGTAACCTCCTGGCCCAACCATCTATAAAGTAGAAAGTGTTATAACAGTAACCTCCTGCAGCTGCTTTGGTTAGCAGTGTTGGTAGTTGGGTATGTCCTTCCCGCTTCACATTGGATTCTCGAAGGGTCGTAGGATATAAAACCCTACGTTCTTCATTAACAAATCTTCGCCTCACATATAACCTTCCCTCCTTTTTGAAACCAGCCGAATGGATTCGGTTACTACAAGGGTCAGATTTTTTGGGCGTCCCAAAAAAGTGACTTTAGATGCATATGTTCGGATGGATAGATTTACTCCCATTCATAACTTGTGGAATATAACTTATTCATAAAGCGGAAAACACCAGTTTGATTATCAGGAAACCCACAAGTTGAAGAACTCCCATCTCTGCATATATATAGAGGTTTAGGATATTCTCATTTTCCGCTTGTAATAAGTATTCGATCAAGTTCGACCAAACCTACCTCAAGGGCGGATTTTCGCTCATCACGAGCCTCAGCAGTCAGGTCTTGAATGCTTCGAACAACACCCTGTCCATCTAAACAATGTATGGGAGAATGGGGAACATGTTGAGCAGCATATACAAAAAAAAAACTAGCAGAAAGAGAACTAAAAAACACAGAACTTGATTACTTTTACGGGTTCTTTGAGAAGATGAAGCCATGCCCTTTTCACTTCTTAAGACACACACTCCTGTAGTAATCCAAGATAGTGTCCAAGTGTTGGATTTAGTAAAAAGATGATAGACCTGTGATTTAAAAAAAATATAGTAAAAAAAAATCCAATATATATGTATGTGTGTGTTATATCCACATGCACAATAGTAAAAAAAAAAAAGAAGAATAAAATCATGATGAATGATAGAAGGAAGTTGCAAAGTCTATGAAATGAGTATTTCTTGCGGTGGAATTAAATAGTTTCCGAAATTTCATGGCAAAAACATAAGTAGCCAAGTATCTGACCATATCTCAACATGTCACAAAAGTCTTGAGAGCTTGGGCTTGAGCAATAGTAAGACTATGAGATAAAGACTATGAGTATTGCCTATTGCTATACTCGATTTGTGTCTTGCTGAATAATAAGAAAAAAGGACATGAGTAATGTTACAGATTGGTTAAAAAGGATGGTCTTGTACATAAGGACCGATGGCTGATAATTAAAAAAATAAAATAAAGCGTAGAGATCATTGCCTCAAGAACACTAATATCCCAAGCAAATTGCGTCTACATCCTCTGAAGATACAAAGTTGCAGGGGATGGCGTATGGCCTAATTACCCAATTGAATTTTGTGCTTCAGAGATGATGAAAGAACATGATTCTTCTCTAAAGAGACGAAATTGCTGCTTTGATAACAGGGACTGCCCAGGCATCCAAGAGCTTGACAGTTACTTCCAATGAAAACCAAAGAGAAAGCTTTTCTATATTCTCAATAGTAGAACATCTAGGAGTACTTTAAGGGTGCGCATCGAAGCTGAAAAACCCATCTTTCAGGCCTGAAAAGGTGAAAATTTTCACCTATCAGGGTGAAAAGTGATCGGTGACGGTGATAGGTGAAAATTTTCACCTTTCACCCCTGAAAGGCTGATTCTCACTCTAGTGCCCTTGACAAAAATCACGGGCTGCCCTTGCTCCCTCTCTTTTAGGGTTTTTTCCCTTCCTTCCCCTTCTCATTGCTCCTTTCATCCCAGCCGCCATCACTCACCCTCTCACAGTGCTCCACGATCCACCTCCAACTCACATCCACCGCCTCAGGTTCTCTAGATAGTTCTCACTCGACTCCCCCCAATAAACCCTCGTCCACCTCCTAGCACATCCTGTCGCCATTTGAATCTCCCCTCCCCTCCCCCCCCGCGTCGCCACTCTACGCCTTTGACCGAGTCGCCACTCTACGTCGACCACCGCACCGCCATATCTGCCGCCAGCTTCCCTGCCCTACCGTCATCCACTACCTTCCCTTCCCACTAATGTGCTGGTAAGAAAAAGGTCCAGAGTTTTGAATTTTGAATGCCATATAATTTTAAATTTTTAGGGATGTACTTGTATGTGTTTGTATTCTTGAAAACCGTATGGTTTTCAGTTTCTGTTTCCTGTACATGTTAGCATGAGTCCGCAGTTGTGTGATCTCATGGCATATTACTCAATTTCTGTCAATATGAATGCCCTTTCTTGATATACTAGCAAAAACTAAAAAAAATGCAATGATGATGCATCTTCGTTTGACGATTTTCTGTCAATATGCTTTTTTTTTGGCAATTTGAATGTGCCATTGAATATGTCCACTTATGGTTTCCCTCACTACATCCTACTTGTTGATTACACAATAACCCTGGATATTGTGTATAGTCCATTACTCGATATCCCTCGATATCGTGTGTTCGATTACACGATAGTCCAGGCAATTACACAATTGCCTGGCCTATCGTGTAATCGAACACATGATATCAAGGGATATTGAGTAATCGATTACACTATATCCAGGGTTATAGTTATTACACCATTACATACTTGATCGTGTAATTGATTACTCGATTTCCATTGTTATTGTGTTTCAAGAGAGCCTGCGTGATCATGTAATCGATTATACGTTACGGACCTCTATCGTGTAATCGATTACACGTTAGACTGGACTATCATGTGTTCAATTAAACGTTAGGCACCTCTATCGTGTAATCACAGGCTATTGTGCAATTTTAAGTGTCATGCTATCATGCAAGTCCACATCTCTCACTCTTATATGCTTCTTGTTGTGTGGAATAGATGGCAAACCCAGGCAAGAAAGGAAAGTACGTCAAACAGGTTGAGTGGAAGAAGGAAGAGCACTATGCATTTATCAGAACATATGCAGAAGCACTTATGGCTGGATTTCTAAGAGATAAGGGTCTTGAACCCTCAGGATACGAATTTGTATGTTAGGAGTTGAAGAAGAAGGGTATAATTGTGAATGAAGAAAAAATACGGAGTCACTATGATAAGACTAGGTACCTCTACAATGCATGGAGGTTGATGCCATAGTACACTGGTTGTGGGTATAACGAAGTGATCGTTTAAAATTAAACCCTTGCAAGTGCACAAGGCAATTGTACTACAGTGAGTATTAAAGGGTTGTCGAACCTCAGGGACGGACTAATATTTTACCAAATTCAAATGAAAGTAAATTCTGTTTTAATTAATCTAGAGAAAGCAATAAAATTTAACTATTTTAAAATAGATTTTAACTAATATGGAGAAGTGCCAAAGCAGAGAATCCACCACTAAATATGCAATTACTACTCTCAATTATTATTACGCTCAAATTGACATGATAAGGTAATTTGTGTTCATGGTCAGACACACAAATTACAGTGAATTCACTCACGTTCTTGGTCGGACACGAGAGTTCATCCACTAAAAATTAATGTAGATAATTCTATCCTTGGTCGGGCATAGAATTATCATTTGGGCTAATGATCCTATCCTTGGTCGGGCATAGAATTAACACCAGCCTACTTTTAGGTAAGCATATGAATTAAAAAGATCTAATTTCATGTATATCAATCAAGTCTATGGTCAAGCACTCAAAAGAAACTCATGAAATAGCATTAAGCAAAATCATATCAACTGTATTAAATTAAACAATCAAGAGTAATAACACAAATCTAGGGCTTCATCTACGCCTTGGACGCGAATTTAGCCGGCCATCAGACAAGGAGAACGCTGTTGATTCGTTGGTGTCATTGTGCACTATTCACCAAAAAATCACTATTCACTGTTCACGGGTACTGTTCATGCACTGTTCATCGTCTTCCTCGCGCAGCCGTTACTGTAGCAATGGCCGGTTACTGTAGCAGTTCAAAAACAGCACCTTTCCGGCGCTTTCTTCCTCCCCTCCGGCGACTCCTTTCTCTTCCCCCTTCTATTCCGGCCGAGACCACGCCGGATTCCGGCAGCAATCACACCGGAAATCGTCCGGTTTTCCTCTCTGAAATCCCGGCCGAAATCCTCTGTTAAAGCTCTGAAATTTCTCCAATTTTTCTCCCCAAAACCGTCGGCTCTATCTCTGTTTTTATAGACCTCAGCCTCGTCTCAAATCCGGCACGATTCCTAGTCCAATTTGAAGTTGAGTCGAGCCCCAAATCCGGCACCCACTTTCCTATTCCGGCGGCTTGTTTTTTTTTTCGTTTAATTTCTCTCCCAATTGAGCACGGCTCTTGTCATGGCTGCTCCGCCGTCGTGCTGCAGTCGCCGTGTGTTCTTCACCGTCTCCGGCACCGGCGTCTTCCTCCGCCGGACCTCGAACAGAGCTCAAAGCTCTGTTCTTTTTTTTTTTCTGTCAATTTCCGCCGCCATGCTCCGCCGTCGAGATCTCTCCTTCGCCGTCGATCCAGGACCACCGTCGCCGTCGAAACCTGCCGCCGGAGCTCAGTCCCACCGGCCTCTCCTTCGCCGTCGAGACCCGCCATCTCCAGCCCACCGGAAAACAGAGCATCGTCTGCTCTGTTTCCGGACGAACGGCCCGAGCTTCGGCTCGGGCCGGTTTTCTATTTTCTTTTTCTTTTTTTTTAAACTGAACCGGACCGGTTTAATCCTTTTTTTTCTTTTTTTTTTCTTTTAATCAAATAAAACCCGTCGTATCGATCTCATCCATCCAATCTCATCTTGACGGTTCTTCTCTTTAATCGTGCCTCTTTCGCGTGCGATATTTAAAATGATCATAACTTTTTGCTCAGAACTCCGAGTTGCGAACAGTCAGTGGCGTTGGAAAGCTGACTTCGTGTACTTTAACATGAAGCTTAAATCAGTCCCATCAGAGATATGCAATCGAAGTTATGAATATTCAATCATTAGAGTCGCGTTTTATCCCATTTCTGCGTTTTACTCTTGTTTCCTACAAAAATCAAAAACTATATTAAAGTAGCAATAATTCTAAACAAACACTAGCAGAAACATAAGTTTAGGAGATAATAAAATGCATATTTCATGTATAGATCACGAAGCAATACAAACATACACCTCTGGAAATCTTGATTTTTGGAAGATTTTTAGATAGGTGCGTATCGTCTGACATTCTTTCGGAATTGTTAGATTCAATTGTTTGTACTTCGAGCACACGATTACGCATTGATTCAACTTATTATCATCTCTTTCAGCCGCAAAAACATCCTAAGGCTATGCGATTGAATTCTTGGGGATACACAGAAGAGATGGAGGGTCTATTGATCTATACATGAATTATGTATTTTATTAGCCCTTAAACTTATATTTATGTTAGTGTTTGATTAGATTTAGTGATACTTTAATGTAGTTTTTTGTTTTTGTAGGAAAACAAGAGTAAGATGCAGAAATGTGGTGAAAAGTAACTCTAATATTTGAATCTTTATAACTTTGTATATGTATCTCTGATTGGATTAATTCAAGTTCATGTTAAAGTTCAAGAATTCAGCTTTCCAATTCCACCAACCGCGTGCAATTCGGAGTTCGGAACAAAAAGTTATGACTATCGGAAAATTGTACTGAAAAGTGAAACCGAGAGAACGATTAATCGCTGTATACGCAAAACTAAGTTTTGACCTATTTTGACTCGGATTTGGAATGGGTCTTTTGTGTTTTCTTCTCAACTATATAAATAGGCCTTAAGAAGAACATGGAGAGTATTGAAGAACCTATTTTGGAGGCTAGAGCAAATGAGAGAAGAAGAAGAAGATGATAAAGAACTTGATGGTGATTTCTTCCCCAATGCAAGGCTAAACTCCTTTCCAAGGCGTAGATGAATGCCCAATAGACTAGTTATATAGTCTCTTTTCTCTCATATTATGTTTACTTTAGTTGGTGTATGACTCTTTATTATGCAATTAAAGTTAATTCATTGAAGTTTGTTCTTTGTATGCGAGAGAGACAAGAGTGAATTAATTGGATTTCAATCTGAAAGAGCACTTGTGTGTTCGAGTGGAACGTGAGTGATCTGAGGTGTCACATATTAATAAGGATTCATTAGTTTATACTCGAGAGTAATAAATCACAATTCCATATGGTTAATTGATTTATGTGTTATGTCCGAGAGGAGAGCACCATAATTTAAATTGACAAGTGTATGTCCGAGAGGAATATGCTAGCCAGTTAGGAATTTATTTCAAAGAGAGAGAGAGACGATACACTAGTTTATTGTGGTGGATTCAAAGCCTTGACATCTTCCATATTGATTAAATCTCAGCTTAGTTTAGTCAAAGTTCACTGCTTTCCTTAGATTAAATGAAAATTGCAACTTTTCTTTTGAATTTGGTAGAGTACTCATCCGTCCCTAAGGTTCGACAACCCTTTGATACTCGTTGTAGTACACAATTGCCTTGTGCATTTGCAAGGGTTTAATTTTAAACGATCAAGTTTTTAGCGCCACTGTCGGGGATGGAAGCCAATAATTTACCAAATTCTTAACGTAGTTTAGTTTTAGAGAAGCTTAGCTTTAATTTAGATTATTTTTTTAGTAGCTTAGTTGTGCTTTACTTGTTGTGCAGGAATAAGAGAAGACGTGGAATTCTTGCCAACGTGGAAGGGCCACTCCTTCCCATAGTTTGCATTCTCTAATCCTGTCCCTTTTAGTTTAATTGAGTGCTGGTTGTTTTACTTTCTTTCTATGATAGTCTACTATGCTAGTTGTGGCTATTTGGACTGTTAGTTGTTGATATCTAGGGCTGCTGATTGCTAGTTGTTGATATCTAGGGTTGTTTTTATAATTCGTGAATGTGTGATAATGTGGTTCAGATGTTGATAATTGCTTGGTGAAGAAATGTCTTCACCTTTCTATGGATTTTGCCATGAAAACCCATATATGTGCTTCAATGATTATTATTCTGCACACACACCTAATCTCTTTCCTTTCAAGTGCTTTACCACCCATATCCCTTATATTTTGATAATTACAATCGTGGGTAGGATAATCATTCTAACTTTGGGGGTAGCACATCTTCCCTATAATCCACAACTCCTTTTATGTCAGAACCGTGTGCCCTCTGTTTAAGTCCTATTCATGCCCCAGTGGAGTGCCCTATTATGATGTTCTTTGGTTAATGGGTAACACTGGATGTGTGTGAAATAGAAATTTAGAATGTATGACTACAATGTTCTACACTTTTTATTATTTACATTATCATGCTATATCATATTTGAGCAAAAATTTCCACGATGAAAGTGTAGATCGGATCAAATAAAACCACTTCTTGAGGGCTTCTATATTCCTGTTGATTATGAACCAAGTATATGTGGTTGATTTTCTTAACCATTGTAGTTTGCATTTGTGGGGATAATATGTTTAATTGTTTTGTAATGTTTTATTTTATTTTGTTTTATTTGCACTTAGATTAATTAGGTTAATAAGTACATGTTTGTGGATAGCATGGCTGCAAACCCTTACGAGACAACGCTCATCCTACTAGGGCCACCTAGAGGTTTAACGGCTTGTTGCATACGCTCATTACAATCGTGTTCTCCACAAAAGTGTCATTTATTTTTTCTACTTTAGTTTTAAATTGTTTTTAGTTCCTTTAGTGTGTTTTGTTTGTTTTGTTTTGTTTTGTTTTGCTAGGGACTAGCAAAATGCAGTTTTAGGGGTGTGATCTATACATGAATTGTACATTTCATTAGCCCTTAAACTTATATTAATGTTAGTGCTTGATTAGATTTAGTGATACTTTAATGTAGTTTTTGTTTTTTTGTAGGAAAACAAGAGTAAGATGCAGAAATATGGTGAAAAGTGACTCCAATGTTTAAATTTTCATAACTTCATGTGCATAGATCTGATTGGATGATTCAAACTTCATGTTAAATGTCAAGAAGTCAGCTTTCCAACGCCACTGACCGCATGCAATTTGGAGTTTGGAGCAAAAAGTTATGACAATCGAAAAATTATGCTGAAAAGTGAAATCGAGAGAATGATCGATCGGCAGCAGACGATCGATTGCATTTATAGGAAAAATATGACATGTGCGAAAACTGAGAGGACAATTGATCAGCAGATAGTGCAATCACTTGACCAGTGATCGATCAACGTACGCAGTAAATAACGAAGGAATTTAGCGATCGATTGGCCCGTATTGGCGATTGATCGCTGTATGCGCAAATCTAAGTTTTGACCTATTTTGACTAGGATTTTGAAGGGGTCTTTTGTGTTTTCTTCCCAACTATATAAATAGACCTTAAGAGGAATGTGGAGAGTATTGAAGAACCTATTTTGGAGGCTAGAGCAAATGAGAGAAGAAGAAGAAGATGATAAAGAACTTGATGGTGATTTCTTCCCCAATGCACGGCTAAACTCCTTTCCAAGGCGTAGATGAATGCCCAATAGACTAGTTGTATAGTCTCTTTTCTCTCATATTATGTTTACTCTAGTTGGTGTATGACTCTTTATTATGCAATTAAAGTTAATTCATTGAAGTTTGTTCTTTGTACTTGAGAGAGACAAGAGTGAATTAATTGGATTTCAATACGAAAAAGCACTTGCATGTCTGAGAGGAACGTGAGTGATTTGAGGTGTCACATATTAGTAAGGATTAATTGGTTTATACTCGAGAGAGATAGATCACAATTCCATATGCTTAATTGATTTATGTATTACGTCCGAGAGGAGAGCACTATATGTCACGCCCCGAATTTCATAACCTCGAATAATGCGCGGGAGCACTAACTCGATACAACTCTATCCATTTCAGATTGCTTAAACAATTATCCATTAAATACAGAAAACTGAAATAAGGATTTAAATAGCTCATACTGAATATATATTACAAATCCAAATTCAAAAATAAACATATGAAGCATAAAAGCCACATAGACAAGTTCGTTGCAAGAAAATAAAAATAACAAGTCTTTGCATAAACTTTATTGGCGTGGGAGATCAGCAGCTATCCCAAACTACTCCACTTCACTCTTTCTTGATACCTGCATCAAAGGATGCATGAGTATTTCCAAGGAAATACCCAGTAGGATGCCGGAATCCTACCGAATAATATAGGTAATAGCAAAGACTCCAGATGGTACAAGATAGAACAATTATCAGATTTCCAGGAAATAATAAATGCATAGAAAGCAATGAATTCAAGGACTAGCACTCTATCAAATTCCGGACACTTCATTGGAACAGTTACAATTCAGGATAGACTCCAACATACAGAGTATTGGAATTAACAACTTCTGCTCTCAGGTCAGTCCTCTTCACAATTGGACATCTATGCCAGAACATCCTAGAGGTTCTACAGAGGAACCCGGCCACGCGTCTAGGGATGCTGGCCCCATCGGTGCTTACGGGCACAATGGGCGGAGACCACAAGACCTTCTGTAATATCTTGTAATCTAAATACGTACATTTTACCTTCATCGGCTGAACTACATAGGTTCAATAAATCATCTGAGATCTCGCAAGATCTAGCAATGGCTCTTGAGCATACTAGGATTCCGATCTAAGAGTGTTCAACAAACTCTTAGCGAAGAACAGTTTACATGGAACTGAGACACTCAAAAGAAATGAGTAAGGATTCTCTCATTTAGAGATCCAGGATATTCGTATCAAAGAATAGACTCTCTAAAGAGTTGGTCAAAGACTCTGTCATAATTATCCAAATGGACTCTCATTGGAATATTCAATCTCATAGAATGGTCAACAAAGAATGACTTCGATTATGGTTCATCAAGGTTCGAAGCACCAATCACCTCAGCGTACTTAGCCTAGATATGACAATTCCCATGACTAAGAAGTTCAGGTTATTGACATCAATAAGAGATCGGACACAGTGCACAAGTTGTGGAATTTGCTCAAAGGAAACCCGTGAGCAAAGAATAAACCGATGACTTAGATTCCATAGACGATTACTAACGGACAGCACCCAATATTTCCCTATTCATAATCATATAATCTAGTGTTACTGTACTTATTACCCTCAGGTCATACAATATACAAACCCCATCGTAATATTATATGTGTATTCACCCATTTTTAGTATCTAGTACTTAACCGAAATAGGGTTTAGTAAGAACACAGGGTTCTGTCATACGCAGAACAGCCAACTTCAAGACACCCCCACTGATCAACCGCGATGAATTAAATTCTAAAATTTTTACTCCAAATACTCTTAAACTGTCTAGTTTCTAACCCAATCAAATTTATAATTTTCTGATTTATATTGAATTATTTACGAATTTCTCACTACCACTGGTCAGCGCAGGAATAATCCTGGCCGAGGGCAGTAATTAAGTTCTCTTTAGTTTTCTTATGGCATACTTGTAATTAATTATTATTTCCCTTCACTTACCTCAAGTCATACTTCTTATAAGCATTTTACAGAACCTAAACTACCTTAGATTAATACAATTTTTCTCTCTTTTTGCTTATCTTCTCATGTTAATAGAGCATATCACCATATGCCTAACACTACCCGAATGAACACAATAAGACAAGTACTCACAGACCTTATTCTATCTCACCAGATGCTAATATGAACACTAAAGATCATACAGGAATACCAGAAGTAAGGTGTGGTCATTTATGGGGATCGGATAAGGAATAGTGTAAGCATAACCTAATGATTTACAAAAATCAGGACTTTAGAATCATAAGGCATGGATGCTCTGTTTTGCTAGATCAACGACCAGCTATTGTTGGACAGAGTAAAGCACATGGTATATTAGTAAAATAAGACACAAAGCACGTGATTTCACAGCATGGGAATGTCATCTAAACTTTGCACGTGAAGCATCAACTTACGAGACATTCAAAGAAAACAGCTTCGATCATGCATCATGCATACAATGTTTATCATAAGATCATTCGCATGACATAACATCAATATCTTCTCAGCAATGTATACCATTAATTCAACACATTGAAAGGCTCATAAATACAATAGAATCAGGGAATCAAATTCATGAAGCAAGTGAGTAGCATCCTACCTCGACGAGAGACAAACCGAGTGCTCAACCTCGCGCGACTAGAACTCCCCTTCGCGATTCCTCTTCTATCCCGGCGATCCCACACGATTAAAGTAAGTGTAAAAGAGAAATGGCTTTTTGATTTAGGAGGAGGGAGATGACAAAGTGAAGAAGAAAAATAACCCAAAACACAATCACAAGTGAGTTGAGCAAGAGAGTGGCCGGCCTCCCACAATGCCATGAATATATAGGAGTCCCAACTTAGTGAGCCACACCCACAACCCTTGATCTCTTCCCCTAAATTGATCACCACCGTCCCTCACACCAGGCCTCACCCATGATCTCAGTCGTGTACCCCCAAATCAGCCCAAGGCTGTTAGGATTTTCCTTAACTCAAGGAACGTGACCAATTCAAAATCAAGCCACAACTACCTATGATATTTTCCGGGTCCTCAAGGACACTTAGCAGATTCAGCATCTTGACCAAAAAGGCTAGAATAAGTTGGAGTAAGATCCAATACCCATTCGTGATTGGCTCCTCCTTGGACTTGCTATCACTAATTGGAGGATTGGCACTAGTCAAAATGGGTTTTCAAAAAGCATGCAATCCATCACTCCCACTAAATTCTCCCACGATCCACAAGCTGCCAAAAGGGTGCATTCAATCTTCCAAACTTAAAACACCTTTCCCCTAATAAATTCTCATTCTCTCAATCATTACCAAATGAGTTAATTTGCATTCAAAGCATGGTAAAAACCATCAATTACCAATAATGATATTTCAAACAAAAGTCTCCCCATGATTTGCTCTCCCACATCGTGGGTCCAAGGTGTCCACGTCATCCATGAGGTGACGCCCCACCTCAGGGTCCACGTGGCCCTCTAAAGAATCTTACACGTCTTATAGCACAGATCGCAGATGAACGGTTACAATAACTTACACGCGTGATGAGTAGTTCCACCGTGCACGAGTCCTACACCTGGTAGCACATCCATTAGGTTCCGCCACACGTGTATTCACATGCGTGACTAACCCTAGCCCTGTCACTCGAGTGGCCCTGGCGTCAGGTATAACCAATTCCTGGCGTCAGATAGCTTACAGCGCCAGGCCTAGTCCTCGCGTTCGGAGAAACCTGCCTAAACTAGTTCAACACTCTCATTGACCATTTATCATCAAGATAGGATTCCATATAGTCAAAATGAGATACTAGACCAAAATTTATGATAGATACGAAAACTTTCCTATTTTAGACCAGTTTCCTAAAATAGCAGTTTTTGAAAACATACCAATTTTTCAGGCGTTACACCCTCCCCTCCTAAAAAGAACATTTCGTCCTCGAAATGCCGATAATCAATCTCCAAAAAGTTGAGGGTAGGTTTTCTTCACCTCCTCTTCTGCTTCCCATGTCATTTCCTCGGAGTGCTGGTTTTGCCACAGAACCTTCACCAACGGTATAGTCTTCTTTCGCAGCACCTGATCCTTCTTGTCCAAAATCTTGATAGGCCTCATCGGGAAAGATAAATCTGCCTCTAGTTCCATCGTTGTATAGTCCAACACATGAGACTCATCCGGCACATATTTCCTCAACATCGATATATGAAATGTATTGTGTACTTCCACCAGCTGTGGGGGTAAGGCCAATCTGAAGGCAACCGGCCCGACTCGCTTCAATATCTCGAACGGTCCTACAAACCTCGGGCTCAGTTTTCCTTTCTTACCAAACCTCATAACTCCCTTTGACGGAGATACCTTCAGAAACACGTTGTCTCCTTCCTGAAACTCTAAATCTCGTCTTCGGTTATCTGCATAGCTCTTCTGTCTGCTCTGCGCTGTCTGTAGTTTCTGTCGAATCTGTTTCACCTTCTCTGCACAATACCGCACTAGTTCCGACTTCATCACTTGACTTTCTCCAACCTCTGTCCAGCACGTAGGTGATCTGCACGGTCTTCCATATAGAGCTTCAAACGGTGCCATTCCAATGCTAGAGTGATAGCTGTTGTTGTAGGCAAATTCGATCAATGGTAGATGATCATCCCAATTGCCCTTCCAGTCAATAGCACACGCTCGGAGCATGTCTTCTAAAGTCTGAATGGTTCTTTCTGACTGTCCATCACTCTGTGGATGAAAAGCTGTGCTAAAACTGAGTTTAGTGCCAAGTGCTTCCTGAATTCCCTTCCATGTCCTGGACGTAAATCTTGGATCTCGATCTGACACAATCGATATCGGTGTACCATGTAGTCTCACTACTTCCTTGATGTACAACTCGGCTAAACTCTCCGGACTCTGCTTCCATCTGATTGGTAGAAAATGAGCCGTCTTAGACAATCGATCGACAATCACTATAATTTGAATTGACAAGTGTATGTCCGAGAGGAATATGCTAGCCAATTAGGAATTTATTTCAAAGAGAGAGAGAGAGAGACGATACACTAATTTATTCTGATGGATTCAAAGCCTTGGAATCTTCCATATTAATTAAATCTCAACTTAGTTTAGTTAAAGTTAACTGCTTTCCTTAGATTAAATAAAAATTGTAACTTTTCTATTGACGGTAATATTCGACGGCAACCATGCTACTGGGTATAATGTTTATGATGGACGTCTAAGAAAAAGGATGGCCCCCCTGCATAGCTGCCTATGGATAGTTCACACGGTACAGAAGATGATCAAACAAGGATGCATCCCAATGATTTTGATCAATACTTGGGAGAGGATATTGGAGATAACTCATACCATCAATCATTCTCCAATCTCCTTGCTAAGGATGTCCATGCAAGCCCCTTCGCCCCTGGCTCCTCAGGACGTCTTGCAACATATCCCAGGTGAGCGAATATGAAAACTATAATGTTATACCATATCCATGTTTATGACATGTTAATAAACATTTATTCGAGAAGTATTTGTACATTTATTAAACTTTTTGACATTTATTATTCCTGTTCTTGTGTGTAGGTACCTCCAAATGCCGACTCTCCTTCTTCCCAAACTCCCATACAGATGCCTCCACATGCCCACACTGATCCCCCCAGGCCTATCCCCCCTGCTACCCTAGTTGACAAGCGTAATAATTCAAAGAGGAAGACTTACTCCTTATCAGAAATATCAACTGGCTTTCAGACACTGTCACTATGCTTGCAAGAAATGCGTTTGCCGAGAAGCATGTAACAATCTTGTCTGAGGAGAAGCAATCAGAGAATGAAGAACTCACTAGATCTTTACGTCTACTACACCGCCTCCCTAAATATGATGTCAGTAACCCAATGTATAGTTATGCGATATCATTATTCCGAAATCTGCATAATAGACGAATGTGGCTGCACCTCGAAGATGATCCCAAACTTGCTGAGGAGTGGTTGATGAGACTGTGGGATGGGAAGACACCCCCCCTTCTAGGCCCGTAGGGAACTATTTCTTTCATGATGCGACTGTTTCTTTAATCGTTGAGCTATTATATGCATGTATGTCCTGTGTGTGGTTAACTACTATTTCCTTATCCTTGACGGCACATTACTACTATTTGCCATGTGACTACAAAATTTCTGAACTATTATTAAGCATGTAACTCATGTGTGTGGTGAGCTATTATTTTCTTATCCACAACAGCACATTATTACTATTCTCCATGTGACATGTGATTTGTGACTATTATTAAGCATGCGACTCCTGTGTGTGGTGAGCTATGATTTTCTTATCCACTATGACACATTACTACTATTCTTCATATGACATGTGATTTGTGACTATTAGTAAGCATGTGACTCCGCTCCTGGACAGTCCAAGCGCATGTGACTTGGGAGAGCTTTTATATATGAGCCTAGTTGTGAGGCATCATCCAGTCATGATAAGGAGCAATGATCATGTATTGCTCTTTACAACTGTCTTGAGGGGTTATATCAGTTTTCTAGTTCATCTCACGACCACCTTATACATTGCTATTGTGTAATCGATATCCACTCCCATCGTCTAATCGATTACACTACTGCATTCAATTTGCCCATATTTTCCACATCAGCAGAGTTTGCTCCTTCCATTGTCGGGAAACAATGGACCCTTGGGTAAGCAAAACAGTTTCCCTACCTAATCAATAAATATTAGTCAATCAGAAGTATCATTTGGTAATCGTTATTTTCCTTTTGTAGAGGTGGATGTACTTTAGCGATGATGATGAGGATGCTGCAATAATTCAGCAGTGTGCTATAGCTATGGAACATTATTGAAATCCTCCCTCTCGTAATATTGTTCACCCACATCGCCACACGGGAGATGAGTTGGGGCATGAATTTTCCCACTCAGAAGAGACCATACATAGGTATGTGTATAATGTTTATGCCACATTAGAGCAATGGTTCCATGCTATCATATGCCCCATGGTTTTACTCGACCACATGCTATCATACATTCAGAATAATAGAAAATATTATCAATTTTTCAAGGATTGCGTGGGGGCGATAGATGGCACGCATGTCATGGCGAAGGTGAAGTCTGAATTGTCAAATGCATATAGGGGTAAACAAAAGGTGACTACACAAAATGTCATGTGTGTGTGCGATTTTAGCATGCATTTTACTTATGTCATTTCAGGGTGGGAGGGGTCAGCCCATGATCAAAGAATTCTCGACTCCGTCTTAGACGATCCTTTATCTGGTTTCCCATGACCACCTTCGGGCAAGTATTACGTGCTTGACACAGGATATGCGAACAAGGTGGGGTTCCTAGGTCCGTACAAAGGACAAGGTCGCAGGTATCACCTTGCTACTTTCCAACAACGACGGCCAAGTGGAAGGCATGAGATGTACAATTACATCCATGTGTCCCTACGGAATATAGTTGAGAGGGCATTTGGGACATTTAAAAAATGTTGGCACATTATGGAAAATATGACCTCTTATCCAATTTAGATGCAAGCAAAATTTGTGTATGCTTGTGCTGCACTGCATAACTTTATTCAAGAGCAACACAATAGTGCCAGTGACCTCGGCATGAGAGATTAGTTGCTGCCCGATTACGAAACAGATGAAGCATTCCGAGCGTTGGTTCAACCAACTAATGATAATGATCCTTCTAGTAGTGATGGAGATGACGGGGAACAGTCGGGCCCAGATGATGGATTAATGGTGCGGCTATGAGATCGAATCCAGAATGAGATTGGGAACTCACTTTCTATGCCTCCTGATCCGCCACCCAGTCAGCAACATCGTCGATGGTAATGTTGTCCAATTACTACTACATGCTAAGTTGTAATCTGTTATTAATTGTCTCTGACGTAATTGTGAACTTACCAATATCTGTTCCATGAGTAAACATCTCCAACCCGTGTTGGACATTTGTAAATATTTATTAACATATGTACATGGATATCATGTAATCGATTTCATGATAGAGCACCTCTATCGTGTAATCGATTACAGATAGAGGTGCATGACATGCCTATCATGTAATCAATTTCACGATAGAGGACCTATATCGTGTAATTGATAACACGACTCCAGTGCACGACATGCCATCGTGTAATCGATTTCACGATAGAGCACCTCTTTCGTGTAATCGATTACATGACACATACTTGAATATCTTATTATAAATGAATGTCTATCTGTATATAACTTACAAAAATAATGTGTACAATACAATGATTTTGCAATTTGCAAGTAGAGTACACTCGTTTTGCAATCAGAGAAATGTCCTCAACTAGTGGATCCTACATCGTCAAATTCCCTCTCCATCTTGCCCCTGAGCAAAACTGCCGCGATCGTTGGCCGAAATAGCATTGTTATGGCCATCTGATCAAACACTGGTTTGATAACCCCTGATGCCAATTGAGTTGCATACATCATTACGTAGATTTTGTAGTCGGCGGAATTTTGTTGGAAGGGTGCATCCCTTATTTGGGACATCTCTCAGTGCCCAGCTCCTCTAATGTTGAAATGGTTTTCGAGGAGAATATTCAAGAAGTCCACTACATGTTGAGCAGCCGCCTTATGGTGTGGGTGCGTTGCTGGATTCCTCCCTAGAGGATTGTAGAATCACCAACGTAGGGTGGGGAAGTGTAGAATCAGCAAGCAGTAATGAGTGGATATATGGATTGGGAAGAAGGCATAAGTCATATCATGTACGATGCCCTTCAGCGGGTTATCTACCAACTTACGCGCCAGCTGTGTATTATCCCTGTCGAGGACGAACTCCTACAAAATAGTAAAATATATGATGGGAAGTATAGTTCATTGCCTAAAGCACCCGTGTAACAATAAGTAAATGTAGCACACTTATCCATTCAATAAATTTAGCAATTACAATTTGTCCAAAGAAGCAGTATGGATACATCAATACATTGGAGTTCTTAGCTCATCTCTCGTGTAGCAGTTTGAAGAACTCATCAATGACCTACATCTACTTGAATACAATAAGAGGTATTCCAATCAGAGAAATGTCCTCGAAAAATGTCAATGATGTGTGCTTACCGGGTAGTTTATTTCGGGCATCTACAGCAAACTTAAGTAGTCTGACTCCACCAGTGTCTCTACTGGATACTTCTGCCTTGGGTGCCTCATCCAGTACATAATTGTCTTTCGATCTATTCGTGTCAACACAGCCATTTTGAAGCATATCTTACTACCCACGTAGTCGGTGGGTACGACTTCAACATGACGTTCTTCATGTGTTTTAGCCTCGACTACATGCGCCTTTCCCTTTCTAATGTGCGTATCACCTGCCTTCTCTTTAGAAGGATCAGTATCCTCAGTGGGCACAACTACTTGAGAGGTCGGTCGAACCTGACTTGCCTTCACTAAACACCTTCTTTTTTCCTTTAGGCACGAGAGGGTCGGGTGGGAGTCAGAAGTGTGTGCAGGTTCTTCTTCAACTTCCTCGCGTAACTTATCCAAAAATCTACTCACATTTTTAGCCTACCCGCGCGTAAACTTTGGCATAATTGAAACACGCTCACCGTGGTCGTGAGTCAACTTTGGCCTATCTGAAACAAGATAAAGGCAATGAGGGTGTATAAGACTTACTGCAAATGAGGATATCCCAGAGGAATGTAGAATGGGCACTATAGTACACTATAGTTACCACTATCATGTAATTGATTACATGACAGACACCTCTATTGTGTAATCGATTATATGATAGGCATATCTATCGTTAATAGATCAGTCAAGTGCAAGTGAAACTACTTGCTTTTGTTGTCTTGTGGGCGGTAACCTTGTGCTGGGTAGGAGGTGATTCTGGCCCGTATGTAATATCCTATTGAGGCTTCTCTGCCTCCGCTCGAGGTGACAGATCCGTGCGCGGCACTTCAACCTACTGGTCCCTTTGGGGCCTCTCTGCCTCCATAGCCCGGGTGACAGATCAGTGGGTTCTGCCTGCTCATTTGTTGTGGTCTGCATCCCACTCGACTCACCTCGTTCGGTGTGTGGTTGCTTTCGGCCTCCAGTCACATGCTTATGAGCCTTCTGTGGTGGTTGCTGGGAATGTTGTGGTACATCATCACCCAAGTTGTCAACAAGCACCCTGACTGAGTGGTTCCACTCTTTCATTCTTTGAATACCCACAATTACAGTAGGGAATCTAAAGCCTTGAGTTTCCGTCATTTCGGTCTGTTCGAGGGCGACAGTAATGAGGGAATTAATACCTTGAAGAACACCCTGCAAGGACGTGACATGATGGTGGAAAGTCTTCAGCGGCCTCATTCTCGGTGATGACAGAGTATGAGGTTGCTGTTGGGGGATGAGATATGACTCTCCTGACAATGGGGAGATGACATCCACTACGTCTGTTTGGACATCCAACTTCTCGAATCGGTGGCTGTAATATGGTCAAAATTTGTGATGTAATTTGATGCCCTTATCTGGTTCCACCACTAGCACCCCAGATCCGGGCCACCTTCGCACTCTAGGACTACATGGACCCATGCTGGAGTGAAACAGAGATGTGTGCTCGAACAACCATATCTGCGTAATGAAATAAAAATCAGTAGACAATGAAGGACTAATATTGCATCAGAAAACCGAATACATGATAGAGGTGCCTACCATGTAATCGATGTGACGATAGAGGTGCCTACCGTGTAATCGATTACACGATAGAGGTGCCAACTGTGTAATTGATGTGACGATATCCACTACCATCGAGTAATTGATTACACGATAGAGGTGCATATCGTGTAATCGATGTGACGATATCCACTGCCATCGAATAATCAATTTCACTATAAGCTGAATATAGGGATCTATGAATTACCTGTAATACATATGCGGCTCCTGCCAGACTCTCGCCGCTAGACGTCTCTCTAGTAGATCTAAAGTGTAAATATTTGGATGCTTCTGACATTTTTGAAACAAGTATTTTTTGGATGGCGAGTGGCCAATTGTACATTGACAGTTGGGAGAGGTCGTCGAGATAATTTTAGAGCTTTGAAGGGACTGATCTGGTTGATTGTGGGAAGAGCACGGTGGAAAACATGTGTAGGATGATCAACCGAACCATATCATCCTCTGAACACATCTGTTTTCCCCATCAAACATTTATCAAGTAGTTCTTCAATATATTGCTTCTCCGGTTTCCGCATGGAGAAAAGCTTATGGTAGAATGCACCTTCTGGGGCCAGGAGTTTACCATCAGAAGATTTCCACAACACATTCTCTCCAGATGTCCGCAACCCAGTGAGAAGGGGAACATCCTGCCCAGTGAAGGGTAACCTTCTCCCCTTAATGATGAACACCATACGACGCTCATCCCAACATTCTACCAAGACATCAATCAAATTCATAGCGACCACTACCTCTCAGCATTCGAATATGATGCAATGTGGGTAACGCTCTGCAAGTTATAGAGACTTGGTGAGAGCTCCTGGTGTACACTGGGTAAGCGTTATATCTCCTAGGGGTCCGCAAAGAGCTCCTCTCTTGGGTGGAAGAAGGTTGTGGATCCATCTGTTATGGAATATGAGAGTCGGGTCTCATATTAGACGATATGAGCAGCATCATGTGTCCGTGACACGATATGAGGAGACAATCATGCAATCAGACACATGACATCAAACACTATAACAAAAATTTACCAATGAAGAAACAAAATCTCAGATTTTTAAATCTTACCAGTGGGGAGGCGGTGTCTGTGGGTGTATTGTCAGCTAACGCAAACCTGAAACCCTGATTTCGTGTATCCGGCAGATCTACTGAGCTGCAATCGTCAAGGAGCCTGATTCTGCCTCTGACAATCCCAAACCCCGATTCTTGATCATGCAATCGCAAACCCTAACCCTCTTTTGCAGATGAGCGGTGATGTTCAAGTGACAAAAATGGGCGTAAATACTGTTTCAGAAGCGATCGAGTCTTGGGAAAGTTGTCGTGGAAGGATACACGGCACGCATGCATATTGACACGAATGAAGGTTATATGGCATGCATGCAGACTGACACGAATAACGTGCCGGTCATGTAATTCTGTTGGAAAAGAGCCGCTATCGAGTAATCGATTACACGATGAACACCGCTATCGAGTAATCAATTACACGATAGCGGAACACATGATGAGGTGGATAACATGTAATCGATTAGACGATGAGTAAGGCTTTCGAGTAATCGATTAGACGATGGACGATGAGCAAGGCTTTCGAGTAATCGATTACCGTGAAAGGCTGTTTATCACTTTTGCTTCCCAAACATAAATCAAGCTGATAAATTTTCATGTTCCCAAATTGAAATTAGTTGAGCCAAATCACCCTGAAAATTTTCACTTGTCAACCGGATGGGCTTTCTGCTTCCAAACATAAGTCACCAATCACCCTTGATAATGGTCACCCTAACAAAAAACCAGACTGATATTTTTCAGCTTCCAAAAGCACCCTAAATCAGCATAAACGTTCAGAATTGAATAAGTATTGGGAGTGGACTCCCAGTCAAAGTGGACTCCCGTTTGAAGTGGGATGTGGACTAACAACAAAATTAGAAAAGAAAGGAGAATCTATTAGACTTTTGCTGGGACAAAAGTAAATTTGTTGCCTGCCAAAAAAAAAACACAACGTGATGTGAGCATGCGTTAAGGTAAAAATGTGTAGCAAAACTAACAAAATGCATGGCAACAAAGTGAGCAGATGTGGTCTACTTTGGCATATTGACTCATATGCGCCTGATTCCTCATCTTGGCTCACATGTGTATGACATAACAACACATGAAAATGTGAGTACTTAAGAATGTGCGTAGTTAGTTCCGTGTCGAGCCCACTCAAATTGGTACACCACTGATCTACACATGAATATGCATTTTATTATCTCCTTAGCTTATGTTTATTTTAGTGTTTGAATATGCATTAGTGCAACTTTAATGTAGTTTTTGGTTTTTGCAGGAAACAAGAGAAAGATGCATAAATGAGGTGAAAAGTGATTTTAATGGATAAATCTTCATAACTTCGTGTGCATATCTCTGATTAGACTGATTCAAGTTTCATCTTAAATTGCGCAATACAGTAACAACGATCAATCAGGAAGAAAAATGATCGATCGGCTGGCGAGATGAAACGGACGATCGGAGCGACAACGTAGGAATGAACGAAGGAAAATGATCGATCAGGAAGCGATCGATCGGCAATATGGAGCGATCGATCGGTTATTGCGGCAAAACCTAAATCAAGCCTATTTCGACTCAGATTTGGAAGGGGACTTCGGGGTTTCTCTTCAAACATATAAATAAGCCTTAAGAGAGAAACGTTTTGAGGATCTTCAGTTATATTGGAGACTACAGAGGAGCAAGAGAAAGAGTCTTTTGGAGCCAAAGAAGAAGAAGAGATCCATGCTAATGGAACTCTCAAAACATGCTTTTCTTTTCTCTCTTTCTATGTGTAACTAAATTCTTTGTTAAGGTTAGATGAAGCTTTAGATATGTGTATTGCTACTCTTGTTAGTTTCATTTAATAAAATTGATTATGATTCATGCTTAATGCTATGTCATGAGTTCCTTTTGAGTACTTGACCATAGACTTAATAGATATAAATGAAATTATATCTTTTTAATCCTTGTGTCTAACCAAGAACAGGTTTGTGATTGATTCTATGCCCGACCAAGGGTAGGATTGATTACACAATAGTGGATGAACTTCCGTGTCTGACCAAGAACATTAGTGAATTCATTGGTGATTCGTGTGTCCGACCAAGAACACGAATTACCATATCATGTCAATCTGCGTGGCATAATAATCAAGATAAGTAATTGCATATTTAGTGGTGGATTCATTGCCTTGATAATTCTCTCCATTGATTAATCTCAATTTAGGGGCCATTTGGGGCATGATTATAAGCAAATATCCATAGGGGATTTTCTAGATCCACTGTAGCATCCATGCTTTTTCCATATCCAGTGTGAAACATGATCTGAGATGTTTCAGCTGGATATGGAAAAAATATGGATGCTACAGTGTAGCAAAACATCCACTACTTTTAATCACGCCCCAAACGACCCCTTAGTTTAGTTAAAGTTCACTATTTTCCTTGGAATAACTAAAAACTGCACTTTCCTCTTGAATTTGGTAAATTGTTTAACTGCCCCTGAGGTTCGACAACCCTTAATACTCGCTGTAGTACACAATTGCCTTGTTTACTTGTAAGGGTTTAATTTTAAACGATGAAGTTTTTGGCGCCGTTGCTGGGGAAAATGATTGATCGGGAAATGATCGATCGGCAATACAAAGCGATCGATCGGTCATTGCAGCAAAACCTAAATCAAGCCTATTTCGACTTGGGTTTTGAAGGGGACTTTGGGGTTTCTCTTCAAACATATAAATAGGCCTTAAATGAGAGTATTTTGAGGATCTTGAGCTATATTGGAGACTAGCGAGGAGCAAGAGAAAGAGTCCTTCGGAGCCAAAGAAGAAGAAGAGATCCATGCTAATTAAACTATCAAAACATGCTTTTCTTTTCTCTCTTTCTAGGTCAAGTTTTTGATGCCATTGCCGGGGAGGGAAGCTAATAGTTTACCAAATTCATAGCGTAGTTAGTTTTAGAGTAGCTTATTATTAATTTAGATTTATTTTCAGTAAACTTAATTTGTGTCTTTGCTGCTGCAGGATTAAGAGAGGACTTGGATTCTCGCCAATGTTAGAAGGGCCATCCCTTCCCACTATTTACACTCTCTTAACTTTCTCATTAGAATAATCTGGTTGCTTGGTGTTTCACTTTCTTTTTGGGATTGCATGACGTGCTAGTTGTCGTTATTAGGATGCTAGTTGTCTCTATCTAAGGTTGATGTTTGCTAGTGATCGCTATTAGGACTGTTACGTGTTTTGTTGCTTTTTATTGTGCATGCATGGTCGTCGCTCCCTGAACCCTGACCTTGCCTTTGATCCTGACCCTGGGCGCCTTTATAGAATCTATAGAACTCCTAGCAACCCGATCTCTGAAATCCATCCCATGGAGGACAACCTGAACTTTGGGGGTGGGAATGGCCTAAACCAGAATCCGGTAGTACCCCATATCCGTACCCGGCAAGACTACTACCGTCCCACCACCTACACATTCCCTCCTGCATCAGCTTACCTGACAATGTGGCTAACTTTGAGATTAAGCCCAACATCATCCAAATGTAGCTTAGCTACCATGGCCAGCTCAATAAGAATCCTTATAGGCATCTCCAAAATTTCCTGGAGGTTAGCACAACCTTCAAACTCACATTGTTTGATGACTAGGTGCGCCTTAGGTTGTTCCCATTCACCTTGAAAGACAGGGCTAAGGAATGGTTATACTCCCTTGAATACAACTCTATTTCCACTTGGGAGGAACTTCAGGCCGAATTCCTTAAGAAATATTTCCCTGTAGGGTGGACTAATAAGATCCGCAATGAAATCATCACCTTTACCCAGCTACCTAATGAACAAGTCCATGAAAGTTGGGAAAGAATGAAAGCCCTACTCCGGTCCTACCCACATCATGATGTGCCCAAGTGGTAATTAGTGCAGCGATTTCATGAGGGTGTGTGCGATCAGCACAAGACATTAATTGATGCCTCTTGTGGAGGCACATTCATGAAGAAAACCCTGGATGATGCTTGGGATCTACTAAAGGACCTGAGCGAAAACTCTGTACATAGTGCCACCCTCTATAGATCTGAAGGCCATATGCCTGGTAAGAGTGCAACAAGGGGAGGCATGTACGATGTCAAAGCCACCACCAATTTAGAACACCAAGTGGCATCTCTGACCGAGAGGGTTGACATGTTTTTCTCTCAGACTCCACCTTATAACCCAACCTCTCAAGATGCCTGTGTCAATTGTGCTAGCCCTCTGCACACCATAGTTGACTGCCCCTCAGCCTCCAAGTATCCAGATCTTGTACAGGAGCATGTCAACTTTGCACAGATACCCTAGAGCCAACAACCCCTACTCAAATACCTACAACCCGGGGTGGCGAAATCATCCAAATTTTGCTTGGAGATAACCTAACTAGGGGTCCACTTTTAATCAAGCCCCAAGACAGGAATTCCAAAGCCAACAACCTCAACCTTTCCAACCTTCCTTAGCTCCTCAATTTAGCCAATCCAACAAGAAACCAACCTTAGAAGATCAGATGAGCCAAATACTAGCCACCCTATCTGAGATAAAGACCGACAAAAAATCCCAAGCCTAGCTTGTCCATTCCCATACACAATCCATTGCCAAAATAGAAACCCAATTAGGACAGCTAGCCCAGGCCCTAAACTGTAGAGAAGCGGGAACCTTGCCGAGCCAACCCTAGCAAAACCCTTGAGGCCAGTTTCGAGTTGAATCCTCCCAATACCCTCCTGAGCAAGTTCAAGCCATAACTACCCTGAGGAGCAGAAGGCAAATTGACAATAGGGTTAAGGACTTGTACCAAGGTACCCCGAGTGAGAAAATTGCTCATGAGATAACAAGAGAACCCACTCCAATCAAAGCCCTACCTGTTAGTTCTCAAACCCAGCAGGATGACCTAACCGAGGCTCAGAAAGAGAGATCTTATATTCCGAGGGTGCCATACCCACAATGCTTGGACAAACTCTCTCCGTTTAGTAAATCCCACCAAAAGATGGAGGAGATGTTCGAGGTGTTCAAGCAGGTTAAGGTCAATCTCCCTTTGTTAGATGCAATAAAATAAGTGCATGCTTATGCCAAATTCCTGAAAGACCTTTGTACCTAAAAGCACAAAGCTAATTCCAATTTGTCTAAGAAGGTCTTCCTTACCGAGCAAGTAAGTTCCCTATTGATACATAATCTTCCACCGAAGTATAAGGACCCAAGATGTTCAACAACTTCATGTGTGAAAGGGAACCATACTATGGATAAGGCATTGTTAGATTTGAGGGCGAGTGTCAATTTATTGCCTTATTCTATTTATAAGCAACTAGGGTTGGGAGAATTGAAACCGACTACCATTACATTACAATTTGCTGACCAATCAATTAAAGTTCCACGTGGTGTTATTGAGGATGGTCTGGTGCATGTTGATAAAATTTTCTTTCCGGTGGACTTTATTGTCCCAGATACACAACCTGCACAGAACATTGGTAGTCAGATTCCTGTGATTTTGGGACGTCCATTCCTGGCGACGTACAATGCTATTATAAATTGCCAGGATGGGGTGCTAAAATTGTCTTTTAGAAATTTAAATGTCAAACTGAATATGTTTAATGTTCAAAAACAACATTCACTGCTAGATGAGTCCTATGCAGTTCATATGATTGACACTCTGGTGGATGGTGCACCACCATGGATTTGTTCATTAACCCTAATGTGCATAGTAGGACCATAGATGGACTGAATGTTGGATTGAAAGACCCCGAATAAGTTGGATAAATGGCTCCGTCTAGCTGAAGACGTTAAACTTAGCGCTTGGTGGGATGCAACCCACGTATTCAGGCGTATTCTCTTATTTTTCTTCTCCTTATTGTTATGTTTTATTGTCATTTTGTTTTACATCAAGGGCAATGTACATAATAGGTTTGGGGAGAGGATAATACTTGTGTTTTTTTTAAAAAAAAAGAAGAACAGTAGATACTATCGATCGGCATTTCATACACGATTGATCGAGAAAACAGCGCAGGGAGAATGAAAAAAAACACAGTAGATACAATCGAACAATCACACACGATCGATTGCTGTGCGATCGACGCCGTATATGGACAATCAATTGTCATATGGTACACTTGATGCCGTTCATCTACGATCCGACGGGCGCTGTTTCTCATTTTATAAAGCGATCGATCGGCTTGTTTTGGCGATTGATCGCGGGTCATCTTCCTCGTGCTTTAAATTCCAGCGGCCGCGGCGAGAGAAACCTATTTCTGCTCGCCGCCGCCGCTTCTAACCCCGTTTTGGACAAAAACTCTGGCGCTCGACTGATTTTTCCACGTAGGTTCCAGATCCAGTGTCTATTTTCGTGATTTCCCTCTCCATTCCTGGCAATTACTCATTTTTCTTTCGATAAGCCGAAACTCAAAAATTTGATTTTTCTTGGTTTCTGGTGGATACTTTGGAAATTTGTCTCATGCATGCTCTTATATTGACTATTGCGATGATTATGCGTGATTTCTAGCATCGGATTATTTGATTTTAGGCATTTTCCCTAATTTTTATGATTTTTGTTCAAATTATGAACAGTGTTATTGAAAAAAAAATTCAAAAATTGCGAAGTGGATCGTGTATCATCTACTGTTACATGATTGTTGTGATGATGAAGTTTGTAGTTACATGCTGGAAAATTTCACTTTAATGTGATTTTTACTATTATCTTTGGTTCTCCGGTGCAATGCCTCAGAAGACGGTTGCTTAGAAAAGCCCTAGGGGTGAGGCGTATACTTCACGCCCTGTTCCTTCCACTCCTGCACCTGAGACCAAGGTTTTCAAAACCGGACCGGCCATCGACCCGGATCGATGGCCGGTCCGGTTGGACCGCGGTTTGACCACGGTCAAACCGGAATGACCCGGTTTTGAAGTATAAATGGTAAATATATATTAAATAGTTAATTTGTATCATATTAACATAAGAGCCCAGGTAGCCCAGGTGGTTAAGGCTGTTGGTTTGGGAGGAAGGGGGGGGGGGGGGTTCGAATCCCCCCTCAAACAACAACTTTTTTCAAAAAAAAAAAAAAAAAAAAAAAAAAAAAAAAAAATCAGTGACCGGTCCGGTTTAAGACAAACCGGCCGGTTTGAAAAAAATCGGCCGGTTTACCAGACCGGGGTAAACCGGGTGAACCGAACCGGTTTCCAGCCCGGTTCCGGTTCTCCGCGGTCGGACCGGCCGGTCCGGTCCGGTTTTGAAAACCATGCCTGAGACTCCTCCATAGCCCCGACCGATTCAGTATGAGAGGTAAGTTATCCTTAACCCCTACATTCCCGATCTTCCGACACAAAGATGGATGGAGGAGCGGCCGAATTGGGTGAATTATTTCACCCACATTGCCGAAAAGAGACAGAATGTGTATCCAATGGTGCATGAGGATCTGGTCCGTGAGTTTTATGTGAATGTCACCATTGAAGATAATGAGGATTCAGAACCCATTGAAGATAACGAGGATTCAGAACGGGTGGCCATCAAAAGTATAGTGTGTGACACTCCCGTTCGGGTCCGAGTCACCGAGATTGCCAGTGCCAAGGGGTGGGAACGAGGTACTATTCATCATTCTGATTTTGATGGGTATAAGTTTGCAATCTTTCGCAACATTACAGGTCGCTTGACAGGATGGACCATTGGGCCTGGGACCACGACATACCTCTCTGCCATCAGCATTCTACCTGAGTTCCGCTTCGCCTTCTTGATTTTACAGCATGATGTATGGTTGGCCCGAAAGGAGAAAGTTGACCGAACCATGACCGATTTGCTATATGTATTCGGCAACTATACCAGGTGTCGTGATCTTGACTTACCTTCATTCGTCTTTGGGCAGATTAAGCAGATGTTGGTAGGGAGAAAAGATGAAAGGCTACTGATCTACACATGAAATATGCATTTTATTATCTTCGAAACTTATATTTATGCTAGTGTTTGATTAGAATAACTACTATAATATAGTTTTTGGTTTTTGTAGGAAACAAGAGTAATACACAGAAATGAGGTGAAAATAGACTTCAATGGCTAAATCATCATAACTTCATATGCAAATATCTGATTAGACTGATTCAAGCTTCATGTTAAATTTCAAGAAGTCAGTCTCCAATGCCACCAATCACGCGCAATTCAGAGTTCGGAGTAGAAAGATATAGCCTTTTTGAAGATTGTGAACAGTAACTACGATCAATCGTCCATTCAACGCGATCGATAGCATGAGCCGCAAAACAGTGTTATTGACAAAAGTGATCAATTGGACATAAAAATGATCGATCGTATCCACTGGAGTTTTTGATCCACAGAAGACAGTAACAACGATCGATTGGAATCATATGGCGTCGATCGGAGGAAAATAATGAAGGAATTACGATTGATCGGTAAAAGATCGATCGGTAATACGTACGATCGATCGCCGTGTGCGGTAAACCGAAATATGACCTATTTCGACTCGGATTTGGAAGGGGACTTTGTAGTTTCTCCTCAAACATATAAATAGGCCTTATGGGAGAACATTTTGGGCTACCTTGGGGAATCTAGAGACCATCTCTGAGCTAAATTGGAGGCTAGAGCAAAGGAGAGAAGAAAATGAAGAACATGATGATGGATTCTTTCCCAATGCGTGGCTAAACACTTTTCCAAAGCGTAGATGAAGCTCAATAATATGGTTGTGTAGTTTCTTTTCTCTCATCTTATGTTTTTGCTCTAGTTGGTGTATGGATTTTATTGTATAATTATTGTTAATTCATTAAAAGTTTGTTCTTTGTACTCGAGAGAGACAAGAGTGAATTCTTGTGAGTTTCAATCGAAAGAATACTTGCATATCCGAGAGGAATGTAAGTAGACTGAGGTGTTATATATCAGTAAAGTTTCATTTGTTTATACTCGAGAGAGATAGATCACAATTCCATATTTTAATTGTTTTATGTGTTACATCCGAGAGGAGAGCACTATATTTTGAGTTGACAAGTGTATGTCCGAGAGGAATAAGCTAGCCAATTAGAAATCTTTATTCAAAAGAGAGAAAGGAACGATACACTAGTTTATTGTCGTGGATTCGAAGCCTTCGTCTTCTCCATATTGATTAATTCTCACTTAGTTTAGTTAAAATTCATTGCTTTCTTTAGATTAATTAAAAACTGCAACTTTCTCTTGAATTTGGTAAAATATTTATCCGTCCCTGAGGTTCGACAACCTTATCAATATTCGCCGTAGTATAATTGCCTTGTACACTTGCAAGGGTTTTATATTTAAGCGATCAAGTTTTTTGCGCCGCTGTCGGGGACGACAAAATAGTTTACTAAATTCTTAGCATAGTTAGTCTTAGAGTAGCTTAGTGTTAATTTAGATTTCAGTAGCTTAATTTCATTTTTCTTGTTTTGCAGGATTAAGAGAGGACATTGATTCTTATCATCATTGGAAGGGCCATCCCTTCCCACTATTTGCACTCTCTTAACCTTCTTTTAGAGTAACATTGGGTGCTTGGTATTTTCAATTTTCTTTGTGGGATTGCATGGCGTGCTAGTTGTCGCTATTAGGATTGCTAGTTGTCGCTATCTAGGGTTGATGCTTGCTAGTTTTCACTATTAGGATTGTTATAAGTTTTGTTTGATTTTTATTTTGCATGCATGGTCGTCGCTCCCTGAACCCCGACCTTACTTTTGATCCTGATCCCGAGCGCCTATATAGAATCTGCAGAACTCCTAGCAAACCAATCCCTGAAATCCATCCAATGGAGGACAACATGAACCTTGGGGTGGGAATGGACAAAATCAGAATCCACTAATGCCCCATGCCCGTACCCTACAAGACTACTACCATCCTATTGCCCACACCTCCCCCTCCTGTATCCTACTGTCTGCAACAGTGGCTAATTTTGAAATTAAGCCAAACATCATCCAGATACTGCCCACATACCATGGCCAACTCAATGAGAACCCATATAGGCATCTCCAAAATTTCCTGGAGGTTAACACAACCTTCAAACTAACACTGTCTGATGACTAGGTGCACCTTAGGATGTTCCCATTCACTTTGAAAGACAGAGCTAAGGAAGGGCTATACTCCCTTGCACATAACTCTATTTCCACTTGGGAGGAACTTCAGGTTGAATTCCTAAAGAAATATTTTCCTCTAGTTGAAATTATCACCATTACCCAACTACCCAATGACCAATTCCACGAAAGTTGGGAAAGAATGAAAGCCCTACTGCGGTCCTACCCACATCATGTTGTGCCCAAGTGGCAATTAGTGCAGCGATTTCATGAGGCTGTGTGCGATCAGTACAAGACCTTAATTGATGCCTCTTGTGGAGGCACATTTATGAAGAAAACCCCAAATGATGCTTGGGATCTACAAGAGGACCTGAGCGAAAACTCTTTACACAGTGCTACCCTCTATAGATCTGAAGGCTATATGCCTGGCAGGAGTGCCTCAAGGGGAAGCATGTACGATGTTAAAGCTACCACGAACCTAGAACACCAAGTGGCATCCCTTACAGAGAGGTTTGACAGGTTTTTCTCTAAGACTTCATCATATACCCCAACCTCTCAAGATGCCTGTGCCATTTATGCCAACCCTATGCACACCATAGTTGACTGCCCCTCAGCCTCCCAGTATCCAGATCTTTTACAGGAGCACGCCAAACTTTGCACAAGGATACCCTAGAGCTAATAACTCCTATTCAAATACCTATAACCCGGGGTGGCGAAATCATCCAAATTTTGCCTGGAGACAACCTAACCAGGGGCCCACTTTTAATCAGGCCCCAAGATAGGAATTCCAAAGCCAACCTCATCCTTATCAACCATCCTCAGCTCCTCAATTCAGCCAATCCAACAAGAAACCATCCTTACAAGACCAAATGAGTCAAATACTAGCCACCCTAACGGAGATGAAAACCGACCAAAAATCTCAGGCCCAGCTTATCCATTCTCATACACAATCCATTGCCAAAATAGAAACCCAATTAGGACAGCTGGCCCAATTAATGAACCGTAGGGAAGTAGGTACCCTGCCAGCCAACCACAACAGAACCCTAGAGGATAGCTTGCCATCGAGGGTTCCCAATATCCAAATGAGTAGGTACAAGCCATCACTACCTTGAGGAGTGGTAAGCAAAATGATAATCAGGTTAGGAACCCATGCATTGGTATCGCGAGTGACGAAACTTCCCTAGAGAGAGCGAACGAACCCACTCCTATCAGTCCTGTCACAGTTAGTCTCCCTTAGCAGCATGAAATCCCTACGGAACCCACCATGGAAAAATCCTATATCCCTCGGGCTGCTTTCCCCCAATGCCTCAACAAACCCTCCCCGTTTAGTAAGTCTCATCAAAGAATGGTGGGTGTTCAAGCAGGTTAAGATAAACCCTCCACTCATAGATGCCTTCATATAAGTGCCTGCCTATGCCAAGTTCCTGAAAGACTTATGTACCCAAAAAAGAAAAGCGAAATCCAATGTCACACACAAGGTCTTTCTGACTGACCAAGTGAGCTCCTTACTGACCAGTGAAATGCCACCTAAATATAAGGACCCAGAAGTCCCTGTTATTTCCATCGTGATAGGCGACCATACCATTAGTAGAGCTCTCTTAGATTTCGGGGCCAGTGTCAACCTCCTCCCATACTCCGTTTATAAACAACTTGGACTAGGAGAGTTGCAGCCCACCTCAGTCACCCTTCAGTTGGCCGACCAGTCCTTTCGCAAACCTAGAGGTGTTATAGAAGACGTTCTTGTGGGAGTTGACCGGTTCTATTTCCCTGTTGATTTTGCCATCTTAGACATGGAACCGGTTGCCAACTCCCAATCCCAGATTCCTGTTATCCTTGGCCGCCCTTTCCTAGCCATAGCCTATGCCACCATTAACTGTAGGTCAGGGCTCATGAACGTCTCATTTGGGAACATGAAAGTTAAGTTAAATATCTTTAGTGCTTTCCAACAACCCTCGAGTGAAGCTGAGTGCCTTATGGTCAACGACCTAGATGACCTAGTCTAGGAGTACCTTCCCTTTGCTGTGCTTAAGGATGCCCTTGAGCACACCCTTTTCTATGACTGGATCGATACATATGAGGGCACACCTGACCTGGAAGAGGTCCACCACCATTTAGTGGCTGCCTTACACCCTGGACATACCCCATGGCGACCCCACCCTGACCCTCTTCCTGTGTCCACCGCCCCACCCCTAATACCATCCATAGAGTCCCCCCCCCCCCCACTTGAGCTGAAACCCCTTCCTAGCTCCCTGAAGTACGCATTTCTCTGTCTCAATGACACGCTTCCTGTGATTATCTCCCCGAGCCTATCTAGTGACCAGGAAGCCAAATTGTTGGAGATCCTTACCACACACCGACGAGCTATAGGGTAGACAGTGGCTGACCTCCGGGGTATAGACCCCTCTGTGTGCATGCATCGCATAAACCCCGAGGACCAGGCCAAACCTTCTAGAGAGTGCAGAGACGGTTGAACCCTCACATGAGAGAGGTGGTGATGAAAGAATTAGTGAAACTCTTAGACGTTGGAATCATATATCCTATCTCCGACAGTGAGTGGTGAGTCCCATCCAAGTTGTACTAAAGAAGTTAGTCTTAACTGTAAAAACAAACTCTGATGGTGAACTTGTGCCTGTGAGAGAGACTACTGGCTGGCAAGTGTGCATTGATTATAGGAAGCTGAACGCCAACACCCGTAAAGACCATTTCCCTCTCCCATTCATTGACAAAATCCTGGAGAAGCTAGCGGGCCAAGAGTTTTATTGCTTTTGAGACAGGTATTCAGGATATAATCAAGTGCTAGTCTTTCCAGGGGATCAGGAGAAGACAACTTTTACATGCCCCTTTGGTACATTTGCATACCGTAGGATGCCTTTTGGTCTTTGCAATGCCCCTGCTACATTTCAGCGCTGTATGATGTCAATCTTTTCTGACATGATTGACAAATTTTTGAAAGTTTTTATGGATGATTTCTCTGTTTTCATGGTTCAACAGGGGATTGTGCTTGGACATGTTATATCAAAAATGGGTATAGTGGTTGACAAGGCCAAGGTTGACCTGATTGCTAATTTACTACCACCTACATCAGTTAAAAAAATATAGTCTTTCCTTAGCCATGCAGGGTTTTATCGTCGATTCATCAAAGATTTTAGCAAGATATCACGTCCATTATGTCACCTTCTCGGTCAGGATGTGCAATTTGAATTTGATGAGTCGTGTAACGAAGCATTTACCACATTAAAAACCCTCCTCTTTAGCTCCCCCATCATTAAGCCCCCTGACTATACACTGCCCTTCGAAATAATGTGCGATGCATCCAATTTTGCTGTAGGGGCAGTGTTAGGCCGATGCCTCAACAAAATTCCTCATGTTATATACTATGCTAGCAAGACACTCAGTGATGCTCAATTGAATTATACTACCACAGAAAAAGAGTTGCTTGCTATTGTTTTTGCATTAGATTAGTTCAGGTCATATCTCTTGGGTAGTAAGATCATCATCTTCTCTGATCATGCAGCTTTGAGTTACCTTCTTTCCAAGAAGGATGCCAAGCCTAGGCTGATCCGTTGGATCATACTCCTGCAGGAATTTGACTTTGAAATCCGAGATAAGAAGGGATCTGAAAATATCGTGGCTGATCATTTATCCCGAATTCCTACCCATGAATTTTTCAGCCATGAACCTTTGAGGGATTCCTTCCCTGATGAGCAGCTTTTTGCTGTCTCCACCATGGTATGCACATATTGTGAATTATCTTGCTATGGGTCAAATCCCAACCTCATGGTCTAAAAATGATAAAGATTTATTTTTCTATAGAGTCAAACATTACTATTGGGATGACCCTGACCTGTTTAAGATATGTGTTGATCAAGTCATGCGACGATGTGTCCCAGAGAGTGAGTTTCATAGTACTTTATCTTTTTGTCACTCTCAGGCATGTGGTGGACACTTCGGTGGAAAGAAAACTGGGGCCAAAGTGCTTCAATGCGGTTTTTATTGGCCAACTATATTTAAAGACGCCCATGCTTATTGTCAATCTTGCGATAGGTGTCAAAAACTAGGAACCCTCTCAAAAAGGGATATAATACCACAGAAAAAGAGTTGTTTGCTATTGTATTTATATTAGATAAGTTTAGGTCATATCTCCTAGGTAGTAAGATCATCATTTTCTCTGATCATGGAACCTTGCGGTACCTTCTTTCCAAGAAGGATGCCAAGCCTAGGCTTATCCATTGGATCTTACTCCTGCAGGAATTTTACTTTGAAATCCAAGATAAGAAGGGATATGAAAATATCATGGCTGATCATTTATCCCAAATTCCTACCCATGAGTTGCTCAGCCATGAAACTTTGAAGGATTCCTTCCATGACGGGCTGCTTTTTGCTATCTCCACCATATCCCCACCTTGGTTTGCACATATTGTAAATTATCTTGCTGTGGGTCAAATCCCAACCTTTGGTTTAAACAGGATAAAGACCTGTTCATCTCACGCGTCAAACATTTCTATTGGGATGACCCTAATCTGTTTAAGATATGTGCTGATCAAGTCATAAGACGATGTGTCCCAGAGAGTGAGTTTCATTGCATCTTATCTTTTTGTCACTCTCATGCCTGTGGTGGTCACTTCGGTGGAAAGAAAACTGCAACTAAAGTGCTTCAAAGCGGTTTTAATTGGCCAACTCTATTTAAGGACGCCAATGCTTTTTGTCAATCTTGCGATAGGTGTCAAAAACTAGGAGCTTTGTCTAAAAGAGATATGATAATTTTACAATCCATTTTAATTGTTGAATTATTTGATGTTTGGGGCATTGATTTTAATGGGACCTTTTCCGCCATCTTTTAGTCATACATATATTCTTGTTGCTGTGGATTATATGTCTAAGTGGATTGAAGTTGTTGTCACTAAGACCAATAACCATAGAGTTATGCTGGAATTTCTGAAATCTAATATTTTTAGTTGGTTTGGCACTCCTCAAGCTATTATTAGTGACAGCGGTTCTCACTTTTGTAACAGGTCTTTTTAGGCTCTTCTCAAGAAATACTCTGTCACCCACAAGGTTGCCACACCATATCATCCTCAGACGAGCGGCCAAGTGGAGGTCTCCAATCGACAAATCAAGCAGATTCTTGAGAAGACGGTTTGCCCCGATAGAAAGGATTGGTCCTTGAGACTGAATGATGCATTATGGGCCTACTGAACAGCATTCAAGACCCCTATTGGCATGTATCCTCAGACGAGCGGCCAAGTGGAGGTCTCCAATTGACAAATCAAGCAGATTCTTGAGAAGACGGTTTGCCCCGATAGAAAGGATTGGTCCTTGAGACTGAATGATGCATTATGGGCCTACTGAACAGCATTCAAGACCCCTATTGGCATGTATCCTTACAGATTAGTATATGGTAAAGCTTGCCATTTACCTGTGGAGTTGGAACACTGGGCTTATTGGGCTATTAAAGCTTATAACTTTGATAGGGATAAAGTCGGTGAACAGCGAAAACTCCAACTGAGTGAACTAGAGAAGATGCGCTATGAAGCCTATGAGAATGCCAAGTTATACAAAATCAGGACTAAAGCTATCCATGGTAAGATGATTTCCAGAAAGTCCTTTGTGCCTGAGCAGCAGGTACTACTGTACAACTTTAGGCTATACTTATTCCCTGGGAAGCTCCGATCTCAGTGGTCTGGGCCTTTTATTGTGAACGAGGTATTTCCACACGGTGCTATTGAGATCCGCAATCCAAAAGATGGGAGTACATTCAAAGTTAATGGCCACCGCTTGAAACCTTATCGCGAAGCTGTTAGTGACATGGCAGACGTGATTTTATATTTGACTGCTTCAACAACTACAGCCTGATATAGCTTCGTCTGGCTGAAGACCTTAAACTTAGCGCTTGGTGGGAGGCAACCCACATATTCAGGTGTATTCTCTCATTTTCTTCCTTTAATTGTTATGATTATCATTATAGTTTTATATCTTGTTCACATTGAGGCCAATGTAGAAATTAGGTTAGGGGGAGAGAGTATGCTAATAAAAAAAATCGAAGAACAGTAAATACGATCGATCAAACAAAGCCGATCGATCGCTAAGCGAACGACGCCGGATGGACGATCGATCGCTCTCCGGTACATTGACGCCGTTCATCAATGATCTGACGGGCACTCATTATCGTTTTATAAAACGATCGATCGGATAAATCTGCGATCGATCGCGGGTCGTCTTCCTCACTTTCAAATTCCGAACGGCCGCGGCGAGAGAGATATATTCCCGCTCACCGCCACCGTTTTTGACCCTTGTTTGAGCTGATCCTCTGCCCCCTGATAGATTTTCGCACATAGAATCCAGATCTGGTGTCTGTTTTGGCGATTTCCCACTCTTTTCATCGCAATTAGTCCTTTTTGGTAGAAATTGTTGAAACTTAAAAACTCAATTTTTTTTGGTTTTTGGTAGAAATTGTTGCGATTACTCTCATGTATTCTCTTATAATGCCTTGCGATGATTGTGCATACATTTAAGCTTCTGATTCTTCGATTTTAGGCACTTTCCTTGCTTTTTTTTGGGTTTTGTTCATTATGTGAACAATGTTCTGTTTAAAAAAAAATTTTTGAAAATTAGATTTTCGGGATATATATCCCTCTCATGCATACTTCTATATTGATGATTGCGATTTTTTATGCATGATGATCCCTTTCGATTTCCTGAGTTTTCATAAAAATTTTATTTTTATTTTTATGAATTTCATTCTTATTTTTTGAAAAAAAAATTCAGAAATTGTGAAGTGGATCTGCTGTTACATGCATGCTGTGATGTTTAAGCTTGAAATTATATGCTGCAAATTTGGTACCTTGCTTTGTTTTCACTATTATCCCTGGTTTTCAGGTACAATGCCTTAGAAATCAGTCGCTCACAAATGCTCAAGGGGTGAAGCTTCTTCATCACGCCCTGGTCCTTCCACCCCTCCACCTGAACCAGCTGGACAGCCACGACCCATCCAGTATGAGAGGCAGGTGGTCCTGAACCCTGTTATTCTCGACCTTCCGACGCAGGGATAATAGGTTTGCTTGTCTTGCAATGTTTTATTTTTGCACCTAGGTTAATTAGATTAATAAATACATGTTTGTGGGTAGCATGGCTGCAAACCCTCACGAGACACAACTCGTCCTACTAGGGGCACCTAGAGGTTTAACGGCTTGTTGCATACACTCAATGCAATCGTGTTCCCTACGAAAGTGGTGTTTACTTTTATGCATTAGTTCCTTTAGTTATTTGTTTGATTTTGTTTTGTTTTGTTTTACCAGGGACTAGCAAAATCTAGGTTTGGGGGTGTGATCTACACATGAAATATGCATTTTATTATCTCCTAAACTTATATTTATGCTTGTGTTTGATTAGAATAACTACTACTTTAATATAGTTTTTGGTTTTTGTAGGAAATAAGAGCAATACACAGAAATGAGCTGAAAATAGACTTTAATGGCTAAATCATCATAATTTCGTGTGCAAATATCTGATTGGACTGATTCAAGTTTCATGTTAAATTTCAAGAAGTCAGCTTTCCAACGCCACCAACCATGCGCAATTCGGAGTTCAGAGAAGAAAGTTATAGCTATTTGAAGATTGTGAATAGTAACTACGATCGATCGGCCATTCAACGCGATCGATCGCATGAACTGCAAGACAGTGTTATTGAAGGTAACGATTGATCGGCTATCAACACGATCGATCGTATCTACTGGAGTTTTTGATCTGCGCAAGATAATAACAGCGATCGATCGGAATTAGACGGCATCGATCGGCAAAGTGATCGATCAGAGGAAAATAATGAAGGAATTACGATCGATCGATAAAAGATCGATCGACAATATGTACGATCGATCGCCGTGTGTGGTAAACCGAAATAAGACCTATTTCAACTTAGATTTGGAAGGGGACTTTGTGGTTTCTCTACAAACATATAAATAGGCCTTATAGGAGAACATTTTGGGCTACCATGGAGAATCTAGAGACCTCCTTTGAGCTAAATTAGAGGCTAGAGCAAAAGAGAGAAGAAGACGAAGAATATGAAGAACATGATGATGGATTCTCTCCCAATGCGAGGCTAAACACTTTTCCAAGGCATAGATGAAGCCCGATAATCTGGTTGTGTAGTTTCTTTCCTCTCATCTTCTGTTTTTACTCTAGTTGGTGTATGGTTTTTATTGTATAATCACTGTTAATTCATTAAAGGTTTGTTCCTTGTACTCGAGAGAGACAAGAGTGAATTCTTGTGAGTTTCAATCCGAATAATACTTGCATATCCGAGAGGAACGCAAATAGACTGAGGTTATATATATTAATAAAGTTTTAATGGTTTATATTGAAGAGAGATAGATCACAATTCCATATTTTAATTGTTTTATGTGTTACATCCGAGAGGAATATGCTAGCCAATTAGAAATCTTTATTCAAAAGAGAGAGAGGAACGATACACTAGTTTATTGTGGTGGATTCGAAGCCTTGGTCTTCTTCATATTAGTTAAACTTGTTTTAGTAGGTAAAGTTTATTGCTTTCTTAAATTAAATCAAACTACATCTTTTCTTCTCTTGAATTTAGTAAATTATTCATCCGTCTTTGAGATTCGACAACCCTTTCTATACTCATTGTAGTACAATTGTCTTGTTCAATTGCAAGGGATTATATTTTAATCATGATGTGCCCAAGTGGCAATTAGTGCAGCAATTTCATGAGGGTGTGTACAATCAGCACAAGACCCTAATTGATGCCTCTTGTGGAGGCACATTCATGAAGAAAACCCCGGATGATGCTTGGGATCTACTAGAGGACCTGAGCGAAAACTCTTTACACAGTGCCACCTTCTATAGATCTGAAGGCTATATGCCTAGTAGGAATGCCTCAAGAGGAGGCATGTACGATGTTGAAGCTACCATGAACCTAGAACACCAAGTGGCATCCCTTACAGAGAGGTTTGACAGGTTTTTCTCTTAGACTTCATCGTATACCCCAACCTCTCAAGATGCCTGTGCCATTTGTGCTAACCCTATGTATACCATAGTTGACTACCCCTCAGCCTCCCAGTATCCGGATCTAGTACAGGAGCACACCAACTTTGCTCAAGGATACCCTAGGGCCAATAACCCCTATTCAAATACCTATAACCTGGGGTGGCGAAATCATCCAAATTTCGCATGAAGACAACATAACAAGGGGCCCACTTTTAATCAGGCCCCACGACAGGAATTCCAAAGCCAACCTCAACCTTATCAACCATCCTCAACTCTTCAATTTAGTCAATCCAACAAGAAACCATCCTTAGAAGACCAGATGAGTCAAATACTAGCCACCCTAACGGAGATGAAAACCGACCAAAACTACCAGGCCCAGCTTGTCCATTCTCATACACAATCCATTGCCAAAATAGAAACCTAATTGGGATAGATGGCCCAATCAATGAACCGTAGGGAAGTAGGTACCCTGCCCAGCCAACCACAACAGAACCCTAGAGGATAGTTTGCCATCGAGGGTTCCTAATATCCAAATGAGCAGGTATAGGCCATCACTACCTTGAGGAATAGTAAGCAAGTTGATAATCAAGTTAGGAACCCATCCATTAGTATCACAAGTGATGAAACTTCCCCAGAGAGAGCGAACAAACCCACTCCTACCATTCCTGTCTCAGTTAGTCTCCCTAAGCAGCAGGAAATCCTTACGGAACCCACCATAGAAAAATCCTATATCCCTCAGGCTCCTTTCCCCCAATGCCTCAACAAACCCTCCCCGTTTAGTAAGTCTCATCAAAGAATGGAGGAAATGTTAGAAGTGTTCAAGCAGGTTAAGATAAACCTTCCCCTCTTATATGCCATCAAACAAGTGCCTGCATATGCCAAGTTCCTGAAAGACCTGTGTACCCAAAAGAGGAAATCCAAATCCAATGTCACACACAAGGTCTTTCTGTTGACCAAGTGAGCTCCTTACTGACCAGTGAAATGCCACCTAAATATAAGGACCCAGAAGTCCCTGTTATTTCCATCGTGATAGGTGACCATACCATTAGTAGAGCTCTCTTGGATTTAGGGGCCAGTGTCAACCTCCTCCCATACTCCGTTTATGAACAACTTGGCCTAGGAGAGTTGTAGCCCACCTCAGTCACCCTTCAGTTGGCTGACCGGTTCATTCGCAGACCTAGAGGTGTTATAGAAGACATTCTTGTTGGAGTTGATAGGTTCTCTTTCCCTGTTGATTTTGTCGTGTTAGACATGGAACCTGTTGCCAACTCCTAATCCCATATTCTTGTTATCCTTAGCCACCCTTTCCTAGCCACAATCGATGGCACCATTAACTGTAGGTCAGGGCTCATGGACGTCGCATTCGGGAACATGAAAGTTAAACATCTTTAGTGCTTCCCAACAACCCTCGAGTGAAGCTGAGTGCCCTATGGTCGATGACCTAGATGACCTAGTCCAGGAGTACCTTCCCTTTGCTATGCTTAAGGATGCCCTAGAGCACACCCTTTTCTATGACTAGATCAATACATATGAGGGCACACCTGACCTTGAGGAGGTCCATCACCATTTAGTGGCTGCCTTACACCTTGGACATACCCCATGGCGACCCCACCCTGACTCTCTTCCTGTGTCCACCGCCCCACCCCTAAAACAATCCATAGAGTCCCCCCCCCGCACTTGAGCTGAAACCCCTGCCTAGCTCCCTGAAGTACGTTTTTTCAGTCCCAACGACACCCTTCTTGAGATCTCCTCTAGCCTATCTGGTGACCAGGAAGCCCAGTTGTTGGAGATCCTTACCACACACCGGCGAGCTATAGGGTGGACAGTGGCTGACCTCCGGGGTATAGACCCATCTGTATACATGCATCGCATAAACTTTGAGGACCATGCCAAACCTTCTAGGGAGGGGCAGAGACGGTTGAACCCTCACATGAGAGAGGTGGTGATGAAAGAGGTAGCGAAACTCTTAGATGCTGGAATCATATATCCTATCTCTGAGAGTGAGTGGGTGAGTCCCATCCAGGCTGTACCAATAAGAGAAACCACGGGCTGGCGGGTATGAATTGATTACAGGAAGCTGAACACCAATACCCATAAGGACCATTTCCCTCTCCTGTTCATTGACCAAATCCTGAAGAAGTCAGGATGTGCAATTTGAATTTGATGAGTCGTGTAACGAAGCATTTACCACATTAAAAACCCTCCTCTTTAGCTCCCCCATCATTAAGCCCCCTGACTATACACTGCCCTTCGAAATAATGTGCGATGCATCCAATTTTGCTGTAGGGGCAGTGTTAGGCCGATGCCTCAACAAAATTCCTCATGTTATATACTATGCTAGCAAGACACTCAGTGATGCTCAATTGAATTATACTACCACAGAAAAAGAGTTGCTTGCTATTGTTTTTGCATTAGATTAGTTCAGGTCATATCTCTTGGGTAGTAAGATCATCATCTTCTCTGATCATGCAGCTTTGAGTTACCTTCTTTCCAAGAAGGATGCCAAGCCTAGGCTGATCCGTTGGATCATACTCCTGCAGGAATTTGACTTTGAAATCCGAGATAAGAAGGGATCTGAAAATATCGTGGCTGATCATTTATCCCGAATTCCTACCCATGAATTTTTCAGCCATGAACCTTTGAGGGATTCCTTCCCTGATGAGCAGCTTTTTGCTGTCTCCACCATGGTATGCACATATTGTGAATTATCTTGCTATGGGTCAAATCCCAACCTCATGGTCTAAAAATGATAAAGATTTATTTTTCTATAGAGTCAAACATTACTATTGGGATGACCCTGACCTGTTTAAGATATGTGTTGATCAAGTCATGCGACGATGTGTCCCAGAGAGTGAGTTTCATAGTACTTTATCTTTTTGTCACTCTCAGGCATGTGGTGGACACTTCGGTGGAAAGAAAACTGGGGCCAAAGTGCTTCAATGCGGTTTTTATTGGCCAACTATATTTAAAGACGCCCATGCTTATTGTCAATCTTGCGATAGGTGTCAAAAACTAGGAACCCTCTCAAAAAGGGATATAATACCACAGAAAAAGAGTTGTTTGCTATTGTATTTATATTAGATAAGTTTAGGTCATATCTCCTAGGTAGTAAGATCATCATTTTCTCTGATCATGGAACCTTGCGGTACCTTCTTTCCAAGAAGGATGCCAAGCCTAGGCTTATCCATTGGATCTTACTCCTGCAGGAATTTTACTTTGAAATCCAAGATAAGAAGGGATATGAAAATATCATGGCTGATCATTTATCCCAAATTCCTACCCATGAGTTGCTCAGCCATGAAACTTTGAAGGATTCCTTCCATGACGGGCTGCTTTTTGCTATCTCCACCATATCCCCACCTTGGTTTGCACATATTGTAAATTATCTTGCTGTGGGTCAAATCCCAACCTTTGGTTTAAACAGGATAAAGACCTGTTCATCTCACGCGTCAAACATTTCTATTGGGATGACCCTAATCTGTTTAAGATATGTGCTGATCAAGTCATAAGACGATGTGTCCCAGAGAGTGAGTTTCATTGCATCTTATCTTTTTGTCACTCTCATGCCTGTGGTGGTCACTTCGGTGGAAAGAAAACTGCAACTAAAGTGCTTCAAAGCGGTTTTAATTGGCCAACTCTATTTAAGGACGCCAATGCTTTTTGTCAATCTTGCGATAGGTGTCAAAAACTAGGAGCTTTGTCTAAAAGAGATATGATAATTTTACAATCCATTTTAATTGTTGAATTATTTGATGTTTGGGGCATTGATTTTAATGGGACCTTTTCCGCCATCTTTTAGTCATACATATATTCTTGTTGCTGTGGATTATATGTCTAAGTGGATTGATGTTGTTGTCACTAAGACCAATAACCATAGAGTTATGCTGGAATTTCTGAAATCTAATATTTTTAGTTGGTTTGGCACTCCTCGAGCTATTATTAGTGACAGCGGTTCTCACTTTTGTAACAGGTCTTTTTAGGCTCTTCTCAAGAAATACTCTGTCACCCACAAGGTTGCCACACCATATCATCCTCAGACGAGCGGCCAAGTGGAGGTCTCCAATCGACAAATCAAGCAGATTCTTGAGAAGACGGTTTGCCCCGATAGAAAGGATTGGTCCTTGAGACTGAATGATGCATTATGGGCCTACTGAACAGCATTCAAGACCCCTATTGGCATGTATCCTCAGACGAGCGGCCAAGTGGAGGTCTCCAATTGACAAATCAAGCAGATTCTTGAGAAGACGGTTTGCCCCGATAGAAAGGATTGGTCCTTGAGACTGAATGATGCATTATGGGCCTACTGAACAGCATTCAAGACCCCTATTGGCATGTATCCTTACAGATTAGTATATGGTAAAGCTTGCCATTTACCTGTGGAGTTGGAACACTGGGCTTATTGGGCTATTAAAGCTTATAACTTTGATAGGGATAAAGTCGGTGAACAGCGAAAACTCCAACTGAGTGAACTAGAGAAGATGCGCTATGAAGCCTATGAGAATGCCAAGTTATACAAAATCAGGACTAAAGCTATCCATGGTAAGATGATTTCCAGAAAGTCCTTTGTGCCTGAGCAGCAGGTACTACTGTACAACTTTAGGCTATACTTATTCCCTGGGAAGCTCCGATCTCAGTGGTCTGGGCCTTTTATTGTGAACGAGGTATTTCCACACGGTGCTATTGAGATCCGCAATCCAAAAGATGGGAGTACATTCAAAGTTAATGGCCACCGCTTGAAACCTTATCGCGAAGCTGTTAGTGACATGGCAGACGTGATTTTATATTTGACTGCTTCAACAACTACAGCCTGATATAGCTTCGTCTGGCTGAAGACCTTAAACTTAGCGCTTGGTGGGAGGCAACCCACATATTCAGGTGTATTCTCTCATTTTCTTCCTTTAATTGTTATGATTATCATTATAGTTTTATATCTTGTTCACATTGAGGCCAATGTAGAAATTAGGTTAGGGGGAGAGAGTATGCTAATAAAAAAAATCGAAGAACAGTAAATACGATCGATCAAACAAAGCCGATCGATCGCTAAGCGAACGACGCCGGATGGACGATCGATCGCTCTCCGGTACATTGACGCCGTTCATCAATGATCTGACGGGCACTCATTATCGTTTTATAAAACGATCGATCGGATAAATCTGCGATCGATCGCGGGTCGTCTTCCTCACTTTCAAATTCCGAACGGCCGCGGCGAGAGAGATATATTCCCGCTCACCGCCACCGTTTTTGACCCTTGTTTGAGCTGATCCTCTGCCCCCTGATAGATTTTCGCACATAGAATCCAGATCTGGTGTCTGTTTTGGCGATTTCCCACTCTTTTCATCGCAATTAGTCCTTTTTGGTAGAAATTGTTGAAACTTAAAAACTCAATTTTTTTTGGTTTTTGGTAGAAATTGTTGCGATTACTCTCATGTATTCTCTTATAATGCCTTGCGATGATTGTGCATACATTTAAGCTTCTGATTCTTCGATTTTAGGCACTTTCCTTGCTTTTTTTTGGGTTTTGTTCATTATGTGAACAATGTTCTGTTTAAAAAAAAAATTTTGAAAATTAGATTTTCGGGATATATATCCCTCTCATGCATACTTCTATATTGATGATTGCGATTTTTTATGCATGATGATCCCTTTCGATTTCCTGAGTTTTCATAAAAATTTTATTTTTATTTTTATGAATTTCATTCTTATTTTTTGAAAAAAAAATTCAGAAATTGTGAAGTGGATCTGCTGTTACATGCATGCTGTGATGTTTAAGCTTGAAATTATATGCTGCAAATTTGGTACCTTGCTTTGTTTTCACTATTATCCCTGGTTTTCAGGTACAATGCCTTAGAAATCAGTCGCTCACAAATGCTCAAGGGGTGAAGCTTCTTCATCACGCCCTGGTCCTTCCACCCCTCCACCTGAACCAGCTGGACAGCCACGACCCATCCAGTATGAGAGGCAGGTGGTCCTGAACCCTGTTATTCTCGACCTTCCGACGCAGGGATGGATTGAGGAACGGCCGGATTGGGTGAACTATTTCACCCATATCGCTGCCAAGAGGCAAAATGCATATGCGATGGTGCATGATGATCCGGTTCAGGAGTTTTATGCAAATGGCACCATTGAAGACAATGATGATCCAGAACGGGTGACCATCCTGAGCGTAGTATGTGGTACTCCTATCCGGGTTTGTGTCATTGATATTTCTAGTGCCATGGGGTGTGACAAAGGTACGATTCATCACCCAGATTTTGATGGATATCAGTTTCCTCCCTAAAGCAATGTCACAGGACAGTTGATGGGATCTTCAATAGGGCCTGGGACCTCGACCCATCTGGCCACCATCAGCATGCGATCTGAGTTCCACTTCGCCTTTTTGATTTTACAGCATGATGTATGGTCGGCCCAGAAGGAGAAAGTCAATCGAACCATGACTTATTTGCTCTATGTATTCGGCGACGATACTCGGTGCCATGATCTTGACTTGCCTTCATTCGTCTTTGGCTGGATGAAGCAAATGTTGGTGGGCCGAAAAGATGAGAGGTTACCGTATCCATACATTTTAGAGTGGGTATTTCAGACCCATAGGGTACATTTTCCTGATCATTCTAGAGTATCCCATGGACTGGGACCCATTGGAGTTGTTGCGTACAACCGTATGATGGACAATACATGACGCGGGTGGCCACGGGTCCCCCATCCAGAGGAGCACGCCGAGATACCCGAGGGTTAGCTTGTTCAACAGCCACACTAGATGACTATGCAGCAGCAGATCACCGATCTCACTGGCCATGTGCAGGAGATTCGTCAATCACAGCAGGAGATTCGAGCATCACAGCAGGAGCTTATGGATTCTCAGCATGCTATTACGGAATGCCTCGACTCCATAGTCGAATTTCTTCATGCATGGCGTTTTCCTCCAGGCAGTGCTGATGGTGATGATCGGGATTTTTAGTCCACTTCCTCTGGTGTTTTCCTTCCTCTTTCTCCTTTACTTTTATAAGATCATTGTATTTTTCTCTTTTGTTGTGCATTGAGGACAATGCTTATATTAAGTTTGGGGGAGAGGATGTGCTTCATTGTAAAATCAGAAAAGGAAAATATAAAAAAAAAGTTAAATTTGTTTGAGTAGTTTTAAGTTGTTTGTTAGTATTTTTGTTAGGTTTTGATAGTTTATCCCATAATATGCATGTTCCAATTCTTAGGAGATTAATTTGCATTGGAAGTGTGAGTAAGTATATTGGAAGATAGATAAACTTAACTAAGCAAACATTTCTATTACAGTCTTCTTGGAACCTGTGCTTGAGCTAAGAAAACTCACTCACACATATTAATACATAAAGCAATGCCATCTAGAGATTTGTTGAATGCTAATTTACAGTGGGATGTCTTTAGTCAGAGTCATTGGATGATGTGTAGTTATCTGTTGAGCTTAAAAGATCATGAAACACCATTTATTTGGCTATGGCAAGGGCTTGGAACCGGAAATAGGTTGAGAGTATAATACAGCCTGGACAAAATAAAGATGTGTTGAAAAAAAATGAATGCCGATAATAAAAATGCAAAAAAATGAAAACAAAATGAAAGAAAGGGTCTGCTTGACTATTATAGGATTAACTTAGGCTGATGCTCGGGCCCGAAGCGGTCTACTTAAAACCTAATGCCCTAAGCTAAATTGGTTGGGAGTCATTGGCCTGAGTCATTGCTAAACCTAAGCATGTTAAAGTCAGGCCTTACATAGTCCTATTAAAAAAAAGTCTTTGGTGTATTATCCTTTCAAGTCTAGAATGTTGGACCCGAATGAGGCGCACAGATTTGTGCAATCATGAACCTAAAGATTACGATGACTATGTAAATTCTGATGTTCTTTGGTTAATGGGTAACATTGGATCTGTGTAAAATAGAAATTTAGAATGTATTGCTACAATGTTCTACACTTTTACTATCTATATTATCATGTTATATCATATTGAGCAGAAATTTCTAAGATGAAAGTGTGGAATAAAACCACTTACTTGAGGGCTTCTATATTCCTGTTGATTATGAACCAAGTACATGTGGTTAATTTTCTTAAGCATTGTAGTTTGCATTTCTTGGGATAATAGGTTTGCTTATTTTGCAATGTTTTATTTTTGTTTTATTTTTACACTTAGGTTAATTAGATTAATAAATACATGTTTGTGGGTAGCATGGATGCAAACCTTCACGAGACACAACTCGTCCTACTAGGGCCACTTAGAGGTTTAACGGCTTGTTGCATACGCTCAATGCAATCGTGTTCCTTACGAAAGTGGTGTTTATTTTTATGCATTAGTTCCATTAGTTGTTTTCTTTGATTTTGTTTTGTTTTGTTTTGCTATGGACTAGCAAAATCTAGGTTTGGGGGTGTGATCTACACATGAAATATGCATTTTATTATCTCTTAAATTTATATTTATGCTAGTGTTTGATTAGAATAACTACTACTTTAATATAGTTTTTGGTTTTTGTAGGAAACAAGAGTAATACACAGAAATGAGGTGAAAATAGACTTCAATGGCTAAATCATCGTAACTTCGTGTGCAAATATCTGGTTAAAGTTCAAGAAGTCAGCTTTCCAACGCCACCAACCACGCACAATTCGAAGTTCGAAGCAGAAAGTTATAGCAATTTGAAGATTGTGAACAGTAACTACGATCAATTGTCCATTCAATGCGATCGATCGCATGAGCCGCAAAACAATGTTATTGAAGAAATCGATCGATCAGACATAAAAATGATCGATCGTATCTACTGGAGTTTTTGATCTGCTAAAGACAGTAACAACGATCGATCGGAATCATACGGCGTCGATCGGCAAAGTGATCGATCGGAGGAAAATAACAAAGGAATTACAATCGATCCGTAAAAGATCGATCGGCAATACGTATGATCGATCGCCGTGTGTGGTAAACCAAAATAAGACCTATTTCGACTAGGATTTGGAAAGGGACTTTGTGGTTTCTCTTCAAACATATAAATAGGCCTTATGGGAGAACGTTTTGGGCTACCTTGGAGAATCTAAAGACCACCTTTGAGCTAAATTGGAGGCTAGAGCAAAGGAGAGAAGAACATGAAGAACATAATGATAGATTCTCTTTCAATGCGAGGCTAAACACTTTTTCAAAGCATTCTGGTTGTGTAGTTTCTTTTCTCTCATCTTATATTTTTACTCTAGTTGGTGTATAGATTTTATTGTATAATCATTGTTAATTTATTAAAAGTTTGTTCTTTGTACTCGAGAGAGACAAGAGTGAATTCTTATGAGTTTCAATCCGAAGAATATTTGGATATTCGAGAGGAACGTAAGTAGACTGAGGTGTTATATATCAATAAAGTTTCATTGGTTTATACTCGAGAGAGATAGATCACAATTCCATATTTTAATTATTTTATGTGTTACATCCGAGAGGAGAGCACTATATTTTGAGTTGATAAGTGTATGTCCGAGAAGAATATGCTAGCCAATTAGAAATCTTTATTCAAAAGAGAGAGAGGAACGATACACTAGTTTATTGTGGTGGATTCGAAGCCTTCGTCTTCCCCATATTGATTAATTCTCACTTAGTTTAGTTAAAGTTCATTGCTTTCTTTGGATTAATTAAAAATTGCAGCTTTATCTTGAATTTGGTAAAATATTTATCCGTCCCTGAGGTTCGACAACCCTATCAATACTCACCGTAGTACAATTGCCTTTCTTTAGTTGTTTGTTTGATGTTGTTTTGTTTTGTTATGCCAGGGACTAGTAAAATGTAGGATTAGGGGTGTGATCTACATATGAATATGCATTTTATTATCTCCTAAGATTATGTTTATTTTTGTGTTTGAATATGCATTAGTGCTACTTTAATGTAATTTTTGGTTTTTGTAGGAAACAAGAGAAAGATGCATAAATGAGGTAAAAAGTGACTTCAATGGTTAAATTTTCATAACTTTGTGTGCACATCTCTAATTAGACTGATTCAGCTTCATGTTAAAGTTCAAGAAATCTGCTTTCCAACTCCACCGACCACGCGCACTTCGGAGTTCGGAGAAGAAAGTTATAACCTTTTGAATATTATGAACAGTAACTACGATCGATCGACATTTCATACACGATCGATCACCCGAGCTAGAAAGCAGTGTTAGTAAAGGAAACGATCGATCGGCACTTAAAGCGATCGATCGTATCTACTGGAGTTTTTTGTTGTGCGCAATACAGTAACAATGATTGATCGGGAAGAAAAATGATCGATCGGTTGGCAAGAGAAAACGGACGATCGGCGCGACAATGCAGGAATTAACGAAGAAAAATGATCGATTGGGAAGCGATCGATGTGCAATACGGAGTGATCGATCGGTTATTGCGGCAAAACCTAAATCAAGCATATTCCAAGTCGGATTTGGAAGGGGACTTCGGGGTTTCTCTTCAAACATATAAATAAGCCTTAAGAGAGAACGTTTTGAGGATCTTGAGCTATATTGGAGACTACAGAGGAGCAAGAGAAAGAGTCTTTTGGAGCCAAGGAAGAAGAAGAGATGCCCTTGCTATTAGATCTATCAAAACAGACTTTTCTTTTCTCTCTTTCTATGTGTAACAAAATTTTTTGTCAAAGCTAGATGAAGCCCTAGATATGTGTATTACTACTCTTATTAGTTTCATTTAATAAAATTGATTATGATTCATGTTTAATGCTATTTCATGAGAGGTGCAAGCTTTTCACCCAGTGATCGACGACCAAGCATACACTAATTAACGCCACTAAAAATTAAATACCTATAACAATCCTAAAATCGCAACTAACACAAGCATGCAGTCACAGAAAGAAATATAAAAATATCAAACACCTAAAAAAAACTAAAAGAGAAGGTAAAAGAATGCAAATGAGGGGAAGGGGTGACCCTTCCAACGTTGGCAAGAACTCCGTGTTTTCTCTTAGTCCTACAAAAAGGCAAAACACTAATAAGCAACAAAAATTAAACTAAATTAAACTGAAATTTAACTACTCTAAGAATTTGGTAAATTATCCTACGTAGTCCCCGGCAGCGGCACCAAAAACTTGATGTAAATTTTAATATAATACTCGCAAGCGCACGAATCTAATGTAGAATAGTGGCTACGAGGTCGATCCCTCAGAGACTTAGTAAGATATTCAACCTAATTCTAAGAGCATGTGTAACAGGTAATAATGAAATGAAAATTTTTAATTTTTATTTTCTAATTAAGAAATCAGATGTTCAACTAAACTTAAAATATGGAAATTGACTAAATAAAAGATAAAATAAGAAAAAGCCTGTGTTCTGCTTTCAGTCCGTCTGCAATTAGTCCTGCTTTAGTCTCTCCTCCACCTTCAGCAACAATCTCTCGACTGCATGCCTCAACCGATCTGCTCTTTCTCTCGAATAGAACAGACAGTCCCCAATTCCAGCCCAATCCTCGAATAAAACCCGTCGTAATAATCTCAGCCATCGGATCTTCGATCTCTTCACATGAGCTGATTGACATGTTTCACATTTGGCGATCTGAATCTGGAGCTCTAAAACCTGCATAAATAAAATTAAATCGTAATTGGACGCATAATAAAATATAAATCTATTAAACCCAATTAATGCATCTAAATAACTCAATTAAGCGCATTTATCCATTAAACTCTTAATTATTCACTTAACACTGATAAACATCAATTATCTATATTTTAAATGAAATTACGACTAACATATAGGTAGAAAGGCATATAAAAATGTGTATATTTTGCATATATCAAATACCCCCAAACCTACATTTTTCTAGTCCTCGAGCAAAACAAAACAAAACAAAACAACAAAAAGAAATCTAACAAATCCACTTCTGCAGGAAATCGCGATTGCATTTAGCATATGCAACAAGCCTTTTAAACCCCCAGGTGTCCCTGGCCGGATGAGTGAAGTCTCGTGAGGGTTTACAGCCATGCTACCCACAAACATGTATTTATGAAATAAACCTATTTAATCTAAGTGTAAAAAGAAAATAGAAAATCACTACAAAACAAACAATCCTAATATCCCTTCGAATGCAAACTGCAATGTTCAAGAAAATCAACCACATGTACTTGGATTTATAATCAACTGGAATATAGAAGCCCTCAAGTAAGTGGTTTTATTCTACACCTTCATCTTAGAAATTTCTGCTCAATATGATATAGCATGATACTTTATATAGTAAAAGTGTAGAACATTGTAGTAAGACATTCTAAATCTCTGTTTTACACAAATCCAGTGTGACCCATTAACCAAAGAACATCAGAATCAACACAATCGTCGTAATCTTTAGGTTCATGATAGCACAAATTTGCGCGCCTCCTTCGGGTCCAACATTCTAGATTTGAGAGGATAATAGACCATAGACTTTTTTTTCCTTTTTTTTCCGCTAGGACTGTGTAAGGCCTGACTTCAAGATGCTTAGGTTTAGCAATGACTCAGGCCAATGACTCCCAGCCAGTTGGCTTAGGGCATTAGGTTTTAAGATGGACCGCTTCGGGCTTGAGCATCAGCCTAAGTTAATCCTATAAAGTCAAACAGCCCCTTTCTTTCTTTCATTTTTTCGCATTTTTCATTTTCAGCAATCATATTTTCAGCACATCTTTATTCTGTCCAGGCTATATTATACTCTCAACCTATTTCCAGTTCCAAGCCCTTGCCATAGCCAAGTAAATGATCTATCATGATCTTTTAAGCTCAACAGACAACCACATATCATCCAATGACTCTGACTAAAGACATCCCACTGAAAATTAGCATTTAACAAATCTCTAGACGGTATTACTTTATGTACTAGTGTGTGGGTGAGTTTTCTTAGCTTAAGCACCTGATCCAAGAGGACTGTAATAGAAAGATATGCTCAGTTAAGTGTATCTATCCTCCAGTATAAGTATACTTACACTTCCAATGCAAATTAATCTCTTAAGAATTGTAACATGCATTATTATGGGATAAACTATCAAAACCTAATAAAAAGTACTAACAAACAACCTGAAACTAAACAAATTTTTATGGTTTTTCTTCAATTTTTAAAATTTTTTTTTTATTTTTTTTCAAATGATAAAAACCAATGAAATACTACTGTTCTTTTCTTCCCCCCCCAAACCTGAACTAAACATTGCCCTCAATGTTTACCAAGATAAATACTACAATGACCAGTAAAAGAAAAGGAGTGAAAGGAAAGAAATCACCTAAATGGAGAAGCCGCATGGTAGATGTAGAGCATTGAAACACACAAACTAAGAATGAGGAGTGAGTACAAAATATGAAAAAAAATAAAATACACCCCCAAACCTAGATTGTAGCATCCCCACACAGGTATTAAACAACCTAAAAATTAAACAAAAATGGAAACAATCAAGAAATAAAAATTTGGGTTGCCTCCCAAGAGAGCTAAGTTTTACGTCTTCAGCCAGACATAACCAAAAATCATGCTTGAGAATTAGGTTCATCCAAATCCAGAACACTCTCCTCCCTTTCAGCAAAACCCTCTAAATATGGTTTCAATCTTTGACCATTAACTTTGAAAATAGTTCCATCTTTAGGGTTTTGAATGTCCACTGCCCCATGGGGAAATACTTTGTGCACAATGAAAGGTCCAGACCATCGGGAATGGAGCTTTCCTGGGAAGAGATGTAGCCTGGAGTTGTAGATGAAAACTTTTTGAACGGGCTCAAATGACTTCCTCAGTATTGACTGATCATGAAAAACTTTGGTCCTCGCTTTGTAAATCTTTGCATTCTCATAAGCTTCATTACGAATTTCGTCTAACTCATTGAGTTGCAATTTGTGAAGTGTTCCAGCCTTATCCATATCAAAATTAAAAGTTTTGATGGCCCAGTAAGCACGATGTTCCAATTCAACAGGTAAATGGCAAGGTTTTCCAAATACAAGTCGATAGGGAGACATTCCAATCGGTGTTTTAAATGCAGTACGGTAAGCCCACAATGCATCATTCAATCTTTCAGACCAATCCTTTCGGTCGGGACGAACCATTTTCTCAAGAATGCGTTTAATTTCCCTATTTGAAACTTCAACTTGCCCACAAGTTTGTGGATGATATGGGGTTGCAATTTTATGAGTAATGGAGTACTTTTTCAGAAGTGATTCAAAAGCTCTATTGCAAAAATGTGTACCACCATCACTTATAATTGCATGAGGGGTTCCAAAACGAGAAAATATGTTCTCCTTCAAGAAACGAACCACCACTTTGTGATCATTTGTTTTGTAGGGAATTGCCTCAACCCATTTGGAAACATAATCTACTGCAACAAGGATATAGAGATAACCAAACGATGGAGGAAATGGGCCCATGAAGTCAATACCCCAAACATCAAAAAGTTCAACAATCAGAATGTTTGTAAGGGGCATCATGGACCTACGTGATAGTGTACCGATACGTTGGCATCTGTCACATTTTGTACAAAACTCATGAGTGTCTTTAAATAAAGTAGGCCAATAGAAATCACTCTGTAAAATTTTTGTAGCAGTCTTTTTCGCACCGAAATGGCCACCACATGCATGAGCATGGCAAAAAGAAATGATACTAATAACCTCATGCTCCGGCACACATCTCCTAATGATTTGATCTGGGCAATACTTGAACAGGTATGGATCATCCCAGAAAAAATGCTTAACCTCAGCTAAGAATTTAGATTTGTCTTGTTTTGTCCAATGTTCAGGAAGTTGAGTTGTGACAAGATAATTAACAATATCAGCATACCAAGGCAATTGAGAGACAACAAAAAGTTGTTCGTCAGGGAATGACTCATTCAAAGGTAAGGGTTCCTCAGCAGACTAGTCAATTAGTCTAGAGAAGTGATCAGCAACAACATTTTTAGAACCTTTCTTGTCTCTTATCTCAATATCAAATTCTTGAAGTAATAGGACCCAACGAATTAAATGAGCTTTTGTGTCTTTCTTTGAAAGAAGATATTTCAAAGCTGCATGATCTGAAAACACTATGACCTTGGATCCTAAGAGATATGATCGGGACTTGTCTAGAGCAAAAACTACAGCCAACAACTCTTTTTCTGTAGTAGAATAATTGAGATGAGCATTATTGAGAGTTCTACTTGCGTAATCGATGACATGGGGTATCTTATTCACCCACTGCCCCAAGACAGCTCCAACCGCATAATCGGATGCGTCACACATAAGCTCAAAAGGTAAATTCCAGTCCGGTGGTTGGATGATGCGTGTAGATGTGAGAAATTGCTTGAGTTGATCAAACACTTTAGAACATTCATCATCAAAGACAAAAGGAGTTTTTTTAGCAAGCAAATTGCACAAAGGTCTAGAAATTTTACTAAAGTTTTTGATAAATCTTCTGTAAAACCCCGCATGGCCAAGAAAAGATCGAACCTCCTTTATTGATTTTGGTGGAGGCAGACTTGAAATTAAGTCAACTTTGGCCTTATCAACTGCAATTCCTTTATTAGAAATAACATGCCCCAGCACTATCCCTTGACGAACCATAAAGTGACATTTCTCCCAATTTAGCACAAGATTTGTTTCTTTACACCTTGCCAAGACAAGAGACAAATGGTGTAAACATTCATCAAAAGAAGATCCAAACACTGGGAAGTCATCCATGAAAATTTCAAGAAACCGCTCAACCATATCAAAAAATATGCTCATCATGCACCGCTGGAATGTGGCGGGTGCATTACATAACCCAAATGGCATGCGGCGATAGGTATATGTTTCAAAAGGACAAGTGAATGTGGTCTTTTCTTGATCCTCTGGAGCAATGGGAATTTGATTGTAGCCTGAATAGCCATCTAAAAAGCAATAGTGGCTATGACCAACAAGTCTCTCAAGCATCTGATCAATGAATGGCAAAGGAAAGTGATCTTTCCTTGTAACCGAGTTCAGTTTTCTGTAGTCAATACAAACCCGCCACCCAGTGGTCATTCGGGTGGGGACTAATTCGTTATTATCATTTTTGACTACTGTGACTCCTGACTTCTTAGGAACAACCTGAACTGGGCTAACCCAAGTACTGTCTGATATGGGGTAAATGATGCCAACATCCAGCAATTTTAGCACCTCGGCTCTAACCACCTCCTTCATATTAGGGTTAAGTCTACGTTGCATTTCACGGGAAGATTTTGCATGCTCCTCAAGGTAAATGTGATGCATACACAGAGCAGGACTTATACCCTTAATGTCTGCTATTGTCCACCCCAAAGCTGTCTTATGTTCGCGAAGAACATTAAGCAACTTTCCTTCCTATTCTAAATTAAGGTCTGAAGAGATGATAACAAGCAAGGTATCAGAAGAACCTAAAAATGCATATTTAAGTGTCTCTGGTAATGGTTTTAGGTCAAGTTGGGGTGGTTTTTCAATAGATGGGACAAGTTTAGACTCGGGAACTGGAAGAGGTTCCACCCTGTCTGTCCATTTGGTTGGGTCCAATACAGGGGTAGAGTCAATCAATGCATTGACTTCTCTAATGGACCCTTCGATGTCGAAGTCCAAGCCAAAATGAGTTAAACATGTCTGGAGGGGATCATCATTTAAACCATTTTGCATAGATTCTTGTACTAAACTTTCAATCATATTCACTGCAAAAGAATCATCCGACTCTGGGGGTTGTTGTCTAACATTAAAGACATTGAGTTTGACCTTTAAATTGCCAAAAGACAACTTCATAACCCCATTTCAACAATTTATTATGGCATTGGATGTGGCTAAGAATGGCCTTCCCAAAATCACAGGAATCTGACTACCAGGATTCCGCACAGGTTGGGTATCTAAGACAATAAAGTCTACAGGGAAGAAAATTTTATCCACCTGTACCAGCACATCCTCAATAATACCGTGTGGGACTTTAATTGATCTGTCTGCAAGTTGCAGTGTTATGGTAGTCAGTTTCAACTCTCCTAATCCAAGTTGCTCATAAACAGAAAATGATAGCAAATTTACACTAGCTCCTAAGTCTAACAATGCCCTCTCCACATTATGGTCTCCTATAACGCATGAAATTGTGGGACATCCTGGATCTTTGAACCTAGGGGGAGTATTATGCTTAAGAATGGAGCTAACTTGTTCAGTGAGAAATACTTTCTTGTGTACATTCAATTTTTTTTTCTGGGTACACATGTCTTTTAAGAATCTTACATAAGCGGAAACTTGCTTAATAGCATCGAGTAATGGAATATTGATTTGCACTTTCTTAAAAATTTCCATTGTCTCATCAAGTTTGTTCCCTTGAGATGTTTTTGCAAGTCTTTGGGGAAAAGGTGCCTTGGGTATATAGGGTGGCATATGGCTAGACTCAGGACATGAAGAAGCTTCTAGGCTCTTCTTCGATGTAATAGGACTCACATCTGGTCTAGTAGTGCTCTCTTGTTCCTCACCCTTTCTAGCGGTTGTTTCTATGGCTGTCTTAGGTGGTTCAACCTGGTTGGCAATCTGTTTGCCACTCCTAAGTGTAGTTATGGCTTTAACTTGTGCTAGAGATTGGTCTTGACAAGAATTAGATCCCACTTCAAATTGTCCTTTGGGATTTGCTACAGGTTGACTAGGGAACCTACCTTTTTCCCTCTCATTTAATGCAGAAGCCAATTGACCCATTTGAAGTTCCAGCTTCGCAATTGCTTGCGAGTTGGCATGTAAAGAATGTTGAGTATCTTTTTGAAATTGTAGAGAGCTTTGCATGAACAAATTCAAAGTATCCTCAAGAGATGGTTTCTTGGGTTGTGTAGGGAATGTTTGAACTTGTTGAGGGTAAGACTGATTGGGAGGGTACCCTGGTGGTCCTCCTTGATGTGGTCCTTTAGACCATGAAAAATTAGGATGCCTAGCCCAACCTGGGTTATAAGTTTCTGAATATGGGTTATTGCCAGGTCGAGGGAAGGCATTGATAGCATTAGCCTGATCACTATTGTATTCCACTCCAGAGGTGTTAGAAGGACAGTTTTGTGTGACATGGGAAGGGTTAGAGCAAATAGCACACACATTGATATGTGATGGCATTTGGGGCCCACCAGCAGACATAAACGCATCAAAGCGTTGTGTCAGGCTGTCTATCTTGGAGATCAAATGTGCACTATTGTCTACCTCATATATGCCTCCTTTCTTTTGAAAAGGAAACGTTCTGTTAACTCTACTTGAGCAATCCCATTGCTGAGAATTCTCGCATAGAGTCTTAATAAAATCCCACGCTTCTTTTGCACTCTTCATCATAACTGACCCACCACTAGTGGCATCAACCATTTGGCGGTTCTGAGGTGTTAAACAGTCATAGAAGAATTGAACTTGTTGCCACTTTAAAAATCCATGGTGTGGACACTTAAGAAGCAAATTCTTCCATCTTTCCCAACACTCATAAAAGTGTTCACCCTCCTTCTGCATGAAATTTATAATTTCTCTATGAAGGGCATGAGTTTTATGAACCGGAAAGAATTTGTTCAAGAATTTTCCAGCTAATTGATCCCAACTCCTAATTGTTCCAACTTCTAAAGAGTTCAACCATGCTTTCGCTTTTTCTTTCAAAGATCAGGGAAAGAGGCGTAACCTAATGGATTCATCAGAGAAATTTTGGAATTTAAATATAGCACAAATGTCAAGGAACTTTTTAACATGATTATATGGATCTTCTTTATTGGAACCATAGAATGTGGGTAAAAGTTGTATCACCCCTGATTTCAACTCAAAGTGGTGTGCCGTGGTGTGCGGCAACACTATGCAGGAAGGTGAGTTGAATTGAATGGGGGATGAATAATCTTTTAATGTCTTCCTCACATTCTCATTTTCCATGTTACCTAATTGATTTGCAATATCCATTGTATGTTTTAATCTTGCTTTGAAAGTTCTTTCAATTTCTAGGTCAAGAGGTTCAAGATTTTCACCCAGTGATCGACGACCAAGCATACACTAATTAACGCCACTAAAAATCAAATACCTATAAAATCGCAACTAACACAAGCATGCAATCACAGAAAGAAATATAAAAATATCAAACACCTAAAAAAATTAAAAAAGAAGGTAAAAGAATGCAAACGAGGGGAAGGGGTGGCCCTTCCAACATTGGCGAGAACTCCGCATTTTCTCTTAGTCCTACAAAAAGGCAAAACACTAATAAGCAACAAAAATTAAACTAAATTAAACTGAAACTTAACTACTCTAAGAATTTGGTAAATTATCCTACGTAGTCCCTGGCAGCAGCGCCAAAAACTTGATGTAAATTTTAATATAATACTCACAAGCGCACGAATCTAATGTAGAATAGTGGCTATGAGGTCGATCCCTCAGAGACTTAGTAAGATATTCAACCTAATTCTAAGAGCATGTGTAACAGGTAATAATGAAATGAAAAGTTTTAATTTTTATTTTCTAATTAAGCAATCAGATGTTCAACTAAACTTAAAACACGGAAACTGACTAAATAAAAGATAAAATAAGAAAAAGCCTGTGTTCTGCTTTCAGTCCTTCTGCAATTAGTCCTGCTTTAGTCTCTCCTCCACCTTCAGCAACAATCTCTCGACTGCATGCCTCAACCGATCTGCTCTTTCTCTCAAATAGAACAGACAATCCCCAATTCCAGCCCAATCCTCGACAGTTCTATCTCTCGACAATTCAGTCCTTCTCAGCCAGGTCTTTGCTCTCTCGAACCAGCAATCCCCTTCTCAAATCCGCCTGCAGTAGTTATGCTCCTTCCCTCTCGGGTAAATAGCACAGTACTCAGAACAGTCCTCTTCCTCTCTCGAGCAAAGAGGACTACCTGGAATTAGCCCTTCTCACGAGCAGCAGCACACCTCCTCTTCACCACTGTTCTGTCCCAGCCAGCAGACTCCAAAACAGTTGTCTTTTTCTCTCTCCTGATTCCAATCAACTCCGTCGGCCAGAACAAAGCCGCCACCCAAACAGTTCTCCTCCTCTTTCTGCATAGCCAGCAAACAAACCCAATTCTGGCAGCTCCTCCTTTTCTGCACAGTCGGAATAGCACCCAGAAAAGCAGAGCCACACATTCTCCCACAGACAGAACACCCCCTTCTTCCCAGAACAGCCTTCAAGACCCCTCCTTTATATCATTCCGGCCAGCCCTAATCTCCTTCCCAATCGAACAAACTTTCCATCTGAAGGACGCCTCTGATCTTCCCAATTCGGACTTTCCCAATCGCGGCTTCCCAAAATTTGGTAAATTTTCAGCTGCTTCTGCTGTTCTTCATCGCACCGCCGCTGCTTCGCCGTGAGTCCTACCAAGACCAGAACTGCCGTCGAGTGCTCTCACCGTTGATCAAATGTGCCGTCGTCATCGTCTATCAACACCCATCGTCGTCGAACCACTACCATGGCCGCCGCCTGGTTCTGCTCCGAACCCACTAGCGCTCAACCGTCACTAGACTCCTCGCCGCAGTCAACCTCCTTACGATCGCCGTCGTCAGATCACCATGAACCCCTCACCGCCGTAACCCATCGCCTTGGCCGCCATTATTGCCGGCCCCCGTCACAGGCGTTCGAGCAGAGAGCTCGAGCTCTCTGTTCTGGGTAACGCCCGAGCCATCGGCTCGGGCATTTCTTTCTTTCTTTTTCTTATTTCCTGGCCGAACCGAAGTACTGAACCGCTAACCCGGTTCAATTCCGGCTCTTTTTTCTTTTTTTTTCTTTTATTGGGTTAAAATCCGTCGTAATAATCTCAGCTGACGGATCTTCCATCTCTTCACATGAGCTGATTGACGTGTTTCACATTTGGCGATCTGAATATGGAGCTCTAAAACCTGCATAAATAAAATTAAATCGTAATTAGACGCTTAATAAAATATAAATCTATTAAAACCAATTAATGCATCTAAATAACTCAATTAAGCGCATTTATCCATTAAACTCATAATTATTCACTTAACACTGATAAACATCAATTATCTATATTTTAACTGAAATTACGACTAACATATAGGTAGAAAGGCATATAAAAATGTGTATATTTTGCATATATCAATAGACTTGATGGATATAATTGAAATTATATCTTTTTAATCCTTGTGTCTAACCAAGAATAGGTTTGTGATTGATTCTATGCCCGAATAAGGGTAGGATTGATTACAGAATAGTGGATGAACTTTCGTGTCTGACCAAGAACGTTAGTGAATTCATTAGTGATTCGTGTGTCCGACCAAGAACACGAATTACCATATCAAGTCAATCTACATGTAATAATAATCAAGAATAGTAATTGCATGTCTAGTGGTGGATTCATTGCCTTGATAATTCTCTCCATTGATTAATCTCAACTTAGTTTAGTTAAAGTTCATTGTTTTCCTTTGAATAACTAAAATTGCACTTTTTTCTTGAATTTGGTAAATTGTTTAACCATCCCTGAGGTTCGACAACCCTTAATACTCGTTGTAGTACACAATTGCCTTGTGCACTTGCAAGAGTTTAATTTTAAACGAGCAACCACCCCCTGTGACTTTGCACACCTGCATGCACAAAAAATAAGCGAACAAGAGCGTAACATTCTATTCGGCTGTAAGTTGACTTACCTTTGCAGCCCCATGTAAAAAAAACTAGGTTCCAATGAACCAAATATTGTTTGCCTTGAAATTGGATAATTGTTCAATTAGTACTAACCTAATGCAATTTACATGTTATGATCAAACATCCCCATAAAAAGGCATGCTTCCTTGGATTGAAAAAGAAAATGGAGGAGAGAATTAAAGGAATTGCCGCCACATTTCATAGGTGTTGCAAAGACCAATTCTTCCACTTCTTATGGAATGGCACTACCCCATAAAAAAAAGCAAAAGAAATTTAACTGCTAGTTAAATAATCCCAATGTTCGCTTTATTGTACAACCCAAAAATAGCAATTGAAGCTATTGCCATTGACGTAAATGCTTCCTTATAAAATTATTTGATAAAAAAAGGAGCAGCAAAGAAAAGAAAACATGAAAGCAGAAGATAAAAAGAAGGTTTTCTCATTGCAAAATTCCCTCTTTGATCAACTCCTCTTTGATGTCATCCAGGAAGACAATCCGAATGCCCTCTAAATCATCCGTGCAAAACAGATATTCCTGCACAAGTATGAAATTGGGGTTGTTCCTTTGATTTTCTTCAATAGAATGCATGTGATTACTAATTGTTCTCTCAACAGCTTGGTCAATCACAACTTGAGAAACACCGTGAAAGTGTAACGAGCACCATATTGAGCAATTTTAGCCTGCAGGTACGGCTCATCACAAGGATATAGTGGAAAACTAGGCAATGCTTCTTGCACAATATTTTCCAAGATGTAACAATTCGCTTATAAAGCTTCTCTGTCACTAATTAGAGGGGCTGTTTGTTTGCACTAAAAAAAAGAGGAGAGAGAAAAGAGTTAGAATAAGTCGTAACTATAACGATGACTATTTCAAACCTTAAAAGAATCAAATAATTCAAAAGATATATAGAATACAAATTCAAAGTGCTTACCACGATTAGTGGAGCCAATACTTCGAAAAGAAAACAAGAATCCAAAGCTAAGTGAGACCTCATAGGTCCCACATTACATTAACCTAACAAAATTGTAAGGGCTAAGTGAGATCTAATTGATCCCACTTTAAAATTGCCATACAAAATACAAAGGGGTTGAGTGAGATATTATATGTCCCACATTAAATTGGCATATGAAATTACAAGTGCTAAGTAAGATCCAATCGGTCCCACGTCAAATTAGCTATAAAAATTATAAAGGGCTAAGTGAGACATTATATATCCCACATTAAATTGCCCTATGCAATTATAAGGGTATGTCCCACATCCAATTAGCCAAAGAAATTGTAAGGGTTATGTGAGACATCGTGTGTCCCACATTAAATTAGCCTAACTAAATATTGAAGGCCAAATGAGGCTTATCATGGGCCCTACACCAAGTGTTGATTAAAATAAATGAGACAAAGATAAAAGAAGAAATGAAAGAGAAAGAAATAAAGGGAAGAAAAGAAACAAAAAAAAACTTATAATGAGTTGGGCTTGTAGGCCCATCCAAAATGAATGGAGGTTTGCTCAAAGCCAAAGCTTAGCAACAAACAAAAAGAAATGACCTTGTTTTGTGGGCCCCACAAAAAAATGAGGTCTAGGTTTGGTCTTGGTCAAGGCCCAAAGCTAGCATGACCCATATAATAATTTTTACCTCATTAATATCATTTATAAAAAGAAAAAAACGGAAAAAATAAAGAAGAAAAGTCAAATATGATGTGGCAATGGTCCCCACCGCAAGCCAAAATTTTCAATTGAAGAGGAGAAGAGAGAAGAGAAGGATGAAAGAGAGAGATGGAGAGAGGGAGAGTGGGAAAATGGGTACCACTTTAAAAAAATGACAAGTGTCCCCCACTTTCCAAAAAAAACTTCCATCCTATATTTTAAAATTGTATAAAGCTCCCCGAACTGCCAACAACTACCCACTCCACCTTCTAGAATTGCAAAAAACTCCCCAGATTCTTAATAACTACCAATTTCCTACTCAAAATACCTACCTACTACCCCATCCCACTACCTACTCACACCCTTATATATACCCATTTATTTCCATACGGGAAGAGGGGGCTTATTTTTAGCCATTACACACACAAAATTTTAGAAAGGTTTTTGGAAAAGCAAAATAAAGGAGACAAAACATCCTCAAAGTAAATTCCAAGGATAAAGAAATTTGTTTTTAAGGAAGGATTTCTCCACCAAAGCAGGTTCTACATCAACACAACCTTTGGATCCTTTAAATTAAGGCTTGAAGTTAAATGGAAGAAAGTAAAGTAAATGAAAACCTACAATCTGAAGTGACGAAGAAATATGTAAGGAAGGAATCCCTATATGGTATATTTGTAAAAAAATTTATATTTCTTTATTTCTTTGTGCTTGTAATTGGTGTAACTTTTGTAGCCATTGTTTAACATTAAGTTCTTCTCTCTTTTCGTAATTTACTTTTAAAGCTTCTCCATCTTGGTCAATTAATCAAAGGCTTTGTAAAAGGAGGGTCGTCCTACCATTATAAAAAATGATTCTCTATATCTTACAAGGATTAACTTGTGAGCATGGAAATTATTGAAATCTTTCTCTACGCCGAACATTAGATTCTAATAGGGTTAAGTATTATATAATCGATCTAGAGGACACACCAATGAACAAAGTGGTTTAGACAATTCTCATTACCAATAAATAGAGAATTGAAAATTTGCATATATGACGATGCATTTAAATCAGCCCTTTTTAATTATAGCAACTAATACCGAACAACATATATCTAAGCTACACAAGTTTATAGCAAGATAAGAAGCAAGGTTTTGGGTTTTATTTTATTTCAAAAGCATAAAGCGTCCAGACATAATTCAAGTGACCTCGGCCAGATCGTCTACAGACACACAATTCAAATATACAACACCTTTTCTAAGCATGAGTAATCAAACATAAGTTTTTAGAGACATACACACGTGCATAAGGTCCTAAAGATTGGATCTTTCAATAACAAACTGATCAATATAGGAAGGGTTGAATCAAACAATTGGCTGCAATTTGAGAGAATAGAAAAACTGCAAACTATATATAGTCTTGCAAAGATGATTATTGTGTAAATGCATCCTACATGGAATAGATAAACGAATTCTCTTGCTTCAGCCTCACATCCTCAGTCCAAAGCTCCTCCTTCGAGCGCTACTATTGTTAGAAGTGGGTATAATAACCCATATTAAAACCCACTTACTTTTGATATGAATGAGTGAATTGGGTGAAGGAATGAATAGTCCCACATTAACACAAAGGAGGTGTTGATGGTATATAAAGCCCAAGATTGGTCTTTGAATTTACGCCCAAGGGCCACCCCACTTTTGTGCGGGGGAGAGATGTTGGACCCATGCACCTTTACGTCCGTCCGTCCTGCGGGCCGGCTCGGTTCACACGCATGGCCGGCCAGGCCGAGGCGGGTTGGGTTAGGTCAACAAGATAATATTATTTTGGGACAAATTTAATTGATTTGGTTTTTTAATTTATTTTGGTTCAACCAAGATAGGTCCAGTTTAGTTTCCAATGATTGTTAACAGATGGACACGTCCGTTTAACAGGAAAGGGTGTGTTTTCAACGTGCTTTAACGGGATTTCTATAAAGCTTGAGAAAACGGTTTTTCTGTATGCTTTTACTTACACTTCATCTTCCTCTTTTTTCTCATCTCTTCTGTGAAACCATTGCACATTGTGGTTCGCTGCGCGTGCAGCTTGAAGTGCTCCTACAGTACGTGGTTGATCGTCTTATCCTGGGAGGCAGACGCCCACTAGTCCTAATCACCGTAGGGAGGGCGCATTCTATCTTAAGGACAAAGTGTTTCGCTTGATTTAATCATAAACTCTTCTACCTTATTATCATCTTTGCAAAAGGTACACAGATATCATCCTTAACACAGTAACAGTAAGAATTATTTTAACAATCTTAAGACAGAATGTTCTTTTTCATATATTGTTTTGCTACTGTGATTTCTGTGGTCTTGTTTACAATGAGGAACGAGGGAAGAAATCTGGCTGTCAAAGCAGCAAAGGACGGTGGCAGTACCCGAGAGGACCACCCAGAGAGGGACTAGAGGGACCCGCCTCCATCGGGGAGGGCGATAGAGGTGCCAATTCCAATGACAAAGGGAAGGCTGATTCTGGCGATGGCGATGGCCAAGGCCTTGGTGCCAGGAGGCCCATGTCGGATGAAGTAGCAGGAAAGGAAATCCTGGGAAAGACAATAAGGGCCAGACATGATGAAGAATAAAGGATTCTGTATATTCCTGGTCCTCTTTTTTGGCCGATGGGCCGGCCTGGATCCTATAATGATGAAATCCTCCTCGAACAAGGCTACCACGAACTTCCCCCACATAATGCCCCTCACCTCGGCAGCATCGCGCTCGAGTCGAGACAGGGTCAGTGCCCTGTAGTCAGGATGTCGACTCCCCACCTCCGCGTCAATCGTGTCTCGGGAATGCAAAGAGAAGCGACGGCGATGACCTGTCGATGTCGTCGTCAACGGCGAGGCTTTCCATCCCCGCCTCCTCACTGGTGAACATGAGAAGCTTCCCACTGTCTTCCCTAAAATTCATGATTTTTAAGAAGCCGTCCCCGCCCACCGTGGGGCTCGGGCACGCGCTCGAGGGCCATGACAGTGCAAGCGCCGGCCCGACCTTGACGGAGAAGGGCAATGCACATGGCGGCCATGGTTGGACCGATTGAGCTCAAGAGGGGGACGCACCCCTCTGTGCATCATTTCAGAAAGCTCATATCAAAGGGGGAAGACGATGGTCTAGTCCGATTTCATAATAAAGAAGACCGATCTGGTTCAATGGTTTTTGACATCTGGTTCAAGTTATAAGGCTTGGGTTCAATTTCTTCCAAAAGGCCCGGTTCAGTGTATCAAACTCCAGTCCAGGTAAATGGAACTCCTACATTTTGTTTCCCAGTTTTGGGTCTGTTACTTAGTCTGAGTTTATAGTATAAGAAGGCTTGATTTAATACACTTGAAGGAAAACCAGTATGTTCAAATAATTTGAGTATTTCCAATGCTCTCGTTAGGCGGGTGGTTTTTGAATCAAGTGGCATGTTAAGATCGGGAACAAGCATGACATGCAATATTGAAGGTTGATCGTTCCTTGGTGTGATATATATATGCAATCTAACTTCATCACATAGCCTTTTCATGAAATGGAAATAAATTATCATTGTTTTCCATGTGATATGTAGCAATGTTTTTGAATTGCATGTTAATCCTACTATGGATGGTAGAAATATTATGAATGAGAATGCTTCTTCCTCTTATATGATTGAATCATGTGATGTGTGGCATGGTAGATTAGGACATGTTAATTATGATGCTTTACGAAGATTGATTAATATGGAATATCTGCCTCAATTTAATATTGACTTTAATCATAAATGCAAAACTTGTGTGGAATCTAAATTAACAAAGAAATCATTCCAAAGTATTGAGAGATGTACTGAACCTCTTGAGTTAATTCACAGCGATGTCTGTGATTTAAAACTTGTTTAAACAAGAGGAGGTAAAAAGTACTTTATTACATTTATTGACGATTGCACTCGTTATTGTTATGTGTACTTGCTGAGAAGTAAAAATGAGGCAATAAACATGTTTATATTATATAAACTTTAAAAGAAATGATGAATGCCATGTTAATAAGTTCTAGGTTACCTCACAACAAGTGGGGGGAAGCTTTGCTTTCAGCCAATTATATTCTTAACAAAATACCTCATAAGAAAACCTTGCAGAGACCATATGAATTATGGAAAGGACAAAAGCCTTCCTACAACTTCTTAAAAGTGTGGGGGTGTCTAGCACACCCCCACAACTTCTAGCAAAAGTGGTGGTCCCTAATCCCAAGAGGATTAAAATTGGACCAAAGACCATTGATTGCGTATTCATTGGTTATGTCAATAATAGTAGTGCATATTGTTTTCTTGTTCATAAATCGGATATTCCTGATGTAAATGTAAACACTGTGATTGAATCTAGGAATGCTTCATTTTTTGAACATATTTTTCCGTGGAATTCTACACAAAAGGAAAGTTCTCTTAAAAGAACTTTGGATGTTGCAAAAGACACTAGTGAAGACCAAGAGGGAGAAGATGATGAATATAGACGTAGTAAACGTACTAGAACATCAAAATCCTTTGGTCCAGACTTTCTAACTTATTTGTTAGAAAATGAGCCTCAAAGCTCTAAGGAAGCCATGTCCTCTCATGAAGCACAATATTGGAAGGAGGTTGTAAATAGTGAAATTAAATCCATTATGCAAAATCACACTTAGGAGTTGGTAGATCTACCTCCAGGGAGTAAACCTTTCGGATACAAGTGGATATTCAAGAGGAAGATGAAGGCTGATGGATCAATTGACAAATATAAAGCGAGACTTGTTATCAAAGGATACAAGCAAAAGGAAGGTCAAGATTATTTTGATACATATTCACCAGTCACAAGAATAACTTCCATTAGGATGTTAATTGCTATGGCTGCTTTGTATAAACTTGAAATACATCAAATGGATGTAAAAATAGCATTCTTGAATGGTGACTTGAATGAGGAAATATATATGCAACAACCTGAAGGGTTTGTTGTACCTGAAGTGTGTAGACTTGTTAAATCTCTTTATGGGCTTAAACAAGCACCTAAGCAATGACATGAAAAATTTGATAAAATGATGATGTCAAATGGATTCAAAATCAATGAATGTGACAAATGTGTTTATGTCAAAGCAAGACCTGATGGCTATGTTATTGTATGCCTCTACGTGGATGATATGCTCATTATTGGTAGCAATGATAACATCATTAAAGCTACTTAGAGGATGTTAAATAAATAGTTTGATATGAGGGATATGGGTGTTGCAGATGTTATACTAGGGATGAAAATCACTAGAACATCTCATGGATATGTGTTATCTCAATCTCATTACATTGCAAAAATCCTAGACAAATTTAATGAGAATGATAATCGTCCAGCGAGAACATCTGTGGATGTGACATTGTATTTAAGCAAAAACACGGGTGAGAGCATATCACAACTCCAATATTCTCAAATTATTGGAAGTCTCATGTACCTCATGAATTGTACGAGACCGGACATAGCATACTCAATAAGTAAACTGAGTAGATATAATAGCAATCCAGGGGAAGACCACTGGAAGGCTCTAGTTAAGGTTCTTAGATATCTAAGATATACCTTGGACTATGGACAGCACTATACAAGATATCCAGCAGTACTAGAGGGGTACTGTGATGCAAATTGGATATTTAATACAAGAGACTCCAAATCCACAAGTGGATATGTCTTTACTCTTGGAGGTACAGCAGTGTCTTGGAAATCTTCTAAACAAACGTGCATTACAAGATCCACAATGAAATCAGAATTCATTGCACTTGATAAAGCAGGCGAAGAGGTGGAGTGGCTTCGTCATTTTTAGAAGATATTCCAATGTGGGGGAAACTTGTGCCACGTATATGTATCTATTGTGATAGTTAATCTGTTATAGGAAGAGCACAAAGTAACTTGTATAATGGTAAGTCTCGGCATATACGTTGGAGGCATAATACTATAAAATAATTGCTCTATAGTGGAATAATTTCCATTGAGTATGTTAGGTCAAAAGAAAATATTGCGGATCCGCTTACCAAGGGTTTGACCAAAGAACAAGTGAGCAATTCATCGAGGGGAATGGGCTTGAAGCCTATACATTAAGAATCACCATAATGGCAAACCAACCTAGTTGACTGGAGATCCCAAGAATTAGGTTCAAAGGGACAACAGAATTGTGGGGGATTCAAGGGGAATCACTATGGAGGTAAAATCTCATTCCCATTCCTATGATGAGATAGTTATGTCTGCTGAATGAATCAGGATAAGCTTTGCTTTTAATGGTTCTCATAGCTTGACTTAGTTCGAGTGGGGTATTACAGGATGCTCCTAATTAGAATTACCTATATGAGTGTGAAGGGGCCACTTCTATGAGGATTTTAAGGCTAAATCTTCTAGAGCACTCATGAAAATCAGGTTTGTTCACGGCCGAAATGAACAAAGTCATGAGAACCACAGCATGTCTGAGAAGTGATTGTGTGAATTCTATTGTCTTGGTTTACACAAACGGCTGAATAGTTCAAGACATCGCTTTCACTGATTAGCCAGTAAATTGGATAGTCTTCACAAGGGAAGGTTCAAAACTATCTTTCTCCCATGCATGATCTTCTCAATATTTGCTTTCACAAGTTTTCTGCATTGTTTTGCATAGTTATCCAGCCAATTCTCATTCATGTGGGAGATTGTTAGAAGTGGGTATAATAACCCATATTAAAACCCACTTACTTTTGATATGAATGAGTGAATTGGGTGAAGGAATGAATAGTCCCACATCCATACAAAGGAGGTGTTGTTGATGGTATATAAAGCCCAAGATTACCTTTGAAGTTAGGCCCAAGGGCCACCCCACTTTTGTGGGGGAGAGAGATGTTGGACCCATACACCTAAGTGGGCTAACCCACATGCGCGCGCATGCCGCCACCTCCGTCTGTCCGTCCGGCCGGCCGGCTCAGCTGGGTTCAGTTCACACGCGCGGCCGGCCAGGCCGGGCCAGGTCAGGTCGGGTTGGGTTGGGTTGGGTCAACAAGTTAATATTATTTTGGGACAAATTCAATTGGTTTAGTTTTTTAATTTACTTTGGTTCAACCAAGATGGGTCCGGTTTAGTTTCTTATGACCGTTAACAGATGGACACGTCCGATTAACGAGATTTCTATAAAGCTTGAGAAAATGGTTTTTCTGTACGCTTTTACTTACACTTCATCTTCCTCTTTTTTCTCATCTCTTCTGTGAAAGCATTGCACATTATGGTTCGCTTACACTTCTTCCTCTTTTTTCTCATCTCTTCTGTGAAAGCATTGCATATTATGGTTCGCTATGCGTGTTGTTTGGAGTGCTCATACAGTACGTGGTTGATCGTCTTATCCTGGGAGCTAGACGCCCACGAGTCCTAAGCACTGTAGGGAGGGTGCATTCTGTCTTAAAGGCAAAGTATTTCGCTTGATTCGATCATAAACTCTTCTACTTTATTATCATCTTTGCAAAAGGTATACAAATATCATCCTTAACACAGTAATAATAAGAATTATTTTAACAACTATGGCCGATTCAGCAGAGAGAAACCAAATTTTTGAAGCCATGAGAAAAATGGAGAAAAAGCCGTAGCGTTGGCTTTTAACCCCGGCCACAGTCCCAGATTTTTGGGAATCCTTTGTATAACAACCTAACCGCTCAAGCTGACCCAATCCAACTTGAACTCTAAGTGCTTCTCAGTTGCCCGTCAACTGGTACTATACAAATCCCACTAAAGTGGCCCCACACAACAACGTGGACCCACCAGCGTCTATTAAAAAACAAACAGACCAGTTTGAAAAAAAATTGTCCTATGCAAAATCAGAGACGTTACAGCCTCTTTAAATAATTAACACGTAAACTTGTGTGTCCTGTTGCTCACACATGTTGATGTCAGCGCGCCTCCCCCATGTTAAGGAGCTGCCGACATTCTTCTAGCTTGAAATGTCGATGGTATCCATTCTACTACTCCGCCACCCGTCTCGTGCCACCAAGAAGTTAATTAGAATGATCAAGTTTATTTGATGGATACTGACCATCTCCAAATGGGACAGTTAAGAAAAAAAGTTCTTCCATACCCGTTAAGCGTTACACATTTGTCGTAGTTGATAAATGTTATACTCCCTCCAGTCTTTTTTAATATATGCAATTGGTTTTCAAAATTGGCGCAGTTTGATTCATTTTGAAAATCAATTGCATCTGCTAAAAACAGTATGAAGGGAGTATACAGATACTTCGATGGAATCATTATTATTCGTGCTAAGAGTTTTACTATTATATCTTTCATTTCTATTTATTATTCCACCTGTGTAGCCAACACTTGGAAAATTGATGTTATATAATCCCTCAATTTAGAGTTCCTAAATTGTGAATAATTAACCATATTTATTATAAATGTTTGGACGTAAGTTCATAATGTTTGTTTTTTTTTTCATTAACGAGGGTGTTCGAGTCCTGAGGACCTGCGCATGGCAGGCCAACAATCCTTTTAGAGTGTGCAGAGTAATGCTTACTGTGGGTAACCTTTAAATCTCGACTAAGACACATCACTCGAGGGGATCTTAGATGTGGGTTCTCTGAGTGAGTGTCCATTGCCTTGAGCAGTTGCAGTTAAAAAAACATCCTCTTATAGCACCGTATTCTGTCGCCAATCTCCTTAGACATGTAACATATCATAGACACTAAAGAAATTAGGATATAAGTACCACGTTTGGATGACCAACAAAGTGGGGTTTGAGCTCATGAATTCCACTTCATGCGGCAAGGTCCTAGCCATCCCACTTGGTTGATGTAAAATAAAATTAATCTATCTAATAATTAACCACCTTAAGGAGTAAGGGTAAGTAATAATATCGAGATTGGAGACAATTCATTGCTTCAGTCTGGCTCACATTCAACATGATACACAACCACAAAAATACAAAATAGACATTAAATTAAAAATAATTGATATTTAGCACTCCCAATAACAAATCACTCCTTAATTACAATTCAACAATAGAAAGCATGTATTAATGCCAATTTCTTTTTTGCCTTTGCCATAGTCCCAGTTTATCAATTTCTTCAATTAGGAAGAGAACTTAAAATGAATTTACTTGCCATAGCCCCAGAGGTCCATTTCCCCACGCACCGAGGCCTGATTTATGGGGACAGCTGCACTTGCATCCCCAAACCGCACCCCTTTGGATGGGTCATCCGGGCTTATGGTCACCAGCCGGTCCAGCATGGTCCATTCATTGAGGCCCTCATCCCTCCCTTCCACCATTTGTTGGGCTGGGCCGCGCTCACAGCCTGCAGCCACTTCCATCCCTCCTGTATCACATGCCTGCTGATACTGCACCTGCCTAGCCAAGCTCTCTGCAGTGTCACAGCCTCTGTGGTTGGACAAGAACTGCTTCACCATGGCCGGGGACTCTCCGGTGATCGCCGAGAAGTCGTAGCCCATCGGTTTAGGGTTGTGGAGGTGGGTGAAGTGAGGTGTGGGGATATGGGGGTAGTAGTGGAGGCCCAGCTCAAAGGTTTGCAGGCCATCTTGGCTGTGTTGGCGACCATGGTCATAGTGGAGGTCTCTTAAGGTTAGGGCTTGGGAGTGGTTGGTTGTGGTGCTATATGATGAGGAGCCTAGCTGGTGGGGCTCGACAGCATCTGCCGCCAGGCTTGAGCTCCCTGCATTGCCCACCTTGAAGAGGTTTTTCTTCTTGAAGACCCGGCAAACCACCCAGCCATCCTCCTACAAGGCAATTAATTGGATGAGTAACTATAGGAATGGTAATTAAAGCTCTCTAGCTTGGATCTTCAGTACTCTCTCATAAAAGGATTTGACAAACATGATTAGTGGTTGTTACATTCCTACTATGAGTCACCATACAATGATAAACAAACGTAAAATGGCACTATTAGGGGACTTACGTAAGACTCCTAACAAACCCTTCAAATCCATTAGTTTAATCTGTCTTTCGATCTCTGATCTGTTGCTGCAGACAAAATGGCATCTTTATGCACGGATTGTCATTTTGCATATGGACTGTGACCAACCCGCCAATGAAGCTTCACCAGAGGAATTGACCATTTTAAAGACGAAAATCTTCCTATGACGAGCTCATGACCATGTTACTTAGGCTACTATAATGATACATAGAGGCTTGACATGGTACATAGCCACTGAGTGAACAATGTAGCAATATGCTCCCTCTGTGCAATGTTACCTAGTTCATTTCGGAATTTCAATCGACAATTAATGTGGGATTGGGGGAGTATAAGGTTAGGCTTCTTTATTCCATGCATCCTGTGTTCAATGGTTATGTACTCTATTCGTAGAGCCCGGTCACATGTGCTCCTTTTTAAAGCTGTATATTTTTTGGTAAGGAACTTCACCTTCAAACAGTTAAACCATGCGATCAGAGCTCGTTACAATCAACCCATCGTTGTCTAGTGGCATTTCTGTGTTTTGAAAATATATGTACAATTCACTCACAAAGAAGGCTTAGAAGTGCGTTTTCTGCATGTGGGCATGTGCATGCACAAATACGCTAAACATACGTGAGTGAGAATTGTGAAATAACACAGGGAAGGGGAGAAGTTATACTTACATTTCCGTTTGATTGTGCATCGTCGTTCTCTTCAAGCCGATACTCGTGCATGATCCAATCAGTCTTCTGGCCATGCGGTGCCCTTCCTCTGTAGAACACTAATGTTTTCCTCATTCCAATCTTCTTGTAGCTGTTTCTTATGCATTTGTCCCTTCCCGTTGCCTTCCAAAATCCTGCGCTTGTTGCCCTGTTAGTCCTGGAACCCGTTGGGTACTTCCTGTCTTTGTGGCTGAAGAAATACCACTCGTTCTGTGGCGTCGAGCCTATTTTACATCTTTCTACACAAAACAACACCAAAGTCCATGCAATAGATTAGATACTATGAATGGTACTACTATTAGATATTATCAAAAAGTACAATTTGATTTCCTTCAAAGTAATAGTGTAGAATCTCTCTCTCTCTCTCATATTTCCCTTGTTCAAATAGTTAAAACCAATTCTAACCAATTTGGTCTAATTGCTTAATTCTCTATGTATTTCTTTGCAAGATGTTCTCTATGTAATTTTAGTGACATATTCTAACATTTGAACGTGATAATTCGTGGGGTGGCCAGGACCTCGCCTCATGAATTAGAGGTTCTGTGTACAAAGGCCCAGTCACTTGGCCGGCCACCCAAATAGGATTTTGTCCTAATTTATGATATGTGGGCATTGTACATGCCTGGACGGGATTCGCAGCAGGAAACGGTGCTTCATGAGGCCGTTTGCCCAAGGGGATCCCAATCTAGTCGAGTTCCAAGGACTAGGACACCTCTTGTTACCAAACAAAAACATAACAAAGCAAAAGTTGATTTCCCAACTCAAAAAAGGGTTAGCCAAGATGACCTTGCATGCAGAATTGAAAAAAAATATAGATCACTATTTTGATGAGACGATCCATGTGAATTATTTCATCAAGGAAAGGCATGTTACATTGTCCAAGGAAATTCAGACCTTGTCCGAGTTCGAGCATGCTTGCCGTAACTGCTTTCAGCATAGCTAGCTAGTAGCACAAGTACAATAATACTGGCATCCTCTTTCTCCAACTTCTTGGAGGTGGAGGCTGAAATGCAACGAAGGCATTAAGGACTTAACCTACCAGATTACATTATTTTGAGCTTGCAACTCACCTTGGAGGTCCCATGGCTCCATCTTGTTCAAGTCCACCTCCCTTATCACTTCCAAGTCGAACTTTTGGAAGGAAATCTTCTTCTTCAAGTAGTAGTGCAGCAGCTCCTCGTCCGTTGGATGAAACCGGAACCCCGGAGGAACTCCGCCATTCGATGACGCCATTCTTTCCCTCCGGCAGCCTAGCCTCTCACGTTGGTTGTCCCTCCGCAAGCCTATAAGTAAGAGCTGTGCGTGTAAGTGAGAACCCTAGCTTTTATATATGCAGTGGGAGGAGTTGAAAAAGTTGGCGCCCGCTACTACGCCGGAGGAGCAGGCTAAAGGTTACGTGAATTCTAAGTCATAAGCTGTAAGACTAAGGCCTATACTCATTAATCAAATATATGACGCGGTATATAGGGCCACTAAGTTCACACAGTTCTAGTAACGAGAAATTCAACATATCGGTTGGCATGTAGCTGATGAAAAATGCGTGCCCATAAAAAGACTCTGTAAGCTACTCAACATTTCAAGTTATCGTAATTTCTAAAAAGATATTACAAGTTATCAAAACTTATTGTATTTAAGGGACTAATACCAACTGACAGGAATCCCATTTTAGGAATTTTTACCATGTCTTGTGTCTAGATTGCTTAGGTGAGGTTAAGTGCTTTTCTTGGTATTGCATGCTTTGGATGTTTATGTTGGGCATTGGGAAAGTCTGGTTTTCATTGCATGAGACTTGATCCTGACCCAAGAATAATTTGAAGATAGTTTGCCCCACATAAAATAAATCATGATTACTCAATTTTTGTAAAAGCCTTGACAGTAACTATGGACATGTATCATTTTGGTACGTTGTTTTAGTTGATTACTGGTCTAGCTTTCCTAAAAGCTCGAGTTGTTAGGTAAGGGAAACGTATTAACAATTATGCCAATAGAGGTAGTGCCTTCTCCGGCCTGTGGGGTTAGAACAACTCAACGTCCACCTTGAATGACCCAAAAAGTCCATGCCATCAGTGTTGATCATAGATCTGTTAAAATTTTATTTACTGCTACTATCTTAAGGATGAGAAATATGTACCTTTGCAAAGACAAAAAATTGTTAGAAGAAATTGATGATCGAATCAAGCGAAGCACTTTGTCTTTAAGGTAGAATGCGCCCTTTCTACGGTGCTTAGGACTCTTGGGCGTCTGCCTTCGAGGATAAGACGATCAACCACGTACTGTAGGAGCACTCCAAACAGTACACGTAGCGAACCACAGATGTATAATACTTTCACAGAAGAGAGGAGGAATGAGGAAGATGAAGTGCAATAAAAACCGTACAGAAAAACCCGTTTTTACAAGCTTTATAGAAATTCCGTTAAAGCCCATTGAAAATACACCGTTTTCCGTTAAAGCCCGTTGAAACCCTTTCCCGTTAAACGGACGCGTCCGTCCGTTAACGGTCATAAAAATAAAACGGACCCGTTTTGGTTGAACCAAAATAAATTAGAAAACTAAACCATTGAATTTGTCCCAAAATAATATTATCTTGTTGACCCAATCCAACCCAACCCGACCCGACCCGACCCGGCCGGCCACGCGTAAGGGTGCTCACGAGCCGAGTCAGCTCGCGAGTTTTTCCGGCTCGACTCGAATTTTAGCTCGACTCGAGCCCAGCTCGACTCGAGCTCGACTCGACTCGACTTTACTCGAGCTCGAGCTCGACTCGAGACTCAGCTCGAAAAAAAAATCAAAATTTTTTTCCATACCTCGCCGTCGCCTTGCCTCGCCGTGAGTCCGTCACCTCGCCTCGCCGTGAGCCCGTCGCCGTCGCCGTCGCCGTCGCCTCGCCGTGAGGCCGGAGCCCATTGAGCTTGTCGCCTCGCCGTCGCCCCGGAGCCCGTCGCCAGTAGCCGTCGCCCCGTGAGCCCGTCGCCCTCGCCGTCGCCCCGTGAGCCCGTCGTCTCGCCTCGCCGTGAGCCCGTCGTCTCGCCTCGCCGTGAGCCCATCGCCGTCGCCTCGCCGTCGCCCCGCCCGTCGCCTCGCCTCGCCGTGAGCCCGTCGCCATCGCCTCGCCGTGAGCCCGAAGCCCATCGAGCCCGTCGCCTCGCCGTCGCCCCGGAGCCCGTCGCCTCGCCGTCGATCTCGCCTCGAGCCCGTCGCCGTCGCCCATTGAGCCCCGCCGCCTGTCGCCTCGCCGTCGCCAGTACCCAAAGGCCAGAGTCCAGAAGCTTCTGGCCTCTGGTAACACACCCGAGCCGAAAAGCTCGGGTTTTGTTTTTTTTTTTTTTTTTATTGGGTCAAGTCACCCGTTGTATCAACTTCATCCGCCAGATCTAATCTGAACGACTCTTCATTTAAAATAAAAACCCATAGTCTTCTCGGATGTAAATCAGCGACTTAAATCTATTTGGCGCGTAATCTCAATATTTTAAATAAATTAGGCTCTTTAAAACCTGTCTGCGTATTCAAATGAGTTATTAGATTTCCCCTTGTGTATTTTGTGTATATTTTTTTATTATTATATTATGTTGTAAGGGTGCTCACGAGCCGAGTCAGCTCGCGATTTTTAATACCAGATTAAATGACATCAGCCCACGTGGGTTTGGGACCTACCAAATTAGCCCATTTATTTAATCTGATATTGAAAATTGGTCACGTTAGACAAGTTCATGTTGTAAATGCAGAGTTCCCTGGGAACTGGATTGACTCGGGGTTTGATATTATGAGGCAACATTAGTGAAGTTTCCTTTGAGCGGAGGTTACCCAATTGCTGGGCCCCATGCCCACGTGGGTTAAGGTCATTTAATATGGTATTGGAAATCGGTCACGTTAGATGAGCTCATGTTGTAAATGTGGAGGTCCCCGATAACTGATTTGACCCGGGGTTTGATATTAAAAGGCGACATTAGTGAAGTTGATCAATGAGGTGTTTGTGTGATGAATAGAACACGCTTCCTGATTTACTCGATGCGTATGATGGGTGAGCCTTATATGCACTCAAGGGATTGGCGGCGGGATATAATACTCTAAGAGATCAATTTCTTTGCCCCTTCTAGTCGGGTCTTATTGGATACCCGTCGTTATAAAAGAAAAAATATCAAGGAAGCCCACTTCGAATATGTAATAAAGAATTGTTTTGTACATAGAAAGTATAAAAAAAGCGTAGCCCAACTGGTTAAGGCGCATGTGTGGTGGTGCTTTGTCTTTGGGTTCGAGTCACACCAAAGGCAAAAATCTTATTTTTGCCATTCGAGCTCCGGCTCGTGAGCTCGAGCCTCCGGCTCGCGAGCTCGAGCTGTCAATCTTGAGAATGAGCTCGAGTCGAGCCCAAGATTTGGCAGCTCGACTCGAGCCGAGTCGAGTTCGAGCCCGAAATTTAAATATCGAGCTCGAGTCGAGCTGAGCCAAAACTCGACTCGACTCGGCTCGTGAGCAGCCCTAGCCACGCGTGCGAACCGAACCGAGCCGAGCCGAGTCGGACGGACGGCAGTGCGCGTGCGCGTGTGGGTTACCCACCTAGGTGCATAGGTCCAACATCTCTCTCCCCCACAAAAGTGGGGTGGCCCTTGGGCCTAACTTCCAAACTTGGACTTTATATACTATCCACAACTCCTCTTTGGTGTGGATGTGGGACTATTCATCCTTCACCCAATTCACTCATTCATATTATAATAAGTGGGTTTTAATATTTGTTATAATTCCTCTTTAATACCCACTTCTATCAATCCCCCACATGAATGAGAATTGGCTGGATAACTATGCAAAAACTATGCATAAAACTTGTGAAAGTAAATATTGAGAAGATCATGCATTGAGGAGAGGTAACTTTTGGCTTTGAACCTTCCCTTGTGAAGACTATCGAGTTTACTGGCTAATCAATGAACGTAATGTCTTGAACTGTTCAGCCGTTTGTGTAAACCAAGACAATAGAAGTCACACAATCACTACTCAGACACACTGTGGTTCTCATGACTTTGTTCATTTTCGCCCCAAACAAACCTAGTTTTCATGAGTGCTCTAGAAGATTTAGCCTTAAAATCCTCATAGAAGTGGCCCCTTCACACTCATATAGGTGATTCTCATTAGGAGCATCCTGCAATACCCCACTCGAACTAAGTCAAGCTATGAGAACCATTAAAAACAAAGCTTATCCTGATTCATTCAGCAGGCATCACTATCTTATCATAGGAATGGGAATGAGATTTTATCTCCATAGTGATTCCCCTTGAATCCCCCACAATTCGGTTGACCCTTTTGAACGTAGATCTTGGGATCTCCAGTCAACTAAGTTGGGTTGCCATTATAGTGATTCTTAATGTATAGGCTTCAAGCCCATTCCTCTCGATGAATTGCTCACTTTTTCTTTGGTCAAACCCTTTATAAGCGGATCCGCAATATTTTCTTTTGACCTAACATACTCAATGGAAATTATTCCACTAGAGAGCAATTGTTTTATGGTATTATGCCTCTGACGTATATGTCGAGACTTACCATTATACAAGTTACTTTGTGCTCTTCCTATAGCAGATTGACTATCACAATAGATACATATAGGTGGCACACTCAGCCTCTTCTCCTGCTTTATCAAGTGCAATGAATTCTGATTCCATTGTAGATCTTGCAATACTCGTTTGTTTAGAAGATTTCTAAGACACAGCTGTACCTTCAATAGTAAAAACATATCTACTTGTGGATTTGGAGTCTATTGTATCAGATATCTAATTTGCATCACAGTACCCCTCTAGTACTGCTAGATACCTTGTATACTGCAGTCCATAGTCCAAGGTATATCTTAGATATCTAAGAACCCTGACTAGAGCCTTCTAGTGGTTTTCCCCTGGATTGCTATTATATCTACTCAGTTTACTTACTGAGTATGCAATGTCCGGTCTCGTACAATTCATGAGGTACATGAGACTTCCAATAATTTGAGAATATTGGAGTTGTGATATGCTCTCACTCGTGTTTTTGCTTAAATGGAATGTCACATCTACAGGTGTTCTCGCTGAACGATTATCATTCCCATTAAATTTGTTTATGATTTTTGTAATGTAATGAGATTGAGATAACGCATATCTATCAGATGTTCTAGTGATTTTCATTCCTAGTATAACATCTGCAACACCCATATCCTTCCTGTCAAACTGTTTGTTTAATATTTTCTTAGTAGCTTTAATGATATTATCATTGCTACCAATAATGAGCATATCACCTACATATAGGCATACAATAACATAGCCTTCAGGTCTAGCTTTGACACAAACACATTTGTCACATTCATTGATTTTGAATCCATTTGACATCATCATTTTGTCAAATTTTTCATGACATTGTTTAGGTGCTTATTTAAGCCCATAAAGAGATTTAACAAGTCTGCACACTTTGTTTTCTTGACCCGGTGCAACAAACCCTTCAGGTTGTTGCATATATATTTCCTCATTTAAGTCACCATTCAAGAATGCTATTTTTACATCCATTTGATGTATTTCAAGTTTTATACAAAGCAGCCATAGCAATTAACATCCTAATGGAAGTTATTCTTGTGACTGGTGAATATGTATCAAAATAATCTTGACCTTCCTTTTGCTTGTATCCTTTGATAACAAGTCTTGCTTTATATTTGTCAATTGATCCATCAGCCTTCATCTTCCTCTTGAATATCCACTTGTATCCGAAAGGTTTACTCCCTGGAGGTAGATCTACCAACTCCTAGGTGTGATTTTGTATAATGGATTTAATTTCACTATTTACAGCTTCCTTCCAATATTGTGCTTCAGGAGAGGACATAGCTTCTTTAAAGCTTTGAGGCTCATTTTCTAACAAATAAGTTAGAAAATCTGGACCAAAAGATTTTGATGTTCTAACACGTTTACTACGTCTAGGTTCATCATCTTCTCCCTTTTGGTCATCACTAGTGTCTTTTACAACATTCAAAGTTCTTTTAAGAGAACTTTCATTTTGTGTAGAATTGCAAGGAAAAATATGTTAAAAAAATGAAGCATTCCTTGATTCAATCACAGTATTGACATTTACATAAGGAATATCCGATTTATGAACAAGAAAATGATATGCACTCCTGTTATTGGCATAACAAATGAATACGCAATCAATGGTCTTTGGTCCAATTTTAATCCTCTTGGGATTAGGGGTTGCCACTTTTGCTAGATGCCCCCATACTTTTAAGAAGTTGTAGGAAGGCTTTCGACCTTTCCATAACTCATATGGTGTCTGCAAAGTTTTCTTATTAGGTATTTTGTTGAGAATATAATTGGCTGAAAGCAAAGCTTCGCCCCACATGTTCTGAGGTAACCTAGAACTGATTAACATGGCATTCATCATTTCTTTTAATGTTCTATTTTTCCATTCAGCAACTCCATTTTGTTGTGGTGAATAAGGTGTCGTGGTTTGGTGTATAATACCATGTTATGAACAGAATTCACGAAAAGGTGATTCATATTCCCCACCTCTATCACTTCTTAGAACTTTTATTTTCTTGTCAAGTTTATTCTCAACCTCTGTTTTATATAATATAAACATGTTTATAGCCTCATCTTTACTTCTCAGCAAGTACACATAACAATAACGAGTGCAATTGTCAATAAATATAATAAAGTACTTTTTACCTCCTCTTGTTTGAATAAGTTTTAAGTCACAGACATCGTTGTGAATTAACTCAAGAGGTTCAGTATATCTTTCCATACTTTGAAAGGATTTCCTTGTTAATTTAGATTCTACACAAGTTTCACACTTATGATTAAAGTCAATATTAAATTTAGGCAGATATTCCATATTAATCAATCTTCGTAAAGCATCATAATTAACATGTCCTAATCTACCATGCCACACATCACATGACTCAATCATATAAGAGGAAGAAGCATTCTCATTCATATTAAAAGTAGTAGGTACAATATTTAATACATTGAGCTTGAAAAGCCCTTCATTCAGATACTCTTTCTCCACATATATCCCACCCTTAGTCAAAAAAAATTTGTCCAACTCAAACACCAACTTGAAGCCATTCTTGCTCAGCAATGATCCAGACACTAAATTCTTTCGAATTTCTGGCACATGCATCACATTGTTGAGCGTGAGTTCCTTGCCGAAGTCATCTTGAGCACCACCTTTCCAATTCCTCCAACCTTGGCAGTAGAAGAGTTGCCCATAAACAGTTGTTCACCATTTTTCCATGGAGTGATAAGTGGAGAACATCCTCCTGTTTGAGCACACATGACGGGTAGCCCCAGTATCCACCCACCATTCTCTATCATTAGTGACCAAATTCACTTCTGAAATCACGGCAGAAAGGTTGATGTCATGCATATTGGTGGAGAGATTCTCCACTTCGGTCATGTGGGCTTGTGCCTTCTTCTTCTTGAAACCATCTTCTTTCTTCCATTTGTAACAATCCTTAGCCTTATGGCGTACCTTGTCACACACATAGCACTTGCCCTTGAACTTGTTGTTGTTGGAGTCATTATTTGACTGACCCCCAGGATGCTTCCTCTTTTTGTTGGTGAAGCCATTGTTTTTATGCCCTTGTTTCATAACATTGACTTTGGCCTCCATGCCATGACCCCCAGTTTTCTTTTCAGAAGAACGGTTGTCCTCTTCAATCTTTAACCTCACAATTAGATCTTCTAAGTTCATCTCCTTCCTCTTATGCTTTAAGTAGTTCTTGAAATCCTTCCAGGATAGTGGTAGTTTTTCAATTATTGCTGCCACCTGGAAAGACTCACTTAAAGTCATGTCTTCTGCATGAATTTCATGAAGGATAACTTGTAGATCTTGAACTTGATTGATCACAGTCTTAGAGTCCACTATTTTGCAGTCCAAAAATTTGCCGACCACGAATTTCTTCGTTCCAGCATCTTCAGTTTTGTACTTCTTGTCTAAAGACTCCCATAGTGCCTTAGCACTTGTCATCGAACTGTACACATTATATAATGTGTTGTCCAATCCGTTAAGGATATAATTTTGGCATAAGAAATCTGCATGTTTCCATGCATCTACTGCCGCAACAGCCATTTTGTCTTCCCGTTTCTCCTCAGTGAGAACGGGTACCTCCTCTTTAAGGAATTGGGCCAAATTCAGCGTGGTAAGATTGAACAACATTTTCTGTTGCCATCTTTTGAAATCCACATCACTGAATTTTTCTGGTTTCTCCCTTTTAACTTGAACAGGAGCATTCACCGGAGTGGGAATCAGTACCGGAGTGAAGTTCTCAGTAGCCATTTCTTTAACTTTGCAAATCACAGAAGATTATCTCAGTAATAGCACAGTAATTACAGTATAAATGACAGTATAGTACAGTAAATAAAATTACAGTACAGCACAATAATCAAAATTAACAGTAATACATTCTGTCTTAAGATTGTTAAAATTTTACTTACTCCTACTGCCTTAAGGATGAGAAATGTGTACCTTTGCAAAGACGAAAAATTGTTAGAAGAAATTGATGATCAAATCAAGCGAAGCACTTTGTCCTTAAGACAAAATGTGCCCTCCCTACGGTGCTTAGGACTCTTGGGCGTCTGCCTCCCAGGATAAAACGATCAACCACATACTGTAGGAACACTCCAAAGAGTATGCGCAGCGAACCACAGATGTGTAATACTTTCACATAAGAGAGGAGGAATGAGGAAGATGAAGTGCACTAAAAACCGTACAGAAAAACCCGTTTTTACAAGCTTTATAGAAATCCCATTAAAGCCTGTTGAAAACACACTGTTTCCCGTTAAACGGACGCGTCCGTCCATTAACGGTCATAAAAATAAAACGGACCCATTTTGGTTGAACCATAATAAATTAGAAAACCAAACTATTGAATTTGTCCCAAAATAATATTATCTTGTTGACCCAATCCAACCCAACCCGATCCGACCCGACCCGACCGGCCGGGTGTGAGAACCGAACCAAACCGAGCCGAGCCGGCCGGACAGACTGCGGCGGCGCGCGCATGTGGGTTAGCCCACCTAGGTGCATGGGTCCAACATCTCTCTCCCCCATAAAAGTGGGGTAGCCCTTGGGCCTAACTTCTAAGGCCAAACTTGGACCTTATATACCATCCACAACTCCTCTTTGGTGTGGATGTAGGACTATTCATCCTTCACCCAATTCACTCATTCATATTATAATAAGTGGGTTTTAATATAGGTTATAATTCCTCTTTAATACCCACTTCTAACAAGATCTAGCAGTACAAGGGAGGGCTTCTTCCTCTTTTCCTCTCTCCCTTCCTTGTGGTGTAACTATGAAATTTTAGCGAGTTGTCGAAGGGCAAGATGATGTCTTTTGGTTTCTAAACGTTGGAACCTGTAATTTTGTAGTCTTGCCTTTTTGGACTTCCCTTGGAGCTTTAGGGGCCGTGTTTTTGGAATGTTTTCAACTTTTAAGTGTTTCAGCTGAAAGTTGAAAAAATCCCAAAAAACATCCAGCTGAAATTTTTTCAGCTGGATGTTTGCTTTCAATCACGAACCAGATGGCCCCTTAATGACATTTTATTTATCCAAAAAAAAAATCTCAGCCGGGCGGGTTTTTCCTTTAAATCAATCATATTATTAGAAAAAAATTTAGTCCCTTCGATTTAATAGAGAAAATACTCCATCCGCCTACGTATTAAGTAATTTCAGTTCGTTTTGGAAAACCAAATAGGGCACTCAATGCGTGGCCGAGGGAATATCAAAGATCCTCCTCAAAGCCCTTTATTAGTAAAATGGATACTTACCATATGGACTTTGGCAAAGCACCAAATCCCCTATTGATGTTCAGATTAACTATTTGGTGAGTTCCATTCCTTAAGCTCTCTCATACCTTACAACACCCCACTGTTTGAGATAGAGAGAACAATAGTAGATTAGGAAGGAGTGAGCTGAAACCAGTCACAGAAGACCGGTTTTAAGTTAACTAGTGCCTCCTTGATTCCCCTTCCAGATTCCCTGGAAGATCCCACGTAGATGCTGGTTATCAATTCCCTCCCTTGAAAAAGGAAAACTCGTGAAGGGTGAGATCCAAGCAATAAACCGCGCGTGGTTTCTATTGAATTAAGCCCTAATTAGTTTGAATCAATTAGGGACAATGAAGGGGTTCAAAGAGCTACTTTTTGCAACCAAGTAAACTAATTGGAAAACGATCCCGAGATAATAAGAATTCACATGATTGCATGATTTTTGGATTGTTTCCAAAGCAAATTAGCGTTGGAGCAACGCTGGCTCTTGGGATGCTCACCCTTGGACTGTATGAAATCCTTATTTAAAGGTGCTAATCCTGCTATAGTTAATGAAACTAATCAGCAGCCGCCACAGCTCTAGCTCAGGCATGTGGGGACGACTTTTGGGAGATTTAATTAGGATATTGCAGCTCTTGATTGAGTTGCACGCTTGGTGAACATTTAGATATACAGTTTTAAATAGGGTTTACATTGAATTGTATGTAACATTCAACTGAAGAAGCATGTGTGAAGCTCTTTCAGGACTGCTTGGCCCCTGTTGACTTTGTAGGCAGATGAATTTTTTCCACAACTTACTGTGGTATTTAACTGGTCTTGCAGTAGGAACGTGTTTTTCCATGAGCAGAGTCCATTACCATAATGCTAAACAGAGGGTCCTTGCCTAGTAATAATGCTTAACATTGTGCATAACTGCAGCATGTGAACATGCTAGGCCCATGCGATGCACTGATGTACTCTTTCAAGCCTCCACATACCATAAGCTAGGACCCCTATTGACCATAATCATGGACTATGGTCATGGAGCCATGTTCACGCTAGAGGCGTCCTTGTTTCTAGCCTGACCTGCTACCATGACCAAAACCCCGTGACCAAAATATAAAAGGTGTCTATTTGCTACATTAGCTCATAAGATCTAATGTGGCACATTGATATCTTTGACTTCCTCTATCCTATACTACATGTCTGAATTGGGAAACCAAAATGAATTTAATGTATCTCATTTTGTCTTATTAATGCAAACAATATGGGCTAGAGGGATTATGTAATATGGTCACGGTGCTTTGGTCAGAAAAACATTTATGTTTATACATAGACCTTGAAATTTCCTTTGATGTAGAAAAGAAAGGAAATTGCTAGAGAGTCTGTACCAGAATGACATATATAGATAGACCTGAATGCGTTTATTTTCTATACACATTCGCTCAATTGCATGTCAATCATTTTTTTCAAAATAAAACAATTTTCCCACGTTAATTATCCTATTCCTATATCATATTATCTTTCTTGTAGCAATTATTGGATAGGGTTGAAAGAATTAGGCGATCTGCTATTGCGGGCTTTTATATACTCACTCCCTCCGTAATTAATACTAACATTTGGTTTTCCAAAACGAATAGATTTTAATTCATATGAAGCCCCCCTTGTATCTTACGTTTGGATGGCTTAAGATAATCAGTCAGCATGGAGGACAACCTGTACCTCTCTCCAGTACTAATTGAATTTTCCTCCTCCCCCAATCTTGTGTATGCAAAGTGGATCTGTGAGTGATGATTATTCGATGGGAGATGATTGGCTGAATTAATGTGAGTAAACCCAGCTCCAATAGAAGGCACATGGATTGTAATGGAGCTGGAGTGTAGACAAAGTGTTCACCTATGCCAAGGCAACCTGCACGTAGTACTTCTGAAGGGATGAATTAACGAGGTAATGATGATACATTTGTGAGGTGGTAAAAAAGCAGTTTTCACGCAACACTGTCTGACCGTCCATGAAGATGTTGCAAGCAAAACCATGTCGTAATTGCATCTGAGAGGGACTGTAAGGAGGAACATCAAGGCGTATGTCTCACAATTCTGCACCAGCATTGGGTTATGCGACTCTTTTTGAGTAGTCCAATATGCAACATGAATATCTTTAACTTATTTCTGTAACGAACCTAGCCGCTGATTGCCTTGGATATGAAAAACATTCTTTTAGAAGCTCTTATTTTGTATTTGGGGAGTAAGAATCGATTATCTTAAGAAATGGTGCAAGCTGAGACTACAAGGACAAATTATTAGGTATGTATCGCATATGGACGGAGTCATGCTTGTTAGAAGTGGGTGTTAGTTATAACCCATAATTGGGTATTAAAGAGAGAGAATTAACCCATGTTTAAAACCCACTTACTATGAGATGAATGAGTGAATTGGGTGAAGGATGAATAGTCCCACATCCACACCAAAGATGGGTTGTGGATGGTATATAAGGTCCAAGGTTGGCCTTATAAGTTAGGCCCAAGGGCCACCCCACTTTTGTGGGGGAGAGAGATGTTGGACCCATGCACCTAGGTGGGCTAACCCACACGCGCGCCGCCGCCGCCGTCCGTCCGTCCGGCCGGGTCGGGTCGGGTTGGGTTGGGTTGGGTCAACAAGAAAATATTATTTTGGGACAAATTCAATGGTTTTCCGTTTAACGGGAAAAGCTTTCAACGGGATTTCTATAAAGCTTGTAAAAACGGGTTTTTTCAGTGCGGATTTTTCCTGCATCTTCTTCTTCCTCCTCTTCTCATTCTGTGAAAGTATTACACATTTGTGGTTCGCTGCGCGTGCTGTTTGGAGTGCTCCTACAGTGTGTGGTTGATCGTCTTATCCTGGGAGGCAGACGCCCAAGAGTCCTAAGCACCGTAGGGAGGGCGAATTCTGTCTTAAGGACAAAGTGTTTCGCTTGATTCGATCATAAACTCTTCTCCTTTATTATCATCTTTGCAAAAGGTACACACAGTTCATCATTAATACAGTAGCAGTTAAGTAATTTTAATAACAATCTTAAGACAGAATTCTTACTGTTATTTATGATTACTGTGCTCTACTGTAATATACTGTCATTTGTACTGTAATTACTGTGTATTTTACTCAGATAATCTTCTGTGATTTGCAAAAGTTACAGAAATGGCTACTGATGGTACCATACTTATTCCCACTCCGGTGAATGCTCCTGTTCAAGTTAAAAGGGAGAAACCAGAAAAGTTCAGTGGTGTGGATTTTAAGAGATGGCAACAGAAAATGTTGTTTTATCTTACCACGCTGAATTTGGCCCGATTCCTTAAAGTGGAAGTACCCGTTCTCACTGAGGAAAAATGGGAAGACAAAACGGCTGTTGCGGCAGTAGATGCATGGAAACATGCAGATTTCTTATGCCGTAATTATATCCTTAACGGATTGGACAACACATTATATAATGTGTACAGTTCGATGACAAGTGCTAAGGCACTGTGGGAGTCTTTAGACAAGAAGTACAAAACTGAAGATGCTCGAACGAAGAAATTCGTGGTCGGCAAATTTTTGGACTTCAAAATGGTAGATTCTAAGACTGTGATCAATCAAGTTCAAGATCTACAAGTTATCCTTCATGAAATTCATGCAGAAGATATGACTTTAAGTGAGTCTTTCCAGGTGGCAGCAATAATTGAGAAACTACCACCATCCTGGAAGGATTTCAAGAACTACTTAAAGCATAAGAGGAAGGAGATGAACTTGGAAGATCTGATTGTGAGGTTAAGGATTGAAGAGGACAACCGTTCTTCTGAAAAGAAAACTGGGGGTCATGGCATGGAGGCCAAAGTTAATGTTGTGGAACAAGGGCATAAAAGCAATGGCTTTACCAACAAAAAGAGGAAGCATCCTGGGGGTCAGTCAAACAATGACTCCAACAATAACAAGTTCAAGGGCAAGTGCTATGTGTGTGACAAGATGGGCCATAAGGCTAAGGATTGTTACAAACGGAAGAAACAAGATAGTTTCAAGAAGAAGAAGGCACAAGCCCACATGACCGAAGTGGAGAATCTCTCCACCAATGTGCATGACATCAACCTTTCTGCTGTGATTTCGGAAGTGAATATGGTCACTAACGATAGAGAATGGTGGGTGGATACTGGGGCTACCCGTAATGTGTGCTCAAACAGGAGGATGTTCTTCACTTATCACTCCGTGGAAAATGGTGAACAACTGTTTATGGGGCAACTCTTCTACTGCCAAGGTTGAAGGAATTGGAAAGGTGGTGCTCAAGATGACTTCGGGCAAAGAACTTACGCTCAACAATGTGATGTATGTGCCAGAAATTCGAAAGAATTTAGTGTCTGGATCATTGCTAAGCAAGAATGGCTTCAAGTTGGTGTTTGAGTCAGACAAATTTGTTTTGATTAAGGGTGGGATGTATGTGGGAAAAGGGTATCTGAATGAAGGGCTTTTCAAGCTCAATGTATTACCTAATGTATCAGTTTCTAATGTTATGAATGAGAATGCTTCTTCCTCTTATATGATTGAGTCATGTGATGTGTGGCATGGTAGATTAGGACATGTTAATTATGATGCTTTACTTAGATTGATTAATATGGAATATCTGCCTAAATTTAATATTGACTTTAATCATAAGTGTGCAACTTGTGTGGAATCTAAATTAATTAGGAAATCATTCCAAAGTATTGAAAGATGTACTGAACCTCTTGAGTTAATTCACAGCGATGTATGTGATTTAAAACTTGTTCAAACAAGAGAAGGTAAAAAGTACTTTATTACATTTATTGACGATTGCACTCGTTATTGTTATGTATACTTGCTGAGAAGTAAAGATGAGGCTATAAACATATTTATGCTATATAAAACAGAGGTTGAGAATCAACTTGGCAAGAAAATAAAAGTTCTAAGAAGTGATAGAGGTGGGGAATACGAATCACCTTTTGGTGAATTCTGTTCACAACATGGTATTATACACCAAACCACGGCACCTTATTCACCACAGCAAAATGGAGTTGCTGAACGGAAAAATAGAACTTTAAAAGAAATGATGAATGCCATGTTAATCGGTTCTGGGTTACCTCAGAACATGTGGGGGGAATCTTTGCTTTCAGCCAATTATATTCTCAACAAAATACCTCATAAGAAAACCTTGCAGACACCATATGAGTTATGGAAAGGTCGAAAGCCTTCCTACAACTTCTTAAAAGTGTGGGGGTGTCTAGCAAAAGTGGCGGTCCCTAATCCCAAGAGGATTAAAATTGGACCAAAGACCATTGATTGCGTATTTATTGGTTATGCCAATAATAGCAGTGCATATCGATTTCTTGTTCATAAATCGGATATTCCTGATATAAATGTCAATACGGTGATTGAATCAAGGAATGCTTCGTTTTTTGAACATATTTTTCCGTGGAATTCTACACAAAATGAAAGTTCTCTTAAAAGAACTTTGGATGTTGCAAGAGACACCAGTGAAGACCAAGAGGGAGAAGATGATGAACCTAGACGTAGTAAACGTGCTAGAACATCAAAATCCTTTGGTCCAGATTTTCTAACTTATTTGTTAGAAAATGAGCCTCAAAGCTTTAAGAAGCCATGTCCTCTCCTGAAGCACAATATTGGAAGGAAGCTATAAATAGCGAAATTAAATCCATTATGCAAAATCACACTTGGGAGTTGGTAGATCTACCATCAGGTAGTAAACCTCTCGGATACAAGTGGATCTTCAAGAGGAAGATGAAGGCTGATGGATTAATTGACAAATATAAAGCAAGACTTGTTATCAAAGGATACAAGCAAAAGGAAGGTCAAGATTATTTTGATACATATTCCCCAGTCACGCGAATAACTTCCATTAGGATGTTAATTGCTATGGCTGCTTTGTATAATCTTGAAATACATCAAATGGATGTAAAAACAGCATTCTTGAATGGTGACTTGAATGAGGAAATATATATGGAACAACCTGAAGGGTTTGTTGTACCGGGTCAAGAAAACAAAGTGTGTAGACTTATTAAATCCCTTTATGGGCTTAAACAAGCACCTAAGCAATGGCATGAAAAATTTGACAAAATGATGATGTCAAATGGATTCAAAATCAATGAATGTGACAAATGTGTTTATGTCAAAGCTAGACCTGAAGGCTATGTTATAGTATGCCTATATGTGGATGATATGCTCATTATTGGCAGCAATAATAATATCATTAAAGCTTCTAAGAGGATGTTAAACAAACAGTTTGACATGAAGGATATGGGTGTTGCAGATGTTATACTAGGGATGAAAATCACTAGAACATCGGATGGATATATGTTATCTCAATCTCATTACATTACAAAAATCCTTGAAAAATTTAATGAGAATGATAATCGTCCAGCGAGAACACCTGTGGATGTGACATTGCATTTAAGCAAAAACACGGGTGAGAGCATATCACAACTCCAATATTCTCAAATTATTGGAAGTCTCATGTACCTTATGAATTGTACGAGACCGGACATTGCATACTCAGTAAGTAAACTGAGTAGATATAATAGCAATTCAGGGAAAGACCACTGGAAGGCTCTAGTCAGGGTTCTTAGATATCTAAGATATACCTTTGACTATGGACTGCACTATACAAGGTATCCAGCAGTACTAGAGGGGTACTGTGATGCAAATTGGATATCTGATACAAGAGACTCCAAATCCACAAGTGGATATGTTTTTACTATTGGAGGTGCAGCAGTGTCTTGGAAATCTTCTAAACAAACGTGCATTGCAAGATCCACAATGGAATCAGAATTCATTGCACTTGATAAAGCAGGCGAAGAAGCTGAGTGGCTTCGTCATTTTTTAGAAGATATTCCAATGTGGGGGAAACCTGTGCCACCTATATGTATCTATTGTGATAGTCAATCTGCTATAGGTAGAGCACAAAGTAACTTGTATAATGGTAAGTCTCGACATATACGTCGGAGGTATAATACCATAAAACAATTGCTCTCTAGTGGAATAATTTCCATTGAGTATGTTCGGTCAAAAGAAAATATTGCGGATCCGCTAACAAAGGGTTTGACCAAAGAACAAGTGAGCAATTCATCGAGGGGAATGGGCTTGAAGCCTATACATTAAGAATCACCATAATGGCAACCCAACCTAGTTGACTGGAGATCCCAAGATCTAGGTTCAAAAGGGACAACCGAATTGTGGGGGATTCAAGGGGAATCACTATGGAGATAAAATCTCGTTCCCATTCCTATGATGAGATAGTGATGCCTGCTGAATGAATCAGGATAAGCTTTGCTTTTAATGGTTCTCATAGCTTGACTTAGTTCAAGTGGGGTATTGCAGGATGCTCCTAATGAGAATCACCTATATGAGTGGGAAGGGGCCACTTCTATGAGGATTTTAAGGCTAAATCTTCTAGAGAACTCATGAAAACCAGGTTTGTTCGGGGCCAAAATGAACAAAGTCACGAGAACCACAATGTGTCTGAGAAGTGATTGTGTGACTTCTATTGTCTTGGTTTACACAAACGGCTGAAGAATTCAAGACATCACGTTCACTGATTAGCCAGTAAACCCGATAGTCTTCACAAGGGATGGTTCAAAGCCGAAAGCTACCTCTCTCCCATGCATGATCTTCTCAATATTTGCTTTCACAAGTTTTTTGCATAGTTTTTGCATAAGTTATCCAGCCAATTCTCATTCATGTGGGGGATTGTTAGAAGTGGGTGTTAGTTATAACCCATAATTGGGTATTAAAGAGAGAGAACTAACCCATGTTTAAAACCCACTTACTATGAGATGAATGAATGAATTGGGTGAAGGATGAATAGTCCCACATCCACACCAAGGATGGGTTGTGGATGGTATATAAGGTCGAAGGTTGGCCTTATAAGTTAGGCCCTAGGGCCACCCCACTTTTGTGGGGGAGAGTGATGTTGGACCCATGCACCTAGGTGAGCTAACCCACACGCGCGCGCGCGCCGCCGCCGTCCGTCCGGCCGGCCGGCTCGGTTCGCACGCGCGGCCGGCCGGGTCGGGTCGGGTGGGGTTGGGTTGGGTTGGGTTGGGTTGGGTCAACAAGAAAATATTATTTTGGGACAAATTCAATGGTTTAGTTTTCTAATTTATTTTGGTTCAACCAAAACGGGTCCATTTTATTATGACCGTTAACGGACGGACGCGTCCGTTTAACGGGAAAAGGTTTCAACGGGCTTTAACGGGAAACGGTGTGTTTTTAACGGGCTTTAACGGGATTTCTATAAAGCTTGTAAAAACGGGTTTTTTCAGTGCGGATTTTTCCTGCATCTTCTTCTTCCTCCTCTTCTCATTCTGTGAAAGTATTACACATTTGTGGTTCCCTGCGCGTGCTGTTTGGAGTGCTCCTACAGTGCGTGGTTGATCGTCTTATCCTGGGAGGCAGACGCCCAAGAGTCCTAAGCACCGTAGGGAGGGCGAATTCTGTCTTAAGGACAAAGTGTTTCGCTTGATTCGATCATAAACTCTTCTCCTTTATTATCATCTTTGCAAAAGGTACACACAGTTCATCATTAATACAGTAGCAGTTAAGTAATTTTAATAACAATGCTCACCACCAACAGATGATTGACACCACTCTGTGCTGTCATGAGGGCCCATGAGGGACTCACAAATTGGAGATCCAGTCAATCACCAATTGGTGATGAGCACAACCTCCACGTACACGGCATGTACCTAATAACTTCTCCTGCATAAGAGGACATATGACTATGAGACTGTTTAAAGTTTGATTTAGATGCAACCTTTTCATGTGGGCTTGTGCATCTGTGAGGGGGGTGTAAGAAGGAATATCAAGGCGTATGTCTAACAATTCTGCACCAGCTTTGGGTTATGCGACTCTTTTTGAGTAGTTCAATATGTAACATGACCATCTTTAACATATTTCTGTGACGAACCTAACCGTTTATTGCCTTTGATTGTAATAATGAAGAACATTAATTTTTTAGAAGCTCTTAGTTTGCATTTGAGGAGTAAGAACTAAGAATCGGTTATCATAAGAAGCTTTTGTGGGCTTCCCTGCTTACGTAGAGGCCAGTAATTTAACCCCAAAGCCCAAAGGAAGGAGGGGCTTATTTTTAATAAGCCCATGACCTTCACTTTGGAATTTTGCTATCTTTCTCAATTTCTACACAATGATTAAGAATACTTGCTTCATCTTCTTTTTTCACTAAAAAAAAATCTCCCTTCGTCTAATGAAGCATGTCTTCGTTTGTAAAGGTGTTAAAATTATTGGGCTCTAAGACCCGTGCAAAAAAACGAGATTCCCTTGTTTTTGGTTGAGGAAGCAAAGTCAGCCATGTAATGATGAACCCATGTATTAGCCATGTAATGATGAACCCATGTATTTTCAAATGCAGACAGATATGCTCCATTCAAGGGAGTGCATTGTTTCATTTTTTATTAGCATAAAAAAGCCATAGTGTCTTCTTTTGCAATGCAGCGTGTTGAATAGGCTCACTTAGCATTTTGTCTTTTCTATTTTACATTAATTTGTGGCTTCATTTTATTTCTATTTTCCAAACAATACACTCCCTCACGCATATTAATTCCAATGTGTTTTTTCTAATAATGAACTCATTTTAATTTAATGTGGAAAATCAAAGGACTATTAACCGGGACAATGGGAGTACTAAAAAGAGTTCTTGACCCCAAACACTAGAAAGATGCACATAATGTTAATCACAAAAACCAATTTACATATTGGAAAGGGAAAAAACAGTTTTCCAAATAGCAGTATGAACTCCACGTTCAGAGTCGGCCACAGTCATAATTGGCATGATGAAACCGGCCAAAGAACACAAGTATCCCCAATAGTATTAGCATCTTTAGGGGCAATGAAGTAGTAATTGCAAGTCCGGTTAGATAGGATTGTGTCGATAACCTAAGGACCCTCATTCTTCTTTGTTTCACATACTTCTCCAGTGCCATCTCAATTCTCATCCTCCATTTATCACCATACTCTTCACCATCTAAACAGCTTGTGTCCATTACTTCTGCTAAGCATCTCGCAAGCACAATTGAATCTTCGAGGCCGGCCGAGCCACCTTGCCCTAAGTACGGCCCCATAACATGCATGGCATCCCCGGCCACAGTCATTGTCCCTTTCCTGAAGGTCCCTAGCAATATATCCCACGGGGCACGGTACCTTATCCGAGTGTAGATGAGGGAGTCAAGCTCAGTTCTGTCTACCATGTCTACTAGTTCTTCTGGGAAGCCTTTGGCACCTTCCAATGTGGATTTCCTAATCAGATTGACGTCTCCGGCCAATACAGAATCTGCCCACAACTTTCAAGAATTTGTGAGTATCACTGTAATAGATAATGGTGGTCAATCATTGTTATAGATCATCTTAACTTAACTGATCAGGTGGTGGGAGCATTATCAAGAGATTCAAAATGAGTTGGAATTGTGGGTCATTTTTTTGTTCATGGCACCCTTTTTGTGGGCCTAACAGCAGAGACATTATTCAGCGCGTCCAGCGTGACACATGGGATTTACACTCACAATTGCAGAGCATTCAATCCCTAGGATCGATGGTCCACACGCTAGTGCACGTCAGCACAAATATAAGAGAAACTATTGGGTACAACATGCAGCCCACATCATCTTTTATGCCACTTTTATAAGAGCACATAAAAGATTTCACATTTATAGTGTGCGCAGTCGATCTCTTAGATTTCCCTGATGTCCTAGAATATTGTGCCGGTTGTACAGAATAATTTCCCTTAAATCAATGACTCCTAAAGATGACCAATAGATGTGGCCCACTACCAATTTAAAGAGGCTTTATCAGACGTCAGAGTTAGATATGTTTATTGGACACATTCGTTCCATGTGTATCGACCAAAACTGAATCACCTAAGACGTAAACGTTAGTAAAATTTTCATGTGTCCGAACCCGATTTGGAGTCTTTATATGTGGGGTCCTTTTGAATGGGTTAAATCTAAGGCAAAATAATTGGTTGCTCCTGGAGTATTCTCCAGGAGAACCACGCACTTTATTTATTGGGTGTTCGTCATCGTGCCAATGTGTTCTAGGTTGCGGAAGTGTTGATCCCGTAGATTGATGGTGCCTACACGGACAGTGGCAGACGGGCACAGCCAAAACCTTTAACGGATGATTGCGGACATGGTATGGACTGGACAGCCCATGGCCAGATTGTAGATAGACGGTTGTCACTGTTCGTCTGCATCCGTGAATACTCTACTTTGAGCCTTGCTCTTATCTGTGGCACCTTGGGCTTAGGTTTTGGGGATGAGACCTCAAGCCTTGCTCTTATACAACAGGAAAAAATACTTGCTTTAGTCATTTTTAGTTGAGGTGAGGTGTGGGGTCCACAGTAAAAGCCTAGGTTTTCCAAGCAAGTCCTTCTTCTTCATAGAAGCTTCTCTACCTTGACCTCAACTTAAGGTTGTTGGAGGCCCAGGAGAATAAATAGGGAACAATAGTAGCTAATATTGGTACACATATTCTCTCTAATTGACTCGGTTAAAAGTGAATGGAGGGAGTAAGAAATATAATGGTACCTGTGGAAAGGTGATGCCGTCCAAAAAACCAATAAACATTTTTTGGGTCCATGGGAATTCTTCCAAAGATAGATTGGTGGCTAAACACGCGGACAAACTCATTGGGGAAACCATGCCCTTCTGCATAGTTTGTGATACCTCTTATCCCAACCATGGGGGAGACATTTGTGGGTTTGAGCCTCAGTAAATTTGCAGTAATAGAGTGAACCCCATCACAGCCAATCAGCACCTGCATTTTTTTTTATAATTGAAACTTACCAAAGAGGGACAAAAGAAAAGGAAAGAAAACCCCCTCAAAACAACAAGGACCAAAACACAAAAAGACATGGCCATGAACAAAGGCACCTGCATTCATGGAATGTCGTATCGGATATCGGTAAAATATCGGTCGGCCTAAGAGACGAAATATCGGAGATATATCGGAGATATTGCGTAAAAAAATATCGGTCGTCAAAAACTAGTTTTTATCATATATTTTCAAAATCTAACTTCTAAAATGAGTTATACTAATTTAAACAAAGAATAGATTTCAAAATATGCATAAAAGGATAGAAAACAAACATGAAAGTTTTTTTTTCCCAAAAAAAAAAAAATTTTCAAAAAATTTTCAAAAAATTTTTTTTTTCAAAAAAGGCCGATATATCGGTCCGAAACCGATATATCGGCGATATTTGGAAAAAATGGAAAAATCGATACTTAATGGTATCGGAGTATCGGTTTGTGTCCGATACCGATATATCGGCGATATATCGCCGATATATCGGCGAGCTGGCATTCCATGCCTGCATTTGAATTAATACATGTGTTCCATGTACAAAAGGCTCAGTTAATTTACCAAAGCAAGTAATCCTTGATTATAACAAGGTTGAATCTAGAAGTTGGCTACCTTTGCATGAATGACTGCTCCATTGCTTAGGTGAATGGATGGAAAGGAAGTTGCAGGATCCGTTTCAACACCTACGACCTGGCAGTTAAATCTAATGGTTCCAGCAGGTAGCCCGTCAGCTAGGGTTTCAATTAGATCGCTCCTTCTGACGCATCGGACTTCGTGCTCCCTGTCATGATCACCAACCAATGAATTGGAAAAAGGAAAATTAAGGATGGGTTAGGGGTTAATGAAAATTAGAAATGGAAAACCATTTTACACGAAAATTGTTTTTTCACCGAGTTAGGGGTTAAAGAAAACTGGTGCCCTGAAATTTTGTTTTTCCGGAGGGCCTGAAAATGGCCCAGAAAAAGGCCCGAAAATACTCCAAATTTTTCAGATTTCAGAGGGTACGAAAGTCCTTTTTTCGGACTGAAAAAAGGGTCGGGTCTTTGGACGAAACGGCCTCCCTCCCTGCCCTAGCCGCTCCTCTGAGGACGAATCGACCTCGCCGGGGCTCTGTTCGGTGACGATCGCCGGATCTTCTCCTCTTTACGGCCGTTCTTCCACTCTCTCGGCTCCCGCCTCTCTCTCCAGGTGAACCGCTCTCTCTCTCTCTCTCTCCTCTCTTCTCTGATCTATCCTCTTCGTGGGACATGGGTTCTTCTTTTACATGTTCATCTACTTCGTTTCTATTGTTCTCTTCCTCTTTTTCATCTCTCTGTTTTCTATATTGTATTGCTCTGATGTTGTTTTATGTCTTTAATGTGGGTTTTCGAGATTCATGTGCATGACAATACATTTCTTCCCTTCCGTGGCCGAATAGCATAGGTCGTCATTTGCATCTTGTAGTCTAAAGAAGAAACTCTGAGTATGCTATGTTTTTATTTGATATGTAGCTCTCAATATGAAAATTGATAGCTAAAAGGGAAGTTTATTTTAATTTTCTTAACTGGGTACTGATCGGTAAAGTGTTTTTCTCTTGTTTCGAGATTTCCAAAGTAGGAACTTATTACGTGATCATGTTATTGAGACATGCTACTATTAGTTTTTTCTGGAAAAGAAGGTTATTCTGTCTTCCAAAAATATCTAACTGAATCTAAAAGATGTAACTAGAAATATAATACATCAGGCTGTTTTTTTACACTGATACTTTGGAAGGTAGCTTAATAGTTTCTTAATTTTGTTTGGCATATAATTATTCCTTCTGGCTTTTCCGATGAGTTCTGCAAAATCTTTGATTACCAGAAAGCTTTAAATTTGTAGTTTTTCAAAAGCATGCTCTTGCTGTGCACACTTTTGAAATGTGGGATTAGGCAAATTTCATATGATTATATGTATTTTTAGTTTTTTTAATCTCCTGTTAAAATTGTTAATTTTCCTTATTTAAAGTCAAGACTTATGCACCTTTTTTTGTTATTTGGTTCAATTTTTTCACCGCCTTTAGGTTTAATAACAAGATATGTGATTGAGGGTTACAACTCGCACCTTGAGGCGTACATCTTAACTTTTGAGGTTAAATGCTTAAAGGTTCATTATTTGCAAGTCTTATAGTTTCGCTGTTGTGCATGTTTGTTCAGCTATTATATTTTGAGCAAGAAGAAAATGGTGGTTTAAGCCTTGTGTTGCAGGTACTATTTTTTTATGTGTCTTAATTAAGTTTTATAGATAAGTTTCCTGATTGATTGCCATGGTTTCTTGACTGTTGGATAATGCCCTTATCTATGAAAGTTGCTGATCTAGATCACCAGAACAATTTCAACATCATTAACAATGGCCCCTGGTGTTTGTGGTCACTGTTGCTGGTCTGCTCATATAGTTTCATCTATTATTTACTCAAAGTAAAATATTTGGTAAATACTTTCATGTTGAGTCGGTGTCGGGTAATCTGATGCAGCAGTGTTTTTGTGTTTTCTACTGGTAGTTGCTGTGCATTTTGTTTCTGTGTGATAATAATGTTCAGATTAGTTGACTTATTTAAAATATCAACTGATTGTCTTTGGCTTCTGCAGGTTGTTGCAAACAAGATAAAACGATGCAAAACTGATTCCTTTCCTGGGTTTGTACTCTCTTCATTACTTGAATTTTAAAGCTGTTACATGGCTGGGTTTGTACTCTAGCTCTAGATATTTTTTCAAAAAAAAAATGTTGCCTTTCTTTCTTTTGAAAAAGTTGTAAGCTCTGCAAATTTCGTTTCATTAGTGGGTGATAGGTGTTTGGTATGCCTCGGTAGTGACTTATGACTGTTCTTGGGACACCTACAAATTTGAAGCTATATATTTGCTTTTCCTCTTTCTATCACTCTGTGAAAAAGGAAGTTTTTATTTTTCACTTTATCAGGAATAATAGATACTTCAATCCAATTCTTGAACAACATAAGTTTTTTAGTTGAGTTTGTATGAAGATAAATCCTTTGTATAGTATAATGAGTTTGAATAGTATAAATAGTAGTCTATCTCTAGGGTTTCCATCAGCGCCGTATACATGAAGTTGAATGCGCTCTTAGGACGTAAACGCGTATACAACGGGCCAATCCTCTTTTCGACCAGGGGTGACGGTGAGGTGCTGGTGAAAAGTGTTCTTTTGTGTATTATGAGATGGGATCGATAGCTTTTCATGCATTTGGAACAATGAGACATATGGGTGGATTCTGCTAGTATTACCAGGAAGATAAAGCTAGGTTCAATTTGTTGTGTGGAAGTTAGTTGCTTCATGTATTTTTTTCAGTTACCTTCATTTTGATCTTGTAACTTCTATGCAATGGCCATTCTTCTCGTCTGCATATCAATAGAAAATTTTAGCATTAATATGAATTAGATGATTTGACGTATGCTGTTTTAATTAGTGCTTAAATTTGAATTGAATAGGTGAACAATTTTGTTTATGTTCTAATTATGTGATTTTATCGAGTTGAATAGCTCTAGTTATAAATGACCGAGTGTGGGTCAGTTGGTTTAGTGCAGACCAGCTTCTGGGTTTATCATCACAGCATACACTCAGGCCTCATTTTTTTTGCTGTCAAGTTTCAGTCTTGTCACCTCCTGTCACTGTGGCTGTTGCGGTTGCTGCCTTGCACCATCGGTACCACAGAACCTTACCTCTGTCACCTTGCTAGCTGCTATCTCCATCGCCATCACGTTTGGGTAAGATTGCAATTCTTGGCCCTTCCTTTGTGCAGGAATTTTTTTCTGGTCATTTCCTTGCAAAGATTTAGTTCTTTCTTGTTTTTACTGGAAAGCATGCTTAGAGGGATGGTCGATTATTAGAATTATAGTGAAAAAAATGAATTGATGGTATCAGTAATTTCATGTTTGTTCATAGTCAGTTCAATTAACCAATTTCGATTTACCTTCATTGGGATGGTGTTATACAGATTGAGGAATGATGAGTGAATCATGTATTTGTTGAAATAGGCGAGAAGAGTTATCTGTTGTATATTTTTCAATTTTCTTTTTGCTGGATTGAAATGCAAGCCAGCTAATAAAGGACGAGTATTTTGCCATTTTCTGTGCTTATTTCCGAAGCCATTTTGACCCTTTCCTACCTCCTGGATGCTTCTGTCTTCACGTCGTTTGGATGTTAACATGATCTGATATGCCCCTGTTACTAAATTTGCTTCAATTTCTTAGGAACTTTAGAACTAGACATTTTCTATGTATGCTTGATGTAGCTATTGCAGCACAAATGGTTATAACATTCAACACAAGTGGTGCATAGGCCTGTTCCTGTCGAGGGAGAGGACCTGGTTTCTCTTTGAGCCTGTGGCACCTTGGGGTTAGGTGGACTGGGATTTGGGAGGTGGGGTGTGGGATCTATGAGTTGTATAAAAAAGGATGTGGCTTTAAAAAAATGTGAATGATGCAAAAGTCAACTCTCAAATATTGGATTTTGTGGCTGTGGACGCAAATATGGGAAGGAAACTGGAATCGCCATGATCATTATTTCCCAGTTTGCTTGAATGTGGAAAATCTTTTCTTCCCTTAAAAGCTTTACATTTATATAGATATTTTGCCAAAGATATTGCAGTTTATGAACCGATCATGCTAGAGTTCTCTTATCATACTCATGCTAGTGAATTATTCCATGCTCAGAACTCATCAGGTGACCTTGATATGTGGTCAGTAAATAAATGTCAGATACAGTACTATCCTTTTGGTCAGGAGCTTATCTTTGTTGTGTTTGAGTTTCTGATGGTGTATATGTTGATCTGTGCTTTGAATTTGCTTTTTTGGATTAGTGGATGTGTTTAATTACTTGTAATCTACACATGAGTTATTTAAACTCTGTATAGATGACGAAGAAGAGAAGAAAAGAGATATTAGATGATAGCAAAAGGAGGACAAATGAGACATGGGACGATGATGAAGATAAAGTCATGCTAGAACTATTAGATGCGGAAATGATAAAAGGAAATAAGGTTGCAGGTGCATGGTTGAATACTATGTGGCCAGGTGTATTACAAAGTTTTAGAGAGAAGACCGGAAAGGTGAAGACAAAAGATCATGTCACAAATCGGATGAGAACATGGAGAGGAACTTACAAAAAAGTTGCAGAATTGGTGAATAAGAGTGGATTTGGCTGGGATCCAGAGACTGGAAAGGTTGTGGCTGAAGATTGGCAATGGAAAGAACTAATCGCGGTATGTACACTACTTAAACAACAATTCATTTTCCTTTATCTTGTACTTGTATTTTTTTAATATATGTATTTTTTATATAGGATAAACCTGAGTTTCGCAAATATCGAATTGATGGTTGCCCAACGTATGGATTGTTACAATCCGTGGTTGGTGAAAATATTGCCCAAGGGAATGAAACCTTATGCTTGAATGGAGAAGGAAGTAGTAATACTGGTTGCTTTCATGAGCCAACTTCAACAAGAAGTTCTCCACCGCCACATGTGGATTTGGGTGGTGACGAAAACTCTCACTTTGATGAGGATGCAACACAATCCATCACATACAAGGAAGGCCAACGTAGGAAATCCGATCGCCGAAAGAGGAAAGCCATTGATGTCCCCGCAGAAGAAATTCAATCTGGAATTGTAGGAGCACTCAATGAGATGACATCTGTTTTAAAGGTTTTTGTTGAGAAAGATAAAAAAACAGAACAAGTTATCAAAGCATTAGGGGAAATTCCAAACCTGGACCTTGACTTGAAATTTCGGGCAACTAAGTACTTGAAAGACATTGAGGACAAAGAAAGTTTTCTAATGATGGATCCTATGGAAAGAATAAAATGGCTAGAATGGTGTAAGGTCAATAGGGTGTGATTTTGGACTGCTTGGTAGATATTTGAGACTTCTTAAATGTTCACTTTGAATTGGTTAAATGTTAATTTTGGACTTGTCAGATGCTATTCTAGAACTTTTTTATGGTTATTTTGAACTTGTTTGAATGCAAGGACTATGATTTTGAACTTGGTGTGATATCATGTGTGTGCATGATCATTATCTTGTGAAGAAAATTCATGGTAATGTTATTACTAGGATGTATATTGTCTTAATATTTGTGTATGTTCTTTGGTCATAGGTGTCATGGATTGTGATGTGGTTGATGAACGTTTTATGATCAAAATGGCTATTGTGGCGGTTCTTGCAGCTTTGGGTCATTACTTTTGTCATTATAGGTTGCTTGAAAATCATCATAAATATGTCTTTGGGAAAGGTGGTACTAATTACATAAGAAAGGCATTGTCCCTGGATCGAGAATTGTTTAGGGATGTTTATAGGATGTATCCTGAGCCCTTTAGAAAATTGTGTTTGATTTTCAAGCAAAAGGGTCTTCTAAAGGATACTAGATATGTTACTCTTGAAGAGCAAGTGGCCATGACATTAATCATTTTGGCCCATGGTCAAAGGTATTCTATTACTAGTGAGCGCTTTCGGCGTTCAGTGTGGACGGTTAGTACCTATTTCAATAAAGTGATAGATGCAATTTTGGCTATTGCGAAAGATTATATCAAAGCTCCTACAAATTATTTACCCTCAGATTTCTAATGATGAAAGATTCTTCCCATATTTTAAGGTATGACTATTTTTTTTCAAAATACGATGTATGTTTTATTGTTTTGTTAATAAAATATTCTGATGCAGGATTGTATTGGTGCACTTGATGGTACTCATGTTCCAGCTCATATTTTAGGAAAGGATCAAATGAGGTTTTGGAATAGGAAAGGTCATATTACTCAAAATTTATTGATTGCATGCAACTTTGATCTTGAGTTTACATATGTATTAGCTGGATGGGAGGGCTCAACAGCTGATGCTAGCCTTTTGAAGACGGCACTTACTTCACCGAGTAAAAGGCTATTGTTGCCGGAAGGTATGGACTTCCAACTTTTTATTTTTTTTCATATTCATTGATAATAGGTATTAATTTAGTTATGTTTTCTATCACCCTCTTAGGTAAATATATGTTGGTGGATGCGGGATTTGCAAACATCCCAGGTTTCTTGGCTCCTTTTCGTAAAACTCGGTATCATTTGAAGGAGTTTGGTACTACTCCAGATAGGTTACCACAAACTGCACAAGAGTTATTTAATCATCGTCATTCATCCTTAAGGAATGCAATTGAAAGGTCTTTTGCTGTGTGGAAAAACCGCTTTGAAATTTGTAAACGACCACCAATGTTTCCATACAAAACTCAGGTTAAAATAGTTGCGGCGACTTGTGTGCTTCATAACTTCTTGCGAAGGGAAAATAAAGAAGACATATGGGATAATGACTCTGATGATGATGATGAGGGTGATATAGCACCTATATTACCAAGTAATACTTCTATAGTTGATGGTACAGCTATGATAGGTCGTTTCCGTGATAAATTAGTAAAGAAGATGTGGGATGATAGAAAGCGGCATGAACTTTGAAGGGATCCATAGTTGAAGAATCGTTTATGCTTTATATTAGCAATTTGAAAGTGTATACTTTTTTAAATTTTTGTGTGACGTAAATTTGAATCATTGACTAGTTCATTTACTTTAGCAGAGATTATATTGCTATACAATGGTATTTTTGAGAAAATGTGACTATAGGAAGTTTTACTTGAATTGATAGTCTTTTTTAAACAAATGACATTTACATATAAATGGTGTTACCTGCAAATCAAGGGGTTATCTTCTTGTTCATACAAATGAGACTTAACCAGATGAGAGCTGGGATGAGCCATCAGGTTTCTCTATTATATCTCACCTCTGGGATGAATATCAGGTTTCTCTATTATACTTGAGCTTATTGAATTATTCATATCTTCACTGTTTTGAATCTCTATTTTTACTAATACAGTTGGTGCCAAGGCGCAAGAATCTGCATTGTTTGGTCATATACCTTGTGAAATTTGTATTACTGAAATTATGCCCTTCTGAATAGGTTCATGAGATTTTCGAAATTGCACTCCGCCACTGTGAAATAATACTCCTGTATTTTTTGGGAGCAGTTAGCCAGATGTTGAAAGAGCTCAGCTTCATATGTGAAGATAACATGATGTCAAATATCTTCATTTAATCTCCGAGAATACATGGACGTACAGGGATCTACAGATAAGCAATTTTTATTGGAAAGCCTGCAGTCAGTTTATTTCTTGCCGAGAGAGAACTAGCTGAGTGTTTTTTTCCCCTTTTTGTGCTTCAGGAAGGTGAATCCCAGATTCTTGATTGCAACCAGTGCTTCGTTTGGATGGAAGCCCATCCATGGATAGGTCACTGGGACCTATGGGCATTAAGTTGCACCTATAGGTCACTGGGACCTAATGGATGAAGGTTCACCGAATGTTGACTGTTGCTTTCCACTGAGTTGAGGTACATCAAAAGGTGACGGCTAGGTTTGGGTGCTTGCTGTTGTAGAAATTTGGATATTTATGATTTATGGTCTACTCAAGAGTTGGTTTAGCATAGCCATTTTGACATGAATGCAACATCACTTCTGATTGTACACTATTGAAACTTTTCTTGAGACTGGCTTCCCTTGTCCTGAATTATTTCATTAGTTCAGCAACAAAACTTGTACCACTGAATATGGAAGGTTTGAAGTTCATTAGTTCAGGTGACTGGCCAGTACTGAGCCTTCGTTCAACCGGGTTCACTTCTCAGCTGAAGTAGTCTTGTGGTATAATTATCTTCATAAATTGCTGAGGGAACTGCTACTAAGCACACTACATTGGTTGATCCATCAATCTATTTTCTGTATTAATCTTATTGGTGAAGATGCACATAGTAGTGATCCCATAGATTCAATCTCCGAGTAGGTCTTAGCCACAGTGCAAAATGAATAGTCTATATATGCGTAGAGGATCCTGCAATTTCTAGCAAAGCTCATTAGGCAAATGTATTATACACCCAACGTGCATAACTGACTTAGTTTTTTGAATGGGCAGTCCAATAAATTTCACTCACTGTCAAATGCAGACAGGCTTCATTGGATGAATTTAAAAATCACTTTTTTTTTCCAATATTTTGAGGTGATAGATCAATTTCGTATTTGCTATTCCATTCAAGAAGCTAATGATCCTCTTAATACTCTGACTCGTAGGCTCGTAGAAAAGTTATTTGTGTTTAATCTTAAGGACAAATTTTGCTATAGTCGATGTTTTGTCCATTTGTACTCAAAACAGTATAAAATGAAGATGCTCCTTCTGTCTAGGCTCTTATCATCTTGGCATAATAAACAGAGTGTCCATGGACAAAATCATGGCCATTGTTTACGACACCAAGCCGGCATGCTGGCGCTCCTAGTAGTGCAGCGTACATTTCCAGTGGAAGTTTGGTCCAGGTCCTAACTATTCTCCTCTGCCTCCTCTTTAGAAACCCAATTTTTCTAACAAAAAGATGAAGTAAATAGTTACCAGTGAGAAACGCGTACATTTTCTGACAGGAATCAATTGTCGCCTTACGAAAATCAATTTATGGCAGAACCTTCACCTCCAATTTTGGTGTGGAAGTGTTTCATAGATGGGGTCAGCACAATAGGAGGAAAAGAACGAACTTCCACAACTAAGTCCCATAGAAGTACTTTAGATAAAGCATGAAGCATGCCAAACATGGGCTTGGACCAGATAGCGAAGAGTTATGGCACCCCTAGTAGTGAGCCAACATGGGCTTGGATCAGTAGCAAATTTTCTAGGATATTTTTGTTTTTACATTTTCTGGAACCCCTAACTAGGCAGGAAAATTGATTTTCAATAAAAATTTTCTTGAACACTTTCTGTAACCCCTAACAGCTTTTTACGGGAAAATTCATTTTTCCATGAAAGTTCATTTTTCTGAAGAAAAGTATTTTCGTGGAAAATTTTGATTTTCTAGAACCCCTAACCCACCCTAAGGGAAAATATCTCGGTAAATCCGAGAACATAATTTGAGCTATAGAGGGCCGAGTGATGCGCTGTTTGATTCGTTTAGTCATCATTACGAACTTTACCAAATAGTTAAAATATAAACCTACTCTACAATGATAATTTTCCTATTACTCCCTTGTGGGCTCACTTCATGCAGACTTCTTTTTCAATGTGAAAAGTATACAATTACATGCATTCTCCATGAAATTGATCTGTCAGCTAGTATGTTGGGCGTGGACTGCAGCTCTCCTGCGTTCGCAACAGGTGCATGCGATTGCCTAAATCAACAAAAAGTGACAACTTACCCGAATGGAGATTCTCTTACGGTCTTTCCAACCATTGAAAGTTCTCTGGTCCTGAAAATTGAAACAGGAATCATGCCAATAAATCTAGATTTTCTTCACCAGGATCAGAGTCTACATTAAACACAACATAACTAATATATGTAAAACCAGTTCAATTTGAACATCTAAATAGGACTATGAATTGAAAGGGAGAGATCATATGTAGTGATCCTCAGTCTCATAGAAGCTTTGTGGGCACTCTTACAGTACCTTACCAACACCAGGCCTAAGTTTTTTTTTTTTTTGGTTACGAACACCAGACCTAAGTTATCCTATATCATCAATGTAGTTTCACAGTACGTAGAAATCCTGATAGAATAAGAAGAGAAAGAAAAAACCCACCAACATTTACAGTACTAGGGTAGAGTGAAATTTTAGAACAAACATCACCTTGTAATCAGACAGGCCCTTTCCCGAAGCAATGATGCCACACCAAGCTGATCAAGTGCGCGCCATCCATTGGTGAAGATGCCAATAGCGGCGCCTGTAGCCCGCAAAGTTCCTGCTCTTTCCAATACTATGTTCTTGAAACCCTTCCTACCAATAACAAATACTTCAAGTTGCCACAATTATCTTCATACTCCAATATCCAAGCACTCCTATTCAGTATTTTACAAAATGATTTGGCAATCAACCCTGATTGAATCTCTGGGTGAGGGTTTTTCCTGTTTGATTGCAGACTAACTCGGCTTGAGTGGAAGACCATAACAACGATCTTGTTTTAAGCTTGCTCATAGGGTCAAATCATAGTTGCTTGCATAATTAGTTCGTGTTAGATATTAGGAGAGAGGTTTTTCACCTCTCATATTTCTCTGTAGCACCAAGTGCTCAGTATCACGCAACATATTTTAAAACGTGTCGACTATTACCCCTTTCATACTCACAAATTAACCTTGACGGTGGACCTTCCCTATCTATGATACTATGTAAAGTCTACCGTCAAATATGACAACGGGACTTTTCCATGAGGACGAGCTCAGGAACATGGGTGAGGAAGAGAGGTTTGGGGAGCAATGAATTGCTCCGGATACAGGAACAATACGATACGGGTGCGGTGATATTGCAATTTTCTGAAAATAAGGACACGAAACGGGGGAGATAATTGTACTCTCAGTTGAATGATATGCTCTTTGAATAAAAATAAGGACAAAGCAAGAAGTTAATACAAATTGGATGCAACTTGCAAGGCCGGTAACTTTTCAACATCCCTAAAGTTCTTACTAACACCTTTCTTAGGTTTGTTTTGAAAATGTCATAAGTTAAGATTCTTTAGGAAGTATGCTAGGTAACACACCCATGCATTCTCCCTATTAGGAAGCACGGATACTCCAAAAAGGAAATCGTACCTGTATCGTATCCGTGTCATACCCGTGTCCCTGTCAGACACGGCTACATGCGTGTCCTACCATTATATCAGACACCAACTATCAATTACTTCATCAAATCCTTATTTAATAATGGAAACATTAAAGAAATGCAACATTTTCAATTATAATTAATTTTAATGCATGAACTAACCTAAAATGTATACATGTGTATAAAACCTAATATTCTGAAATTAGCATTACATTAAAAACTTATCATGTTCTATTGTTAGTTCAACACACGAAGGAATCTCATCGCACCAAGCCACTGAAGAGGTAAAGGATTGAGCATGTCTAGCTAGACAATCCGCGACTCCGTTTGCCTGTCTCGGAACACAAACTATCTCCAAGCAAGATAGTTTGAAACTGACTCCAAGCAAGCCAACTCAATGAGGGTTTTCTAAATTACTGCTCCAAGCAGGGGATGTGAAGTTTGTTTCTTCACCAAAATATTCACCGTCTCCATACTGTCCCCCTCAACTTGAACCTGACTCTATTGGCCCTACACTGCACTTTTCCCTTCTCCTCCTCCTCCTCCTCGGGCACTGAGACGCCTCCCCTATCAGGATGCAAAGGCACAATCTGGCGAGCACGCCATATCTTACAGTGCCTTGCTGCAGCCAGGTGGTCTCTAGGGTTAGGGAAGAAGTAAGTGGATAACAAAATGAATTCGGTTTATATGAGATCGTTCTTATATAAGGGTATGATACCAATCTTTTGGGTTGTGAGGTTCCGATCTGACTGTGAGTATCAAATCAACGGGTAGGTGAGTGTAAACAATCACTTACCCTTGTAGCCGTCAGATCAAGATCCAACGGCTACCACTTGAACTGACTTCAAGTAAGCTATATAAAAGCGATTTCATATAAACTTTTTCCTAACAAAATACGAAGGGGTTAACCGATTTTTTTAAGAGACCTGTTTAAATGGGACCGGTCTCATATAAGGGGCATGAGATCAGTATTTTTGGCCATTGAATTCTGATCCAACGGAACACATTTAATATAGGGGAGACACTTGAATATCCGGTCCGCCATCTGATCTTAATCCAAATCGGATCGATCTTATTTAAATTTATTAAATATGCCCTTGACTTATCAAGATAAGATTGACGGGTAGATAGACTATCGACATGGATATTGCGACCTTTTTCATCGTCATCTTCTACCTCAGAAGCAGACAACTCTACTTGAACTTTCCCGGAAACCATGACATAATAAGCCAGCTAGCATGCATGAGTCTATGACTATGTATAATATAGGCGCAAAATGGAAGAGCTTAACAAACGCTTTAGTGTTCGGTAGAGAAAACAGACCTGGTCGACCAAATTTCACCACTTGTTCTAAATTAAGTTTCAGCTCAAAATGTAAGTTTAGTTTAAGACTTAAGGAGATAACTAGGATTACCTGTGTAGGGCGAGAGCTGTTGCAAGGCCGCAGATGCCTCCTCCTATTATCACAATTTCATGTTCTTCGCTGCTGAAATTCATCTCTCTCTGAGCCGCACATATGAACACCCAAACGGGTTTCCTGAGTACTACCCACGAACCATCTTAGCATTTATATTTAAGTGCAGACTGGCAATTAAAAATTAGCGTTTTAGCGCATATCAGCTGACAGGCTGTATTTCGGTGCCCCAGAAAAGTCACGCTGCACTTCTTCTGACATTGTTATGGGCGGAGAATAAATAAGAAGCAAAAATTACTCTTTGGTTAAGAAGAATCATTGTCTGTAGTTATTGTTTTCAACTATTTCTTGTTGGTAACGTTGCTTCTACTTGAAACCTGGCTTATGTTTCCCTTACACCTCGGTTCATTAGGGAATTTAATTTAATTGCGGTGGAAGTAACTTGGGTTTGTTTAATGAGGTAAACTTAATTTCAGGTATTTAAATTAACGGGCAATTTCACTTAGAAATTCACTTTGCCTTTTTAAACGGTTTCAGCAAGGTAAAAAAGTTAAAGTTCAAAAAAGACGGAAAGCTATGGAAGAGTTATAACAAAAAAAAAAAGGACCTCACCTGAGAGGCGGGTGGGTTTTTTTATGGCAAAAGTACTCGTACAGGAGCTTGACATTTGAAAACGTAAAGGCGGCCTGTGCGACCACTATACTCGAAAAGCAAGCATGTCTACAAGACGCCCTTTTCCCCTTGCTGCTTTCTCTTCCAATGGGTTATGTTGCATGTTTCTAAATGGTCATTTCAATACTCTTTTTGTCCCATATTTATTATCTAAATTAGAAATCCAAAATGGACTAAAAGAAAATTCTTTTTTATGAGGAACTATGCCCTTCCCTCATCCTCTGCTTCCTGCGTCCTCGATTCCGGTCACCTACCAATGCTGCTCGCCTCGTCTTCGCCTCCCTCATTGGATGATGTGTAGTTATATGTTGAGCTTAAAAGATTATGATAAACCATTTACTTGGCTATGGCAAGGGATTGGAACCGAAAATAGGTTGAGAGTATAATACAACCTTGACAAAATAAAGATGTGCTGAAAATGAAAATGCAAAAAAGATGTGCTGAAAAATATGTGCTGTGACAGATATTGATGTGATGATTGTTTACTTGGATGATCCGGCAATTATAGAATGATTGTGGCTACGTCTGGCTGAAGACGTTAAACTTAGCGCTTGGTGGGAGGCAACCCACGTATTCAGGTGTATTCTCTCCTTTTCTTATTTTCTTTGTTATATGATCATTGTTATTATTTTATATTTTTTGTTCACATTAAGGACAATGTTCATAATAGGTTTGGGGGAGGGAACAATGCTTGCACAAAAGAAAAAAATTAAAAATTAAAAAATTAAAAAAATCATAAAAATTTGATTAGTTTTTAGGTTGTTTGTTAGTACTTTTTCTTAGGTTTTGATAGTTTATCCCGTAATAATGCATGTTATAATTCTTAGGAGATTAATTTGTATTGGAAGTGTGAGTAAGTACACTGGAGGATAGATACACTTAATTGAGCATATCTTTCTATTACAGTCCTCTTGGAACAAGTGCTTGAACTAAGAAAACTCACTCATACACACTAGTACATAAAGTAATACCATCTAGAGATTTGTTGAATGCTAATCTACAGTGGGATGCCTTTAGTCATAGTCATTGGATGATATGTAGTTATCTGTTGAGCTTAAAAGTTCATGATAGACCATTTATTTGGCTATGGCAAGGGATTGGAACCGAAAATAGGTTGAGAGTATAATACAGCCTTGACAAAATAAAGATGTGCTGAAAATATGTACTGAAAATGAAAATACAAAAAAAAATGAAAACAAAATGAAAGAAAAGGGGCTGCTTGACTTTATAGGATTAACTTTGGCTGATGCTCGGGCCCGAAGAGGTCTCTTAAAACCTAATGCCCTAAGCCAAATTGGCCTAGAGTCATTGGCCTGAGTCATTACTAAACTTCAGCATCTTGAAGTCAGGCCTTACACAATCCTAGCGAAAAAAAAAAGTCTATGGTGTATTATCCTCTCAAATCTAGAATGTTGGACCCGAAGGAGGCGCACAGATTTGTGCTATCATGAACCTAAAGATTACGATGACTATGTAGATTCTGATGTTCTTTGGTTAATGGGTAACACTGGATCTGTATAAAACAAAAATTTAGAATGTATTGCTATATTATTCTACACTTTTTTACTATCTATATTATCACGCTATATTATATTTGAGCAGAAATTTCTAAGATGAAAGTGTGGAATAAAACCGCTTACTTGAGGGATTCTATATTCTTGTTGATTATGAACCAAGTACGTGTGGTTAATTATCTTAAACATTGTATTTTGCATTTGTCGGGATAATAGGTTTGTGTGTTTTGCAATGTTTTTATTTTTGTTTTATTTTTGCACTTAGGTTAATTAGACCAATAAATACATATTTGTGGGTAGCATGGCTGCAAACCCTCACGAGACAACACTCGTCCTACTAGGGCCACCTAGAGGTTTAACGGCTTGTTGCATACGCTCAATGCAATCGTGTTCCCTACGAAAGTGGTGTTTACTTTTATGCATTAGTTCCTTTTGTATATTTGTTTGATTTTGTTTTGTTTTGCTAGGGACTAGCAAAATCTAGGTGTGGGGGTGTGATCTATACATGAAATATGCATTTTATTATCTCCTAAACTTATGTTTCTGCTAGTGTTTGATTAGAATTTCTACTACTTTAATATAGTTTTTGGTTTTTGTAGGAAACAAAAGTAAAATGCATAAATGGGGTAAAATGCGACTTTAATGATTGAATATTAATAACTTCGATTGCATATCTCTGATGGGACTGATTTAAGCTTCATGTTAAAGTACACGAAGTCAGCTTTCCAACGCCACTGATTGTTCTCAATTCGGAGTTCTGAGGCAAAAGTTATGATCATTAGAAATATCGCACGCGAAAGAGGCACAATTAAAGAGAAGAACCGTCACGATGAGATTGGATGGATGAGATCGATACAACGGGTTTTTGTTTAATAAAGAAAAAAAAAGAGAAAAGAAATATGAACCGGTTCCATTCCGGTCCGGTTCAGTTAAAAGAAAAAAAAAAACCGGCCCAAGCCAAAGCTCGGGCCTTTCGTCCAGAAACAGAGTTCGAGCAGAGCTCGAATGACAGCGAAGGATGGTGGCGAGGCTGGGCTGAGCTCTGGTGGCGATGGATCTAGACGGCGGCAGCTTGGGTTGGTGGCGATCTTGACGGCGGAAGACGACGGACAAGACGGCGGCTGCGAGACTCGATGGGCGAAGAAAAAAAAACAAAAACAGAGCTTTGTTTGAGAGCTACGGCGGAGGTGGGCTGAGCTTCGCTGGTGACGGCGACGAAGAAGGCGGTGAGGATGGCGATGGACGGCAGAGGGACGAGCCCACGACGAGAGCCGTGTTCGATCGGGAAGCAAACCAAAAATAGAAACGGAATGAAAACAGAGCCCGACTCCTATTCAAACTAGAAATTTGATTTCATTTTTGATTGGGACGCGGATTTGGGCTCGATTCGAGTCAATAAGGACTTGGCGGAGGTCTATAAAAGAAGAACATATCGGGGGAAAGAAGGGGAGAGCTTTAACAGAGAAAAAACAGAGCTTTTGTGCATGGACAACCGGTCGAAAAAATAGGGGAAAATCAGAGGTTTTCCGCTGCTGTTTCGCCGGATTCCGACGGGGCTTTGGCCGGAAGGAGTGAAGAGGGAGAAGGAGGCCGGAGGAGGGAAGAAAGAGTGGGGCTTTGGCCGGAAAAGACTGAGATTTGAACTGCTACAGTGCACGGCTGCTCGTTGGAGAAGACGATGAATAGTGCCCCCACGCGTGAACAGTGATTTTTGCTACTGTGGTGCTACAATGATTTTGAACAGTATTTTCTGGTGAATAGTGCACAAAGTTGTATTGTTTTCTTTCATCTTAGTCTTAATTTTACCTTGATTAGTGTATGAATCTTATTATAGAATCACTGTTAATTTATTGAGGTTTATTCTATGTGCTCGAGAGAGGTTATAGTGAATTCTTGTGAGTTTCAATTCGAGGAATATTTGTGTGTCTCAGAGGAATGTAAGTAAACTAAGGTGTTATAAAGGAATAAGATTTCATTGGTTTATGCTCGAGAGAGATAGATCACAGTTCCATATTTTAATTGCTTATGTGTTACTTCCGATAGGAGAGCACTACATTTTGAATTTACAAGTATATGTCTGAGAGGAATATACTAGCCAATTAGGAATTTATTCAAAAGAGAGAGACGATAAGCTGGTTTATTGTGTGGTGGATTTGAAGCCTTGACACTTCTCCATATTAGTTAAACTCATTTTAAAGTAGTTAAATTTTATTGCTTTCTCTAGATTAATTAAAATAAACTTTCTTTCAATTGAATTTGGTAAAATATTAATCTGTCCCTGAGGTTCGACAACCCTTTAATACTCACTATAGTACAATTGCCTTGTGTACTTGCAAGGGTTTATATTTAAACGATCAATCCACCACCTTGTCGACTAGCCCTCCATTGCCCTTCCCTTCAACCTCCTCACTGCCCTTCGCCACACATGTCCCCATTGCCACTGTACCCCTCGCTTGCCGCCTACTCACCTCATCTTACCTCAAAGCTAGGTGCTTCAAGGACGCACTCAAGGTGTTCGATTATATGTGGAGGGGATGCTCTGGGATTGTGATTAGAGAGTTTATTCTAAACTTATTATGATGAATGCTTGAACGGTATTTTCTCTTGAATCACTTCATTGTTATTTATGAGAGTGAAGATGTAAGAAGCATCTCAAACTTCTTTGCAACAAGGTTGGAGCTTCCTTATCATGGAATCATGGGAGCATATGTATGAATTTTATGAACTTATCAATTGTAGTGCACTGATGTTGGTGAACATTTAAGAACTATATTAGAGGCGGATATGTCGGTATGCATGATTTTTTTGGTTTTTGGTATAAGAAGACTCTTGTTTATGTGGAACTATTATTGTTTGAAGATGGTAATAAAAAAATTAAGTGATTAGGGTGAATAGTGAAATTATGCACAATATTGGAAGGAAGCTATAAATAGTGAAATTAAATCCATTATGCAAAATCACACTTGGGAGTTGGTAGATCTACCACCAGGTAGTAAACCTCTCGGATACAAGTGGATCTTCAAGAGGAAGATGAAGGCTGATGGATCAATTGACAAATATAAAGCAAGACTTGTTATCAAAGGATACAAGCAAAAGGAAGGTCAAGATTATTTTGATACATATTCCCCAGTCACGCGAATAACTTCCATTAGGATGTTAATTGCTATGGCTGCTTTGTATAATCTTGAAATACATCAAATGGATGTAAAAATAGCATTCTTGAATGGTGACTTGAATGAGGAAATATATATGGAACAACCTGAAGGGTTTGTTGTAGCGGGTCAAGAAAACAAAGTGTGCAGACTTGTTAAATCCCTTTATGGGCTTAAACAAGCACCTAAGCAATGGCATGAAAAATTTGACAAAATGATGATGTCAAATGGATTCAAAATCAATGAATGTGACACATGTGTTTATGTCAAAGCTAGACCTGAAGGCTATGTTATAGTATGCCTATATGTGGATGATATGCTCATTATTGGTAGCAATAATAATATCATTAAAGCTTCTAAGAGGATGTTAAACAAACAGTTTGACATGAAGGATATGGGTGTTGCAGATGTTATACTAGGGATGAAAATCACTAAAACATCTGATGGATATATGTTATCTCAATCTCATTACATTACAAAAATCCTAGAAAAATTTAATGAGAATGATAATCGTCCAGCGAGAACACCTGTGGATGTGACATTGCATTTAAGCAAAAACACGGGTGAGAGCATATCACAACTCCAATATTCTCAAATTATTGGAAGTCTCATGTACCTCATGAATTGTACGAGACCGGACATTGCATACTCAGTAAGTAAACTGAGTAGATATAATAGCAATTCAGGGGAAGACCACTGGAAGGCTCTAGTCAGGGTTCTTAGATATCTAAGATATACCTTAGACTATGGACTGCACTATACAAGGTATCCAGCAGTACTAGAGGGGTACTGTGATGCAAATTGGATATCTGATACAAGAGACTCCAAATCCACAAGTAGATATGTTTTTACTATTGGAGGTACAGCAGTGTCTTGGAAATCTTCTAAACAAACGTACATTGCAAGATCTACAATGGAATCAGAATTCATTGCACTTGATAAAGCAGGCGAAGAAGCTGAGTGGCTTCGTCATTTTTTAGAAGATATTCCAATGTGGGGGAAACCTGTGCCACCTATATGTATCTATTGTGATAGTCAATCTGCTATAGGTAGAGCACAAAGTAACTTGTATAATGGTAAGTCTCGACATATACGTCGAAGGCATAATACCATAAAACAATTGCTCTCTAGTGGAATAATTTCCATTGAGTATGTTCGGTCAAAAGAAAATATTGCGGATCCGCTAACAAAGGGTTTGACCAAAGAACAAGTGAGCAATTCATCGAGGGGAATGGGCTTGAAGCCTATACATTAAGAATCACCATAATGGCAACCCAACCTAGTTGACTGGAGATCCCAAGATCTAGGTTCAAAAGGGACAACCGAATTGTGAGGGATTCAAGGGGAATCACTATGGAGATAAAATCTCGTTCCCATTCCTATGATGAGATAGTGATGCCTGCTGAATGAATCAGGATAAGCTTTGCTTTTAATGGTTCTCATAGCTTGACTTAGTTCAAGTGGGGTATTGCAGGATGCTCCTAATGAGAATCACCTATATGAGTGGGAAAGGGCCACTTCTATGAGGATTTTAAGGCTAAATCTTCTAGAGCACTCATGAAAACCAGGTTTGTTCGGGGCCAAAATGAACAAAGTCATGAGAACCACAATGTGTCTGAGAAGTGATTGTGTGACTTCTATTGTCTTGGTTTACACAAACGGCTGAAGAGTTCAAGACATCACGTTCACTGATTAGCCAGTAAACCCGATAGTCTTCACAAGGGAAGGTTCAAAGCCGAAAGCTACCTCTCCCCCATGCATGATCTTCTCAATATTTGCTTTCACAAGTTTTTTGCATAGTTTTTGCATAAGTTATCCAGCCAATTCTCATTCATGTGGGGGATTGTTAGAAGTGGGTGTTAGTTATAACCCATAATTGGGTATTAAAGAGAGAGAACTAACCCATGTTTAAAACCCACTTACTATGAGATGAATGAATGAATTGGGTGAAGGATGAATAGTCCCACATCCACACCAAGGATGGGTTGTGGATGGTATATAAGGTCGAAGGTTGGCCTTATAAATTAGGCCCAAGGGCCACCCCACTTTTGTGGGGGAGAGAGATGTTGGACCCATGCACCTAGGTGGGCTAACCCACACGCGCGCGCGCGCCGCCGCCGCCGCCGTCCGTCCGGCCGGCCGGCTCGGTTCGCACGCGCGGCCGGCCGGGTCGGGTCGGGTTGGGTTGGGTTGGGTTGGGTCAACAAGAAAATATTATTTTGGGACAAATTCAATGGTTTAGTTTTCTAATTTATTTTGGTTCAACCAAAATGGGTCCGTTTTATTATGACCGTTAACGGACGGACGCGTCCGTTTAACGGGAAAAGGTTTCAACGGGCTTTTACGGGACACGGTGTGTTTTCAACGGGCTTTAACGGGATTTCTATAAAGCTTGTAAAAACGGGTTTTTTCAGTGCGGATTTTTCCTGCATCTTCTTCTTCCTCCTCTTCTCATTCTGTGAAAGTATTACACATTTGTGGTTCGCTGCGCGTGCTGTTTGGAGTGCTCCTACAGTGCGTGGTTGATCGTCTTATCCTGGGAAGCAGACGCCCAAGAGTCCTAAGCACCGTAGGGAGGGCGAATTCTGTCTTAAGGACAAAGTGTTTCGCTTGATTCGATCATAAACTCTTCTCCTTTATTATCATCTTTGCAAAAGGTACACACAGTTCATCATTAATACAGTAGCAGTTAAGTAATTTTAATAACAATGCTCACCACCAACAGATGATTGACACCACTCTCTGCTGTCATGAGGGCCCATGAGGGACTCACAAATTAGAGATCCTGTCAATCACCAATTGGTGATGAGCACAACCTCCACGTACAGGGCATGTACCTAATAACTTCTCCTGCATAAGAGGACATATGACTATGAGACTGTTTAAAGTTTGATTTAGATGCAACCTTTTCATGTGGGCTTGTGCATCTGTGAGGGGGGTGTAAGAAGGAATATCAAGGCGTATGTCTAACAATTCTGCACCAGCTTTGGGTTATGCGACTCTTTTTGAGTAGTTCAATATGTAACATGACCATCTTTAACATATTTCTGTGACGAACCTAACCGTTTATTGCCTTTGATTGTAATAATGAAGAACATTAATTTTTTAGAAGCTCTTAGTTTGCATTTGAGGAGTAAGAACTAAGAATCGGTTATCATAAGAAGCTTTTGTGGGCTTCCCTGCTTACGTAGAGGCCAGTAATTTAACCCCAAAGCCCAAAGGAAGGAGGGGCTTATTTTTAATAAGCCCATGACCTTCACTTTGGAATTTTGCTATCTTTCTCAATTTCTACACAATGATTAAGAATACTTGCTTCATCTTCTTTTTTCACTAAAAAAAATCTCCCTTCGTCTAATGAAGCATGTCTTCGTTTGTAAAGGTGTTAAAATTATTGGGCTCTAAGACCCGTGCAAAAAAACGAGATTCCCTTGTTTTTGGTTGAGGAAGCAAAGTCAGCCATGTAATGATGAACCCATGTATTTTCAAATGCAGACAGATATGCTCCATTCAAGGGAGTGCATTGTTTCATTTTTTATTAGCATAAAAAAGCCATAGTGTCTTCTTTTGCAATGCAGCGTGTTGAATAGGCTCACTTAGCATTTTGTCTTTTCTATTTTACATTAATTTGTGGCTTCATTTTATTTCTATTTTCCAAACAATACACTCCCTCACGCATATTAATTCCAATGTGTTTTTTCTAATAATGAACTCATTTTAATTTAATGTGGAAAATCAAAGGACTATTAACCGGGACAATGGGAGTACTAAAAAGAGTTCTTGACCCCAAACACTAGAAAGATGACATAATGTTAATCACAAAAACTAATTTACATATTGGAAAGGGAAAAAACAGTTTTCCAAATAGCAGTATGAACTCCACGTTCAGAGTCGGCCACAGTCATAATTGGCATGATGAAACCGGCCAAAGAACACAAGTATTCCCAATAGTATTAGCATCTTTAGGGGCAATGAAGTAGTAATTGCAAGTCCGGTTAGATAGGATTGTGTCGATAACCTAAGGACCCTCATTCTTCTTTGTTTCACATACTTCTCCAGTGCCATCTCAATTCTCATCCTCCATTTATCACCATACCCCTCACCATCTAAACAGCTTGTGTCCATTACTTCTGCTAAGCATCTCGCAAGCACAATTGAATCTTCGAGGCCGGCCGAGCCACCTTGCCCTAAGTACGGCCCCATAACATGCATGGCATCCCCGGCCACAGTCATTGTCCCTTTCCTGAAGGTCCCTAGCAATATATCCCACGGGGCACGGTACCTTATCCGAGTGTAGATGAGGGAGTCAAGCTCAGTTCTGTCTACCATGTCTACTAGTTCTTCTGGGAAGCCTTTGGCACCTTCCAATGTGGATTTCCTAATCAGATTGACGTCTCCGGCCAATACAGAATCTGCCCACAACTTTCAAGAATTTGTGAGTATCACTGTAATAGATAATGGTGGTCAATCATTGTTATAGATCATCTTAACTTAACTGATCAGGTGGTGGGAGCATTATCAAGAGATTCAAAATGAGTTGGAACTGTGGGTCATTTTTTGTTCATGGCACCCTTTTTGTGGGCCTAACAGCAGAGACATTATTCAGCGCGTCCAGCGTGACACATGGGATTTACACTCACAATTGCAGAGCATTCAATCCCTAGGATCGATGGGCTAGTGCACGTCAGCACAAATATAGGAGAAACTATTGGGTACAACAGGGAGCCCACATCATCTTTTATGCCACTTTTATAAGAGCCGCCGATTTTCAAAATCGATGGTGCACATGCTATGCATGCGCGCTCTAGCTGTTTGGTGCCAATTTAGTGAAGCGCACATTTATAGTGTGCGCAGTCGATCTCTTAGATTTCCCTGATGTCCTAGAATATTGTGCCGGTTGTACAGAATAATTTTACCAATTATAGGGGACTCCTTAAATCAATGACTCCTAAAGATGACCAATAGATGTGGCCCACTACCAATTAAAGAGGCTTTATCAGACGTCAGATTTGGATATGTTTATTGGACACATTCGTTCCATGTGTATCGACCTAAACTGAATCACCTAAGACGTAAACGTTAGTAAAATTTTCATGTGTCCGAACCCGATTTGGAGTCTTTATATGTGGGGTCCTTTTGCATGGGTTAAATCTAAGGCAAAATAATTGGTTGCTACGGGAGTATTCTCCAGGAGCACCACGCACTTTATTTATTGGGTGTTCGTCATCGTGCCAATGTGTTCTAGTTTGCGGAAGTGTTGATCCCGTAGATTGATGGTGCCTACACGGACAGTGGCAGACGGGCACAGCCAAAACCTTTAACGGATGATTGCGGACATGGTATGGACTGGACAGCCCATGGCCAGATTGTAGATAGACGGTTGTCACTGTTCGTCCGCATCCGTGAATACTCTACTTTGAGCCTTGCTCTTATCTGTGGCACCTTGGGCTTAGGTTTTGGGGATGAGACCTCAAGCCTTGCTCTTATACAACAGGAAAAAATACTTCCTCTAGTCATTTTTAGTTGAGGTGAGGTGTGGGGTCTACAGTAAAAGCCTAGGTTTTCCAAGCAAGTCCCCTTTCTTCATAAAAGCTTCTCTACCTTGACCTCAACCTAAGGTAGTTGGAGGCCCAGGAGAATAATTAGGGAACAATATTAGCTAATATTGGTACACATATTCTCTCTAATTGACTCGGTTAAAAGTGAATGGTGGGAGTAAGAAATATAATGGTACCTGTGGAAAGGTGATGCCGTCCAAAAAACCAATAAACATTTTTCGGGTCGATGGGAATTCTTCCAAAGGTAGATTGGTGGCTAAACACGCGGACAAACTCATTGGGGAAACCATGCCCTTCTGCATAGTTTGTGATACCTCTTATCCCAACCATGGGGGAGACATTTGTGGGTTTGAGCCTCAGTAAATTTGCAGTAATAGAGTGAACCCCATCACAGCCAATCAGCACCTGCATTTTTTTTATAATTAAAACTTGCCAAAGAGGGACAAAAGAAAAGGAAAGAAAACCACCTCAAAACAACAAGGACCAAAACAAAAAGACATGGCCATGAACGAAGGCACCTGCATTTGAATTAATGCATGTGCTCCATGTACAAAAGGCTCAGTTAATTTACCAAAGCAAGTAATCCTTGATTATAACAAGGTTGAATCTAGAAGTTGGCTACCTTTGCATGAATGACTGCTCCATTGCTTAGGTGAATGGATGGAAAGGAAGTTGCAGGATCCGTTTCAACACCTACGACCTGGCAGTTAAATCTAATGGTTCCAGCAGGTAGCCCGTCAGCTAGGGTTTCAATTAGATCGCTCCTTCTGACGCATCGGACTTCGTGCTCCCTGTCATGATCACCAACCAATGAATTGGAAAAAGGAAAATTAAGGGAAAATATCTCGGTAAATCCGAGGACATAATTTGAGCTATAGAGGGCCGAGTGATGCGCTGTTTGATTCGTTTAGTCATCATTACGAACTTTACCAAATAGTTAAAATATAAACCTACTCTACAATGATAATTTTCCTATTACTCCCTTATGGGCTCACTTCATGCAGACTTCTTTTTCAATGTGAAAAGTATACAATTACATGCATTCTCCATGAAATTGATCTGTCAGCTAGTATGTTGGGCGTGGACTGCAGCTCTCCTGCGTTCGCAACAGGTGCATGCGATTGCCTAAATCAACAAAAAGTGACAACTTACCCGAATGGAGATTCTCTTACGGTCTTTCCAACCATTGAAAGTTCTCTGGTCCTGAAAATTGAAACAGGAATCATGCCAATAAATCTAGATTTTCTTCACCAGGATCAGAGTCTACATTAAACACAACATAACTAATATATGTAAAACCAGTTCAATTTGAACATCTAAATAGGACTATGAATTGAAAGGGAGAGATCATATGTAGTGATCCTCAGTCTCATAGAAGCTTTGTGGGCACTCTTACAGTACCTTACCAACACCAGGCCTAAGTTTTTTTTTTTTTTGGTTACGAACACCAGACCTAAGTTATCCTATATCATCAATGTAGTTTCACAGTACGTAGAAATCCTGATAGAATAAGAAGAGAAAGAAAAAACCCACCAACATTTACAGTACTAGGGTAGAGTGAAATTTTAGAGCAAACATCACCTTGTAATCAGACAGGCCCCTTCCCGAAGCAATGATGCCACACCAAGCTGATCAAGTGCGCGCCATCCATTGGTGAAGATGCCAATAGCGGCGCCTGTAGCCCGCAAAGTTCCTGCTCTTTCCAATACTATGCTCTTGAAACCCTTCCTACCAATAACAAATACTTCAAGTTGCCACAATTGTCTTCGTACTCCAAAATCCAAGCACTCATTCAGTATTTTACAAAATGATTTGGCAACCAACTCTGATTGGTCTCTGGGTGAGGATTCTTCCTGTTTGATTGCAGACTAACTCGGCTTGAGTGAAAGACCATAACAATGATCTTGTTTTAAGCTTGCTCATAGGGTCAAATCATGGTTGCTTGCATAATTAGTTCGTGTTAGATATTAGGACACAGGTTTTTCACCTCTCATTTTTCTCTGTAGCACCAAGTGCTCAGTATCACACAACATATTTTAAAACGTGTCGACTATTACCCCTTTCATACTCACAAATTAACCTTGACGGTGGACCTTCCCTATCTATGATACTATGTAAAGTCTACCGTCAAATATGACAACGGGACTTTTCCATGAGGACGAGCTCAAGAACATGGGTGAGGAAGATAGGTTTAGGGAGCAAGGATCCGGATACAGTACACGGGTACAATACGGGGGAGATATTGCAATTTTCTGAAAATAAGGACATGAAACAGGGGAGATAATTGTATTAGAATATTAGGTTTTGTACACATGTATACATTTTAGGTTAGTTCATGCATTAAAATTAATTACAATCGAAAATGTTGTATTTCTTTAATGTTTCCATTATTAAATAAGGATTTGATGAAGTAATTGATAGTTGGTGTCTGATATTATGGTAGGACACGCATGTAGACGTGTACGACATAGATACGATACAGGTACGACTTCCTTTTTGGAGTATCCGTGCTTCCTAATAGGGAGAATGCATGGGTGTGTTACCTAGCGTACTTCCTAAAGACTCTCAACTTATGACATTTTCAAAACAAACCTAAGAAAGGTGTTAGTAAGAACTTTAGGGATGTTGAAAAGTTAACGGCCTTGCAAGTTGCATCCAATTTGTATTAACTTCTTGCTTTGTCCTTATTTTTATTCATAGAGCATATCATTCAACTGAGAGCTAAAATACAACTGAAATTAGCATTACATTAGAACTTATCATGTTCTATTGTTAGTTCAACACACAAAGGAATCTCGTCGCACCAAGCCACTGAAGAGGTAAAGGATTGAGCATGTCTAGCTAGACAATCCGTGACTCGGTTTGCCTCTCTCCGAACACAAACTATCTCCAAGCAAGATAGTTTGAAACTGACTCCAAGCAAGCCAACTCAATGAGGGATTTCTCAATTACTGCTCCAAGCAGGGGATGCGAAGTTTGTTTCTTCACCAAAATATTCACCGTCTCCATACTGTCCCCCTCAACTTGAACCTGACTCTATTGGCCCTACACTGCACTTTTCCCTTCTCCTCATCCTCCTCGGGCACAGTGACGCCTCCCCTATCAGGATGAAAACGCACAATCTGGCAAGCACGCCATATCTTCCAGTGCCCAGACAGGTGGTCTCTAGGGTTAGGGGAGAAGTAAGTGGATAACAAAATGAGATCGGTTTATATGAGATCGTTTTTACATAAAGAGTATGAGGTTAATTTTTTGGGTTGTTGGACTCTGATCTGACGATAAGTATCAAATCAATGGGTAGGTGAGTGTGAACTATCACTCACCCTTGTAGCCGTCAGATCAAGATCCAACGGCTACCACTTGAACTGACTTCATATAAGCTATATGAGAGCGATCTCAGAGTTGGGTGGCTGCTATGGCCGAAGGGGGAGCGGCGGGTCGGCATTGGCACCCGCTAATGAGAAAGGAGCCCGAGGGTGGCAGTGGGAAATGTGGGGGTCTTAAGCGAAGATCGATTTTTTTTTAGACCTGTTTATATGGGACCAGTCTCATATAAGGGGTATGAGATCAGTATTTTTGGCCATTGGATTCTGATCAACGGAACACATTTAATATAGGGGCAGACACTTGAATATCCGGACCGCCATCTGATCTCAATCCAAATCGGATCGACTTTATTTAAATTTATTAAATATGCCCTTGACTTATCAAGATAAGATTGACTGGTAGATAGACTGTCGACATGGATATTGCTACCTTTTTCATCGGCATCTTCTACCTCAGAAACAGACAACTCTACTTGAACTTTCCCGGAAACCATGACATAATAAACCAGCTAGCATGTTTGAGTCTATGACTATGTATAATATAGGCGCAAAATGGAAGAGCTTCACAAAAGCTTTAGTGTTCGGGAGAGAAAACAGTCCTGGTCGACCAAATTTCACCACTTGTTCTAAATTAAGTTTCAGCTCAAAATGTAAGTTTAGTTTAAGACTCAAGGAGATAACTAGGATTACCTGTGTAGGGCGAGAGCTGTTGCAAGGCCGCAGATGCCTCCTCCTATTATCACAATTTCATGTTCTTCGCTGCTGAAATTCATCTCTCTCTCTCTGAGCCGCACATATGAACACCCGAACGGGTTTCCTGAGTACTACCCACGAACCATCTTAGCATTTATATTCAAGTGCAGACTGGCAATTAAAAATTAGCGTTTTAGCGCATATCAGCTATGTATACTTGACAGGCTGTATTTTGGTGCCCCAGAAAAGTCATGCTGCACTTCTTCTGACATTGTTATGGGCGGATAATAAATAAGAATCATTGTCTGTAGTTTTTGTTTTCAACTATTTCTTGTTGGTAACGTTGCTTCTATTTGAAACCTAGCCGTCACTCACCTACCCCTTGGTAACGTTGCTTCTATTTGAAACCTAGATGTGACACACTCACCTACCCATTGTCACTCACCTGTTTAGCCGTCAGCCATGTGAAGAATATTTTGGGTGTTGGTGGATAAAGCTGTCAACAACTCCTTTGCGTCACTTGAAGCAGAAGAGTCCTCACCGTTCAGTGTAGATACCAACATCACAATACATCCCTGAACTTTTCCAAGTCTTTGTCGAACTCTCTGAATCTCTGATAGTCCTCTCAACAACCCTACTGCTTCCCTTCGTTCTTCAGCATCCCGTGTCAAAGAGCGAGCAATTGTGGACAAATACCCGTCGTCTGCCATCCTCTCCAGTATGCATGATTTTTTTGGTTTTTGGTACAAGAAGACTCTTGTTTATGTAGAACTATTATTGTTTGAAGATGGTAATAAAAAAATTACGTGATTAGGGTGAAATTTTTGCCTGCTGACAGTTCGAACTTTGGATACTTGAGTTTTTTTTGTCTGTTTTTCTTTTGATAGAATATTGAACTTTTTCTGTAAGATTAGTGCTTGAGTTTGAATGACCACATTTACGTTTTCCCACATAACCACAGGTTCATATATGATTTTGAATATTTGCATATGTGAATTTTGTAACTTCTCACTATATGGTTATGGCTAGTTTGAATATTTGCATATGTGCATTTGTGAAGGTTGTGACAAGTTAATATATAGTTGTGAATATTTGAGAATTGTGTGGTTTATCTTTTTTTAATGTTGCAATGCAATTTTGATGGGTTTGCGTGTGTCACGCCCCAAATTTCCAAGACCCTATTTACGCGGAAGCGACATTCCAATGAAGGTCAAGGGTAGGAAACCTGGGACGGACCGAATACTCGAGACTTTCATCATCCCTTTTTAATATCAGGGAACATGCAGGATCATCACGACTTAAACAATAATTACTTACAAAAAAATGGAATAACTGAAAAGAGATCTAAATTGTTATTACAAAGTCTTGAAACGTCTTAACACAACATAAAAATAAAGTAAAACGGTGCGCAGGCCGCAAGTTTAAGCATCCAAATCATAACAAAATAAATAATCAGGTCTTCTAAACTCCAGCATCCACTCACGTTGCAGATTGCCGTCACTTCTGCTCCTCCTTAAATCCTGCATCAGAGGATGCATGAGTATTCCATAGGAAATACCCAGTAGGATACAGAAAAACCACAGTGACAAAGATAAAACAAGAGAAGACTCCAAAATAGATATAGGTCAACTGACTCGGTTTAACAAAACTGATTTCACTTATCTGAAACATCTGACATCCTCGACTCATCATAGTCTAGGAATTAAAGGTCAAAGACTCCAACTTACACAGAGTAATGGAGATAAAATATTAACATAAGCTCTGGACATCTAAAGTGTCAGAGGTAACAATTTCTGCTCGCAAATCTGTCCATTTCTTCATGGAAAACAATACCAGAACATCCTAGAGGTTCTACAGAGGAACCCGGCCATGCGTCTAGGGATGCTGGCCCCATCGGTGCTTACGGGCACAATGGGCGGAGATTGCAGACCTTCGAGGCGAATTCGATCAATGGTAGATGATCATCCCAATTGCCCTTCCAGTCAATAGCACACGCTCGGAGCATGTCTTCTAAAGTCTGAATGGTTCTTTCTGACTGCCCATCGCTCTGTGGATGAAATGCTGTGCTAAAACTGAGTTTAGTGCCAAGTGCATCCTGAATTCCCTTCCATGTCCTGGACGTAAATCTTGGATCACGATCTGATACTATTGAGATTGGCGTACCATGCAATCTCACTATTTCCTTGATGTACAACTCAGCTAGACTCTCCGGATTCTGCTTCCATCTGATTGGTAGAAAATGAGCCGTCTTTGATAATCGATCAACAATCACCCATATTGCATCCTTCTGTCTCTGGGTCTTTGGTAAGGCCACCACAAAATCCATTGTAATGTGGTCCCATTTCCACTGTGGAATCTCTAATGGCTGCAGCAATCCTGCCGGTCTCTGATGTTCCGCCTTCACTTGCTGACAGGTCAAACATTTGGATACAAACTTTCCAATGTCTCACTTCATTCCATTCCACCAGAAATTCCTCTTCAGATCCTGATATAACTTGGTACTTCCTGGATGAATCGCATATTGTGAGTTATGCGCCTCTCGAAGAAGTTCTTGTCTCAATTCTTCATCCTTCGGCACGACCAGTCTTCCTTGGAATAAGATACTCTCATCAGTTCCTTTTGTGAAATTTGACTTTTCTAACAGCTTCTGCAACTGGGGACTTCTTTTCTGTGCTTCCAACACCTTCTCGTAAATCACAGATCTCACTGATATGTTTCCTAGGAAAGAAATTCTCTGGGTAGTTGGCCATTCCAGATTATACTTTCCCAATTCTTCCATCATTCTCCACTCGTGCACCATCAAATGTGCCAAGACTCCTGTTTTTCTGCTTAGTGCATCCGCGACTACATTCGCCTTCCCTGGGTGATAATGAATGGAAAAATCATAATCCTTCAAATACTCTAACCACCGCCTCTGTCTCATATTCAAGTCTTTCTGAGAGAAAATATACTTCAGACTCTTGTGATCTGTGAATACCTCGAAAGTCTCTCCATAGAGGTAGTGTCTCCAAATCTTCAGAGCAAACACGACCGCTGCCAGTTCCAAGTCATGAGTTGGATAATTCTGTTCATGGATCTTCAATTGTCTTGACGCATACGCCACTACATGTCCGTTCTGCATTAATACGCAACCCAGACCACATTTCGATGCGTCGCTATAGATGACAAACCCACCGGTTCCTGATGGAAGTTTCAGAATCGGTGCAGATGTCAATCTTTTCTTCAACTCATGGAAACTCTTTTCACAGTCAGCATTCCAGTTGAACTTCACTCCCTTCCTTGTTAACTTGGTCATTGGCAAGGCTAAGCTGGAAAATCCTTCGATAAATCGCCGATAATAACCTGCCAATCCCAAAAAGCTTCTAATCTCGGTCACGTTCTTCGGTTGCTCCCAATGAAGAACCGCTTCCACCTTCGTTGGATCTACCGAGACTCCGTCCCTCGATATGACATGACCCAAGAAGTTAACCTTATCCAACCAGAATTCACACTTGCTAAACTTAGCATATAACTGATTCTCTCGCAGAATTTGTAACACTTGAGCCAAGTGTTCTCTGTGTTCTTCCTGACTTGCAGAGTAGACCAAAATGTCATCCACAAACACGATCACAAACTGATCCAACAATGCCTTGAAGATTCGATTCATCATATCCATAAATGCTGCAGGGGCATTAGTTAGACCAAACGGCATCACCAGAAACTCATAGTGCCCGTATCTGGTTCTGAATGCTGTCTTAGAAATATCGTCTTCTTTGATCCTCAACTGATGGTATCCCGACCTCAAATCGATTCTCGAGAAAACTTTCGTTGACTGCAGTTGATCAAATAAGTCATCGATCCTTGGTAGCGGATACTTGTTCTTTATGGTCACTTGGTTCAACATTCTGTAATCAATACATAATCGCATGGATCCATCTTTCTTCTTTACAAATAGAACTGGTGCTCCCCAAGGAGACACACTTGGACGAATCAACCGTTTATCCAATAACTCCTGAAGTTGTTCCTTCAATTCTTTCAACTCGGCAGGTGCCATCCGATACGGTGCCTTCGATATTGGTGCAGTTCCCGGTATCAGGTCTATAGTGAAGTCAACATCCCGCTTTGGTGGCAAACCAAGCAACTCCTCCGGAAAGACGTCGGTAAACTCGTTTACTACCTCAATTTCCTCTATATTAGGGGTAGATTTCTTGACTGATAGCACAGTCGCTAAAAAGGCTTTACAATCTTTAGCTACTAGTTTCTGAACTTTTATAGCTGAAATGATACGATTATATTTTCTCACTCGAATACCCTGGAACAAAAGTTCTCTCTTCCCTGGAATTCTAAAATGAACTCTCTTCTTACTACAGTCAACCGTAGCACCAAACTTAGCTAACCAGTCCATACCAAGGATAACATCAAAATCAATCATTGCAAGCACTACCAAATCAGCAGGCAGTATCACACCATCAATCATAACAGAGGATTCCTTCAGATACTCAGTAGCCATGACTGAGTCTCCGACAGGAGTAGAAATAGAGAGATTATACTCCAGTCTAGAAGGTTGCCGTTCTAGACTCTCAGCAAACATCACAGAAATAAAGGATCTCGAAGATCCAGGGTCAATCAAAACCCTAGCCAAACTATTCAAAACAAGGAGAGTACCTTCAATCACGTCATCAGAAGCGTGAGCCTGCTCGGCAGAGGTCAAGGCGAAGACTCTTGCTTGGCCCTTCTTGCTAGTCTCCCCTCCTGTCTTCGTGTTGCGGTTAGGGCAATGAGGAGAAATATGTCCGACTTCATTGCAGCTATAGCATCTCCGGGTGTCTTTTGGACACGGCTTCCCCGCATGAGACTGCTGCCCACAAAATCTGCATTTGCCTCCTGCTTCCAGACCATTCCCACGCTGAGGCTGACGGTAAGGAACCATCGCCCGATTCTGTCCATTCCCGCGGTTTTGCTGAGGTTGTTGCTGTCTCTGCTGTTTGGCTGGCCGATTATTAAAACGTCCACCATTCCCGAACCTCTTAAATCTGGATCGCTTGACAGTACCATCCGGACCCTTACTGGCATTCCCTTTCCGCTCTTGGGTCCTTTTGTAGTCATCTTCCAAAATAGACGCAAGTTTGACCGCCTTTGCCACAGTTGCAGGTTGTGAAACTAGTACCTTCGCCCTTAAGCCGTCGCGTAAACCGTCCACGAACCTTCTTGCCTTCACCAGATCGTTAGGGCAAGCATCCGTCGCAAATCGTTGCAGTTGCTCGAATTTAGTCTCGTACTGGAGTACAGACATCGATCCCTGAACCAGCTCCAGAAATTCTTTCTCCTTCCTGCGCTGCACATGCGGAGGAAAGTATTTCCTGTTGAATACTTCCTTGAACTCTTCCCACGAGATGTCTTGTCCAGCCTCAAAGTTATTTCGTTCTGCTGACTCCCACCAGAAGACAGCTTCTCCCACAAATAAATAGGTTGCGATGACTATCAGACGGAACTTTCATCCCCTTGAAGAGACGTTCCACTTCTACAATCCAGCGCTCAGCCTTCTCGGGGTTGTCGTCTCCCGAGAATGCAGGTCCAGCTCTCTTGAATCGTTCCAGCGTCGGTGGTTTCACGTTTGGAGTGTTGCTAGATCCACGGTCATTCCTTAATTCTCTGGCTAACTCGCGTACCACATCAGACAGGTTGTGGCTTGATGCCTCCTCCTGCTGAGAATTTGGTCCAGTTCTAGATCGTCTGCCGCGAGCTCCAGTTGTTGCCATCTCCGAAAATCTACAGTCAAGGAAAGAAGGAGAATTAGAACTTGACACCACGCTTCATTTTAATTCTTCCTCCAATCCAAGACTCCTAGCGCGACAAACAAGCAGTCACAATCAACGCAAACAGAGAACACAAACACACAAGGAACACACCAAAGCTGAAATCAAACGGAGTCTTTTATTCAATTTTGAAAAAGCAATTACACCTAAATCCCTGATAAGAAAGCAGGGTTATTTAAAATCCTACTCAATTTAAAAACTTCCTAATCGAGTCCCTGAACACCACATCTCAGAGGTACTCGTCTAGAATAGCTAGGGACACGTGCATCGGTGCAAATACTAGGTGGTCCGTATACCAATCTATTTCCCACTCAGTCATGTGAGGCCACCTATACCCTAGGGATTTGAATCTGAGATAAAGGGTATAAAAGAGATCTGGATCGTCCCTCACCCGAATGTAGACTGGATGATTTAAGACCGTCAGGAACTCTTGGTTGATCGCGACCACATGCTCCTCTTCAGGGTCCTCCTCCGGGTCTTCTTCGGGATCTTCCTCGGGATCCTCCTCCGGGTCTTCTTCCGGATCCTCCTCCGGATCTTCTTCCGGGTCTTCCTCGAAGTCCATCAGATCTGGCTCTTCCTCTATGTCGATCAGATAAGGCTCTTCCTCAGTTCCACTCCCTACGTTCTGAAGTTTCCACACGTCTAGCCATAGACGTGCAGCCTCCTGTTGGTCCCTCTCGTAAATTCGACCACTACGCGTTGACACCATTTCCTAAAGAAAAAAGGTTTATTAGTCTTTACTCCCATTCTAAGGTTTCAAATTCACACTCAAGTCACCCAACTCTTTGTACAGTAACTCATTATTTAAGTCGTCATGGAAGCTCTGATACCAAGCTGTCACGCCCCAAATTTCCAAGACCCTATTTACGCGGAAGCGACATTCCAATGAAGGTCAAGGGTAGGAAACCTGGGACGGACCGAATACTCGAAACTTTCATCATCCCTTTTTAATATCAGGGAACATGCAGGATCATCACGACTTAAACAATAATTACTTACAAAAAAATGGAATAACTGAAAAGAGATCTAAATCGTTATTACAAAGTCTTGAAACGTCTTAACACAACATAAAAATAAAGTAAAACGGCGCGCAGGCCGCAAGTTTAAGCATCCAAATCATAACAAAATAAATAATCAGGTCTTCTAAACTCCAGCATCCACTCACGTTGCAGATCGCCGTCACTTCTGCTCCTCCTTAAATCCTGCATCAGAGGATGCATGAGTATTCCATAGGAAATACCCAGTAGGATACAGAAAAACCACAGTGACAAAGATAAAACAAGAGAAGACTCCAAAATAGATATAGGTCAACTGACTCGGTTTAACAAAACTGATTTCACTTATCTGAAACATCTGACATCCTCGACTCATCATAGTCTAGGAATTAAAGGTCAAAGACTCCAACTTACACAGAGTAATGGAGATAAAATATTAACATAAGCTCTGGACATCTAAAGTGTCAGAGGTAACAATTTCTGCTCGCAAATCTGTCCATTTCTTCATGGAAAACAATACCAGAACATCCTAGAGGTTCTACAGAGGAACCCGGCCATGCGTCTAGGGATGCTGGCCCCATCGGTGCTTACGGGCACAATGGGCGGAGATTGCAGACCTTCCGTAATGTCATACAATCTATGCGCACGCGGTTGCCGTCATCGGCTGAACTACAGAGGTTCATCATCATCAGAGATCTCGCAAGATCTAGCAATGGCTCATGAGCATACTATGATTCCGACTAAGAGCTCTCAGAAATGCTACTTAGCGGAGAAACTGTTTCTTGGAACATCGGGTTTTATCATGAACAGGCTTAAATCAAAGCTTTTTGAATTTCAACTCTTCATAGGAGTAGAATACGATTATCGATCACGATCCAAATAGACTCACTAAGGAGTGTTTGAATATCTCAGAACAATTAGGTCTGGGAACTCGGTTGAGACCCGACCGAAAGACTCATCAAAGAGACCCGCCACAGGTTCGCCAAAGGTCCATGCTCCGCCGTGTTCATCGTCGTGCCTAATCCTAGAGTTGACAATCCCCGACACAGAAATAATGAAATGACGTGACTCAAATAGACCACGTCAGAGATTCCGAATAAGATTCTCACATTGAATACCCTTGAGTCATGAATAACTCAAGAGAAGAACACAAAGGATAATTAATAAGGGACACCCCGTTCGACTCTAGGATCCGCCTTACACTTTGAAGTTCACTGATCCCAAAGTCTTATAAGTAGTATCATACTTAATTAAAGTCTTTAATTATTATCTCAAATTAAGCTTCTTAATATTATTAGGGTTTTAGGGTTAATACGCGCAGGAATCCAGTTCTGTCCAAACAGAACAGCCCACTTCCGAAGGTCACTACGCCCCGTACCCAGTGAACTAACTTCTGAAATTTTTATCTCAGATTCCCTCAGATGTCTAGTTTACAGCTTGATAAAAGGTTTACTGTTTGGATTTTTCTACAATTAGTTATCATTTTTAGAGTGGGGTCTGTCTGCGCAGGACTGCCCCTGGCCGAGACCAATTAACATAAGTTATACTAGTTAATTAATTGTACAACCTTTAGTAATTCCCTAATTACCCTTACTGACACTATTAACCTCTTCTTAATGTATTTTACAGAGCCTAAAGGTTCTGGAATTATTAATTTAATCTCAGCATTAGGTTACATTTTAAAACCCGATTGTTAATCTTTTAACTTGATTCCTTTACACCAAAAGTATTAAACAAGCCAAGTAAACCTGAACCCCTCCACGACCCAAAAAGGCTCTGACATGACGTCAGACCACTTCTGGTACCACGGAGATGGATCTAATTAGTTGATAAAGATTGATCTTTTATTTAGATTTGTATATATCTAATTCCATTACCCGATCAATGTATATCACACTATTGGTCGTTTAACAAGTCCATACCCATATGGATTTCATAATACCGGACCCAATATGCACCAACGTGAGCTGATATGCTCCAAAGGTCTCACCTTTTTCACATCCAAGAGCATTGTAAAGCAAAGAGGTAATGAATTGAATAGCATGATACAAATATTAGAGCATCGATTTACAATATACAATGATCATGACATGAATCGGTGTGAGAGACTACAAAGAAGCCAACTTTCGTTGGACAGCAATCAAACATGACATTGCTTTGAGACACGATCAGCAATTGATGACAAAAAAATCAATGGGGAGTCAACTAGGATCGGCATGAGAACACAAACATAAGCATTATTGCACACTCTAGCATATACCATATGAAACATGAATATAAATTGCATCGAGCAATAGCAATTTGTAACACACGAATAGAACATGATGTGCGCTACAATATTAGTCATACACCTTCTCAAGATTATGCAAGAAATCAGAGGTATAAATCGAGGGAAAAGAATATCCTACCTCTTACGACAAACCGCAATTACTTCGCGTAGCTTGCACCTTGCTTCGCGCCTTCTCCTACGCCCGTCGATTCACCACACCACGAAATAATGGAGAAAAGGGTACTGGTTTAGAGGGGTGAGGAGGAGGAAGAAAGCACACACAAATGGGGAACGTGGGCTAAAGGGGAGCCGGCCCCTTTTTGGCACCCTTTAAATAGGTGGTTCACCTTCTAAGCCAAGCAATCTCGACCGTCCGTTTTCCTCCCATCCAACGTCCACGAAAGAGTCCAGCAAAAGAGCAATCTTTCCATTCCAACGTGCTCCTCAAATTCAGCCTCTTCAGAATATTTGAATTGCCAATTAGCTAGGGCCAAGATAATCTCCAAGATTTTTCCCAAACCCAAAAAGGTAGATATGCTATTCCATTTGGGCGCCCAAACCAAAAGCCACCATGATCCAAATTTGAATGGTAAGCTTTGGTAAGATTCTCCTTGAAGCTGATTGGCTCCTACTAAAATTAGTTATAATCAAATCATTTAAGAGGTTGGTTAATGAGATAATTATCAATTAGGCCAAAGTAACTTCCTTTGCCAACACCAATCCCACGATTTGCTCCTCTACTCAAATGGCGCCCCTCTTGATGGTTGGAATATGCTTTGGCATCTTCCTTAACTACCAATCACATCCCTTAAATAAGCCTTAATCAAATCAATTACAAATTAGGGAAATCTATTAATTCAAATTAGTGAAAATCAAATTACAAGGGATCTCCCCACGATTTGGCCTCCCAAATCGTGGGTCCAAGACGTCCACGTCACCCATGAGGTGGCGTGATCCCTCAGGGTCCACGTGGCCCTCCTCTGGATCTCGCACGTCTTTTAACACAGATCACAGATGAACGGTTAAGATAACCCACGCGCGCTAAGCAGTTCCACGTGCACGAGTCCTGCCCTGGTGACACATCCACTAGGCCCCGTCACACGTGTACTCGCACACGTGACTAGCCCTAGCCCTGTCACTCGACTGGCCCTGGCGTCAGGTGTATCAGACCCTGGCGCCAGATAGGTTACGGCGCCAGGCCCAGTCCTCGCGCTCGGAAAAACCTGCCTAATCTGGTTAAACAATTTTATTGACCAAAAATCGTCAAGATAGGATTTCACAAGGCCAAAACGAAAAACCAGACCAATAATCATGTCGATTACGAAAACTTTCCTAATTTAGACCAGTTTCCTAAAATAGCACTTTCCAAAAACGTACCGATTTTTCGGGTGTTACAGCGTGCGTTTGTGGTAGCCTTACGTTGAGAAGTAAATATAGACACAAATATACATATTTTGGCCATTACATGAGGTTATGCCAGGTTCATATATGGTTGTGAATATTTATGAACTATGTTGTTCATATATTTTTTAATGTTGGGATGTGATTGTGTTGGGTTTGCGATACGTTTATGGTAGTTTTACGTTGAAAAGCAAGTATAGGCATAAATATGTTTTTTGGTCATTACATGAACTTTTGACATGTTAATATATAGTTATGAATATTTACGAAGGGTGTCGTTTATATTTTTTAAATGTTAGGATGCGATTGTGTTGGGTTTGCAATACGTTTGTAGTAGATTTACATCGAGAAGCAACTATAGGCACATGTATGCGTGATTTAGCCATTACATGAACTTTTGACAGGTTAATGTGGTTGTGAATATTTGCAAAGTGTGTTGTTTATATTTTTTTAATGTTGGGATGTGATTGTATTGGGTTTGCGATGCATTTTTGGCAGCTTTACAATAAATAAGTATAGGTACAAGTTTGCGTGATTTGGCCATTATATGAACTTTTTACAGGTTAATATGTAGTTGTGAATATTTGCAAAGTGTGTTGTTCATATTTTTTTAATGTTGGTATGCTATTATGTTGGGTTTGCGGTGCGTTTGTGTTAGCTTTACATTAAGAAGCAAGTATAGACACAAGTATGCGTAATTTTGCCTTTACATGAACCTTTGACATATGGACTTTCCAGTTACATTGCGCGATTTGGCCATTAAGGAAGATAGAGTTTCGGGTTACGGTAGGTCTTAATTAAGGGGCAGCTTTAAGTCTTTATCTTTTCTCTTTTATTATACTTAAGTGTATATTTTTTGTACCTTGATGATATAGTTTTAATTGATGAGAGTAAAATAGGTTTGAATAAAAGACTAGAATTATGGAGGGAGGCTCGAGAATCTAAAGGTTTCAAAATAAGTATGATTAACACATAGTGCATGGAATTTAATTTTGAAAAAGTAATTATAGGCAACATACTGATCTATACATGAAATATGTATTTTATTATATCCTAAACTTATGTTTATGCTAGTGCTTGATTATAATAACAACTACTTAATATAGCTTATGGTTTTTGTAGGAAATAAGAGTCATACACAGAAATGAGGTGAAAATAACTCAAATGGTTAAATAATCATAACTTCGTGTACAAATCTTGGATTAGACTTATTCAAGTTCATGTTAAAGTTCAAGAAGTCAGATTTCCAACGCCACCAACCATGCACAATTCAGAGTTCGGAGCGAAAAGTTATAGCTATTTGAAATTTATGAACAGTAACCACGATCGATCGGCTATCAATGCGATCGATCACCTCAGCCACAAAAACAAGTGTATTGAAGGAAATGATCGGTCGGCACAAAAACGATCGATCGTATCTACTGAAATTTTTGATCCACGCGAGACAGTAACTACGATCGATCAGTATCATACTGCGTCAATCACCAAAGCGATCAATCGGAGGAAAATAATGAAGGAATTGCAATTGATCGGTATGCCAACGATCGGCAATACGGAACGATCGATCACCGTGTGCAGAAAACCGAAATAAAACCTATTTTGACTCGGATTTGGAAGGGAACTTCGTGGTTTCCCTTCAAACTTATAAATAGGCCTTATGGGAGTACGTTTTGGGCAATCTTGAAACCCTTGGAGAATCTAGAGCTAAATTAGAGGCTAGAGCAAAGGAGAGAAGAAGATGAAGAACATGATGGTGATTTCTCTTCCAATGCGAGGCTAAACACTTTTCCAAGGTGTAGATGAAGCCCAATAATCTGGTTGTATAGTTTCTTTTCTCTCATCTTATGTTTTTACTCTAATTGGTGTATGGATTTTATTGTGTACTCATTGTTAATTCAATAAAGGTTTGTTCTTTGTACTCGAGAGAGACAAGAGTGAATTCTTGTGAGTTTCAATCCGATGAATACTTGCATATCCGAGAGGAACGTAAATAGACTGAGGTGTTATATATTAATAAAGTGTCATTAGTTTATACTCGAGAGAGATAGATCATAATTCCTTGTTTTAATTGTTTTATGTGTTACATCCGATAGGAGAGCACTATATTTTGAGTTGACAAGTGTATGTCCGAGAGGAATATGCTAGCCAATTGGAAATCTTTATTCAAAAGAGAGAGAGAAGCAATACACTAGTTTATTGTGGTAGATTCGAAGCCTCGGTCTTCTCCACATTGATTAATTGTCACTTAGTTTAGTTAAAGTTCATTGCTTTCTTAGATTAAATCAAACTACAACTTTTTTTTACTTGAATTTGGTAAATCATTCATCCATCCCTTGGGTTCGACAACCCTTTTTATACTCACTGTAGTACAATTGCTTTATGCACTTGCAAGGGTTTTATATTTAAACGATCAAGTTTTTGGCGCCGTTGCCGGGGATGGCATAATAGTTTACTGGATTCTTAGCATAGTTAGTTTTAGAATAGTTTAGTTTAATTTAGATTTCTTTTCAGTAGCTTAATTGCCTTCTTCTTCTTCTTTTGCAGGATTAAGAGAGGACGCTGATTTTCGTCATCGTTGGAAGGGCCATCCCTTCCCACTGTTTGCACTCTCTTAACCTTCTTTTAGAGTAACTTAGGGTACTTGGTATTTTCCATTTTCTTTGTGGGATTGCATGACGTGCTAGTTGTCGCTATTAGGTTGCTAGTTGTTGCTATCTAAGATTGATGCTTGCTAGTTGTCGCTATTAGGATTTCATTGGTTTTGTTTGATTTTTATTGTGCATGCATGGTCGTCGCTCACCTTGCCTTCGATCCTGATCCTGAGCGCCTATATAGAATCTGTAGAACTCCTAGCAAACCAATCCCTGATATCATCCAATGGCAGACAACATGAACCTTGGGGGTGGGAATGGTCTAAACCAGAATCCACTAATGCTCCATGCATGTACCCTGCAAGACTACTACCGTCCGACTGCCTACACCTCCCCCTCCTGTATCCTACTGCCTGCAACTGTGGCTAATTTTGAAATTAAGCCAAACATCATCCAGATGCTGCCCACATACCACAACCAACTCAATGAGAACCCCTATGAGCATCTCCAAAATTTCCTGGAGGTTAACTCAACCTTATACCCCAAAATTGTCTGATGACCAGGTGCGCCTTAGGTTGTTCCCATTCACTTTAAAAGACAGGGCCAAGGAATGGCTATACTCCCTTGCACACAACTCCATTTCCACTTGGGAGGAACTTCAGGCGGAATTCCTAAAGAAATATTTCCCTGTAGGGCGGACGATCCGAAATGAAATTATCACTTTTACCCAACTACCCAATGAACAATTCCATGAAAGTTGGGAAAGAATGAAAGCCCTACTTCAGTCCTGTCCCCACCATGATGTGCCCAAGTGGCAAATAGTTCAACGATTTCATAAGGGTGTGTGCGATCTGCACAAGACCCTAATTGATGCCTCTTGTGGAGGCACATTCATGAAGAAAACTCTGGATGATGCTTGGGATCTATTAGAAGACCTGAGCGAAAACTCTTTGCACAGTGCCGCCTTCTATAGATTTGAAGGCCATATGCCTGGCAGGAGTGCCCCAAAGGGAGGCATGTACGATGTCAAAGCCACCACGATCCTAGAACACCAAGTGGCATCCCTGACAGAGAGGTTTGACCAGTTTTTCTCTCAGACTCCACCTTATACCCCATCCTCTCATGATGCCTGCACCATCTGTGCCAGCCCTATGCACACCATTGTTGAGTGCCCTCCGCCTTCCAATATCCAGACCTAGTACAAGAGCATGTCAACGGTGCACAAATTTTTCCCATAGCCAACAATTCATACTAGAAAAAACACTCCTGGGTGGCGTGATCACCCTAATTTTTCTTGGAGGCAATCTAATCCAAGGCCTACTTTTAATCAGGCCCAAAGACAGGAATTCCAAAACCAACCTCAACCTTACCAACCATCCTCAGTCCCGCAATTTGGCTAATCCAATAGGAAACCAACCATCAAAGACCAGCTGAGCCAAATAATGGCCACCCAATCCACCATTCTTACGGTTTTGACTGAACTAACAACTGAACAAAAATCCCAGGCCCAGATTGTTCATTCCATACACAATCTATTGCCAAGATAGAGACTCAATTAGGACAGCTGGCCCAATCCATGAACCGTAGAGAAGCAGGAACCTTGCCTAGCCAACCCTGGCAAAACCCTCGAGGCTAGTTTGTAACTGAGGCCTCCCATTACCCTCTTGAACAAGTGCTAGCCATAACCACCTTGAGGAGCGGTAAACAAGTTGACAACAAGGTTCGGGATCCATTTGTTAGCCCTTCAAGTGAGACACTTTCCCATGAGGAAGAAAAAGAACCCAATTCCATCGAAGCTATACCTGTTATTGTTAAAACCCAGCCAGATGACCAACCCGAGGCCCAGAAAGAGAGATCTTATATTTCCAGGGTATCATTCCCACAATGTCTGGACAAACCCGCCCCGTTTAGTAAATCTCATCACAAGACGGAGGAGAAGTTTGAGGTGTTTAAACAGGTTAAGATCAATCTCCCTTTGTTAGATGCAATAAAACAGGTACCTACCTATGCCAAATTCTTGAAAGACCTTTGTACTGAAAAGCGCAAAGCTAATTCCAATTTGACTAAAAAGGTCTTCCTTCACGAGCAAGTGAGTTCCCTATTAACACACAATCTTCCATCGAAGTATAAGGACCCAGGATGTCCAACAATTTCATGTGTGATAGGGAACCATACTGTTGACAAGGCATTAATAGATTTGGGGCGAGTGTAAATTTATTGCCTTACTCTGTGTATGAGCAACTTGGGTTGGGGGACTTAAAACCGACTACCATAACACTATAACTTGCAGATCGATCCATTAAAGTTCCACGTGGTGTTATTGAAGATGTTTTGGCACAGGTTGATAAATTTTTCTTCCCTCTGGACTTCATTGTCTTAGATACACAACCTGTACTGAACATTGGTAGTCAGATTCCAGAAATTTTGGGACGTCCATTCCTGGCGACATCCAATGCTATTATAAACTGTCAAGATGGGGTGTTGAAATTGTCTTTTGGAAATTTAAATATCAAACTGAATGTTTTTAATGCCCAAAAACAACATCCACCGCCAGATGATTATTATGCAGTTCATATGATTGATACTATGGTGGATGGTGCACCTCCATGGATTTGTTCTGATGATCCACTTGCGATGTCTTTCATTAACCCTAATGTACGCAGTAGGACCCCAGATGGACTGAATGTTGGATTAAAAGATCCCGGATAAGTTGAATAAATAGCTCCGTCTGGTTGAAGACGTTAAACTTAACGCTTGGTGGGAGGCAACCCACGTATTCAGGTGTATTCTCTCCTTTTCTTCTCCTTATTGTCTTATTTTCATTGCCATTTTTCACATGTTGTACATTGGGGACAATGTACAAAATTAGTTTGGGGGAGAGGATATGCTTAAAAAAAACAAACAAAAAAAAATCGAAGAATAGTAGATACGATCGATCGTATATAAAACGATCGATCGCATATAAAACGATCGATCGCTATCCGATCGACGCCTTATCAGTCCGATCGATCGCCATGCGGTAAATTGATGCTGTTCATCTGCAATCTAATGGGCACTGTTTCTCGTTTATAAAATGATCGATCGCGGGTCATCTTCCTCGCACATAAAATCAGAACGGCCGCGGCGAGAGAAATCTATTTCCTCTCGCCGCTGTCGTTTTTGACCCTTATTTGAGCTGAAACTCCAGCCCTAGAAGAATTTTTGCACGTAGAATCCAGATCCGGTGTCTGTTTCCGTGATTTCTCACTCCTTTCATCGCAATCACTCCTTTTTCTTCTAGTAAGCCGAAACTTAAAAACTCAATTTTTCTTAGTTTCTGGTAGATATTGTTGCGATTACTCTCATGCATTCTCTTAGAATGACTATTGCGATGATTGTGCATGCATTTCAGCTTTTGATTCTTCGATTTTAGGTGTTTTATTTAATTTTTAGGATTTGTGTTCCTACGATGAACAGTGTTTTGCTATATATAAAAAAAATTTAGAAATCAGATTTCTGGGATATACACCCTTCTCATGCATTCTTTCAGAGTGATGATTGCAATTTTTATGCATGGTTATCCCTTTTGGTTTACCATGTTTTCATCAAATTTTTATTTTTTTATTTTTTTAGAAATTTATTATTATTTTCTGAAGAAAAAAAATTTCAAAATTTGTGAAGTAGATCTACTGTTACATGTTTGCTGTGATGTTTAAGTTTGAAATTACATGCTGCATATTTTTGTACCTTGATTTGATTTTCACTATTATCTTTGGTTTTCAGGTACAATGCCTCAGAAATCAGTCGCTCACAAATGCTCAAGAGGTGAAGCTTCTTCATCACGTCCTGCTCCTTCCACCCCTCCACCTGAATCTGCTGCACAGCCACGACCCATACAATATGAGAGGCAGGTGGTCCTGAACCCATCTATTCCCGATCTTCCAACTCAGAGATGGATCGAGGAACGGCCGGATTGGGTGAACTATTTCACCCATATCGCTGCAAAGAGGCAGAATGTATTTGCAATGGTCCACGAGGACCCGGTTCAGATATTCTATGCAAATGGCACCATTGAAGATAATGATAATCCAGAGTAGGTGACCATTCAGAGCGTTGTATGTGGTACTCCTATCCGGGTCCGGGTCGCCGATATTTCTAGTGCCATGGGGTGTGACAGAGAGTATCTCATGGATTGGAGCCCATTGGAGTGGATGCGTATAACCGTACGATGGGCCATACACAACGCCGGTGGCCACGGGCTCCCCATCTTGAGGAGCACGCCGAGATACCGGAGGGTGAGCCTGTTCAACCACCCTGGACGATGATGCAGCAGCAGATCACCGATCTCACTGGCCATGTGCAGGAGATCCGCTAGTCACAACAGGTGCTTATGGATTCTCAGCATGCTATTACGGAACGCCTTGACTCCATAGTTGATTTTCTTCATGCATTGCGTTTTCCTCCGGGCAATGGTGATGGCGATGATCGGGATTTCTAGCCCACTTCCTCTAGTGTTTCCCTTCCCCTTTCTCTTTTACCTTTTGTGATCATTGTATTTTGTCTTTATTGTGCATTGAGGACAATGCTTATATTAGGTTGGGGGGAGAGGATGTGTTTCAATGTAAAATCAGAAAAGAATAATTTTAAAAAAAATGTTAACTTTGTTTGAGTAGTTTTAAGTTGTTTGTTAGTATTTTTATAGGTTTTGATAGTTTATCCCGTAATGATGCATGTTACAATTCTTAGGAAATTAATTGACATTGGAAGTGTGAGTAAGTATACTGGAGGACAGATACACTTAATTGAGCATATCTTTCTGTTACAGTCCTCTTGGAACAGGTGCTTGAGCTAAGAAAGCTCACTCACACACACCAGTACATAAAGTAATACCATCTAGAGATTTGTTGAATGCTAATTTACAGTGGGATGTCTTTAGTCAGAGTCATTGGATGATGTGTAGTTGTCTGTTGAGCTTAAACGATCATGATAGACCATTTACTTGGCTTTGACAAGGGCTTGGAACCGGAAATAGGTTGAGAGTATAATACAACCTGGACAAAATAAAGATGTGTTGAAAAAAATATATATAAATGCTGAAAATGAAAATGTGAAAAAAATGAAAGAAAGGGGCTGCTTGACTTTATAGGATTAACTTAGGCTGATGCTCGGGCCCGAAGCGGTCTCTTAAAACCTAATGCCCTAAGCCAGATTGGTTGGGAGTCATTGGCCTGAGTCATTGCTAAACCTAAGCATCTTGAAGTCAGGCCTTACACAGTCTTAACAAAAAAAAAGTCTATGGTGTATTATCCTCTCAAATCTAGAATGTTAGACCCGAATGAGGCGCGTAGATTTGTGCTATCATGAACCTAAAGATTATGATGACTATATAGATTTTGGTGTTCTTTGGTTAATGAGTAACACTGGATCTGTATAAAATAGAAATTTAGAATGTATTGCTACAATGTTCTACACTTTCTACTATTTACATTATCATGCTATATCATATTGAGTAGAAATTTTCAAGATGAAAGTGTAGAATAAAACCACTTACTTGAGGGCTCCTATATTCCTATTGATTATGAACCAAGTACGTGTGGTTAATTCTTTTAAGCATTGTAATTTCTATTTATCGGGATAATAGGTTTACTTTTTTTGTAATATTTTATTTTTGTTTTACTTCTTCACTTAGGTTAATTTGATTAATAAATACATGTTTGTGGGTAGTATGACTGCAAACCCTCACGAGACAACACTTGTCCTACTAGGGACACCTAGAGGTTTAACGGCTTGTTGCATATGCTCAATGCAATCGTATTCCCTACGAAAGTGGTGTTTACTTTTCTGCATTAGTTCCTTAGTTTGTTTGATTTTATTTTATTTTATTTTGCTAGGGACTAGAAAAATCTAGGTTTGAGGGTATGATCTACACATGAAATATAAATTTTATTATCTCCTAAATTTATGTTTATGCTAGTGTTTGATTAGAATATCTACTACTTTAATATAGTTTTTGGTTTTTGTAGGAAATAAGACATACACAAAAATGAGGTGAAAAGTAACTGAAATAGTTAAATAACCATAACTTCATGTTAAAGTTCAAGAAGTCAGCTTTCTAACGCCACCAACCACGCGCAATTCGGAGTTCGGAGCGAAAAGTTATAGCTATTTGAAATTTATGAACAGTAACCACGATCGATCGGCTATCAATGCGATCGATCGCCTCAGCTGCAAAAACAAGTGTATTGAAGGAAACGATCGATCGGCACCAAACGAATGATCGTATCTACTGAAATTTTTGATCCGCGTGAGACAGTAACTACGATCGATCGGTATTATACAGCGTCAATCGCCAAAGTGATCGATCAGAGGGAAATAATGAAGGAATTGCGATTGATCGGTATGCGAACGATCGGCAATACGGAGCGATCGATCGCTATGTGCGGAAAACCGAAATAAGACATATTTTGACTCAGATTTGGAAGGGGACTTCGTAGTTTCTCTTCAAACTTATAAATAGACCTTATGGGAGAACGTTTTAGGCAATCTTGAAACCCTTAGAGAATCTAGAGCTAAATTGGAGGCTAGAGCAAAGGAGAGAAGAAGATGAAGAACATGATGGTGATTTCCCTTTCAATGCGAGGCTAAACACTTTTCCAAGGCATAGATGAAGCACAATAATCTGGTTGTATAGTTTCTTTTCTCTCATCTTATGTTTTTACTCTAATTGGTGTATGGATTTTATTGTGTAATCATTGTTAATTGGATAAAGGTTTGTTCTTTGTACTCAAGAGAGACAAGAGTGAATTCTTGTGAGTTTTAATCCGAGGAATACTTGCATAGCCGAGAGGAACGTAAGTAGACTGAGATGTTATATATCAATAAAGCTTTATTAGTTTATAGTCGAGAGAGATAAATCACAATTCCATGTTTTAATTTTTTTATGTGTTACATCTGAGAGGAGAGCACTATATTTTGAGTTGACAAGTGTATGTCCGCGAGGAATATGCTAGCCAATTGGAAATCTTTATTAAAAAGAGAGAGAGAAGCGATACACTAGTTTATTGTGGTGGATTTGAAGCCTTGGTCTTCTCCACATTGATTAATTCTCACTTAGTTTAGTTAAAGTTCATTGTTTTCTTAGATTAAATCAAACTACAACTTTTCTTTCACTTGAATTTGGTAAATCATTCATCCATTCCTGAAGTACAATTGCCTTGTGCACTTGCAAGGGTTTTATATTTAAACGATCACATACTCACAAATGCATCGTAACTTAGCCATAAAATTATCATAACTGCAACAATTAGCATCACAAATATCATGTAACTGACTAAAAATGGGTTGTAACTTGACTGTAATCTATAAGATCTAACACTAAGAGATATCACAACTTAACTAATTTGGCATAACAAATGTAGCCAATAAGCATCACAACTGAATACAAAATGCATAACAACTAATTAAGATATAATACATCCTAGCATATCTACTAGGCATCGCAAAAAGTATTTCATTCATCCACACTTGTATATGATCCATCATAACGAATACTAGATTCATCATTGCTTAGCTATAACTATGGCCAAAGAGTCGTGCAATACAACATGCATATAAGACAACAAATCATGCAAGCCATCACAACGTAAAAATAAATGTATCACAACTGCAATAATTACCTATCGCAAGTGTAACGTAATTGATTAAACATTCATCGCAACTTGATTGTAATGTATAACACATGTGAACATATATAAAAGGTTGTGAAAGGTTAATATGTGGCTGTGAATATTTGCGAACTGTATTGTTTATCTTTCTTTAATATTGCAATGAGATTGTGATGGGTTTGCAATGAATTTGTGATAGCTTTATGTTGAGAAGTAAATATAAACACATGTATGTGTGATTTGGCCATTACATGATGTTGTGACAAGTTAATACCAATAAAGGTACCACAATTGCAAAAATTATGCATCATAAATGTTACATAATCGACTAAAAATTCATTGCAACTTGACTGTAACGTATAACACATCCAAACATATATAAGAGGTTGTGATAAATTAATATGTGGTTGTGAATATTTATAAACTGTGTTGTTTATCTTTTTTAAATATAAACATGCGATTGTGTTGGGTTTACGATGCGTTGTGGTAGCATTACGTTGAGAAGCAAATATTCGTGATATGGCCATTACATGAACTTTTGACCATTCAAGTGGTCATGAATCTCAACTAGAACAAGCAAGAACTTCAACTTAAGCTCTCGATCACTGTTGGTGGCAGAGAATTTTGTATTGACACAAGTGTGCAGGATTTGGCCAGTACATGAACTTTTGACCATTTGAGTGGTCATGAATCTCAAGTAGAACAAGGAGGAACACAAACATAAGCTTCTGATCACTGTCGGTGATTGGCTGGAATTTATAAATATGAATATCGAGGCATTAGCGTTTGACAGTTAAATATGTGGTTACGATATCATTTTGGCTTAGCGGTTTAATTTATAAATAGCTAAGTCACCAAGGTTTTGATTTAGTTGTGATGGGTTACGAAATTATATGGTTAGGCAGTTACGAACTATGTCATATTGGATTGTGATTGAGGCTCTTATGTATGTTGAGATGAGGTTGTCATTGGGTTATGATGATTTGTGAATCATATTAGGTTGCAGAACACAATTGTTGAGAATAAGAACTCTTATGGTTGTGATAATATTGTGTTTAGTTTGCAATTCTTTGCAATCATATTGCGATCTGGTTGATAAAGTTATTAAACATTCAAAGATTCAATGGGTGGAAACACATAATAGAGCTTGATAGAAAAAATATATATGATAGAAAGTATGATTGCACAACCTGATAGAAAATATCTTTAAAATGAAAAGAGCAAAGACGTAATAGTATCAAGATTATTGCAAGCATTGCTAAGTAGTGAAGTAGTCTAAACTAAAACAAAAATTCCTAATTGAAACTTATTCCACAAAAAGATTCTGCAATTGGTGTCGTGCATGTGCTCCTATTATGCCCAAGCCCACCGCATCGGCTACAATGGAATGGTCGTAGAGATTTCTTTTGGAATTCAATGGGCTTTTTCCATGGCTTGCCCATTGGCCTCTTGGCTACAGGTGGAAGAAAGAGATCTTATATTACTGGTGGCTCTGCTCAAACTGGCTTATCGTCATGCAAAACTGGGAAGGCAGTGTGGTTGTATACATTCCTATATCTCTGCGTTGTTTAGAAGTCTCCAGGACATGCATAAGCTGGTGACGCTCCTCTTTCATATACGGTGGCACATGCATGGGCACATGGTAGTTCCTTGATTTTCCAACACCGATAAGTGCAAGTGAGTAGACTTCTGTCCACTGAAAAATGTATGTCAGCTTTAACCACCTCCACCACAGTATCATTAGCATGCAAAATTAATAGTGACTCTCACTGTTGATTGGCTTATCTAGCATCATGTATCTTGGTCATTATCTTTATTTTTATGCCATCAAGAATGACGAGAATGAGCATGTCCCACTCCACCTTCACCTTGTAGTTGAAACTTTCAGCAATGTTGTTCAAGAAGTGATTGTACCTGCTGCTTGGGAAGAGGCCATTGCACAAGAATTTGGGCTTTTTTGCTTGCAAGGCCAATCCTGCTTTCGGCTTTGTTGTCATTTTAAATATCTTCTTTATTTTACTCGCAAGTGTACGAATTGTATTGGAATATAGTCGTACGATTTACAAGGTCAAACCCACATGCACTTGTATTTTTGGGACTCAAATTCTAAGATCAAATTAACTACACTTTCGAAAGATTAAGTTGATTGGATTAACTACAATGACTACTAATCAAAAACTAAAATTGATTAAATAATTTTAACTAAGCAACTAATGTAAAAGTACGGAAATAAACCTAATTGATAAATAAAAATCGCAACTTTAAGCAGATACTTAAAACACTATGGCATAAGAAGCAGCACATGATAATTATAGAAGTAATTATTTGAAATCAGCAATTGTTCACAAAATTATCTCGTAGAGAATTGGAATTCAATCTATTCTCTTACGAAAAATTTCAGCATGAATGCATACAAACTCTTGCATATCCATAGATGAAATTCAAATAATTAATTATATCTATCATTAGATAAATCACAACTAATATCCAAACTTCAAAACTTAAAATTCGATGCATTAAATTGAGAATAACAACCATTAAAACTCATTAATTTAAGAGAACAATTGAATCACATGAATAACATTCATACAATTAATCATGACATCATCTCAGCCGTAGATAGGAAATTAGCTACTCATACTATTTAATTGAACTGCAAAAATAATGGAATTCATCTCAATTAAAAATTAAATTCACTTACAAGAGTTTTGAGATTAAGAGAATAACAAAGCTACTGATTCCTCTGTTCTCCCGGCAGTTGTATGGTACATGATACAAATCCCACGCACCACAAATGGCCGAGATGAAAACCAAAGAAAAGAAGGAAAAAACAAGACTTTTGAACTGTAAGTGTAAAGTAAAAAAAACTCTCGATCTCCAGTGTCTCCCCCTATATTGAATCCCATGTTATGTTTTTTGTATGAACTACAACAATCTTTTTTTCTCCCCCGACTCAGAACCTGTAACACCTAGAAAATTCGTACGTTAATTAAAGGGATCTATTTTAGGAAACTGGTCTAAAATAGGAAAGTTTTATTTCCTGATTTGATTTTTGGTTACGTGATGTGCTTTGATGTGTTATTCAATTTAATGATGTGATATAATTTGTTAATCGCATGGCTAATAGTAGTAGAAAACCAGGACGCGAGTGTTGGTCCTGGTGCTAGGCACAACCTGGCGCTGAGGCCAGCCTAGCACCAGGGTCTGAGAACACCTGACACCATGAGTGGGGCCAGGCGCCAGGGCATGTGTTCAGTGGATTACTCTTAATTAGTAAAGTGAATTTGATTTTGATGTGTGGTTAGTGATGCACGCGTATTAGTATGACGAGTAGTGCAACCGCGGGACCTCAAAGACCTGTGCGCGTAGGACTCAAGCCAAGACGCAGGACCTGGGCACTGAGCCATGTGGCACTGGCCCAGGAGTGATTTATGAACGTGGGTAACCTTGCCATAAGATGATCTTCGGAAGGTGGAAGTGAATCTTGGAGCAAAAATCTACGATTTGACCTAATAGCGGTAAATATGGTAAGTATCGCAGAGGATCGGGAAGTATCAGTTCGGTTTAGATAATTAAGAAGATAAATCTTAATTAAAAAGAGATAAATATTTCACTTTTTAATCAAATAGGAAGGGGACGTCTAGTTGGTTGGCCTAGATATAGTAGTTTCCTAGTTTGGAACGAGATATGTAAAGTATGATTAAGATTGTAAGCTTGGCCAGTACTATTTCTGTATCGATAGTCATAAGTAATTAAATTATAACTAATTAAAAAAAAATCAGAAAAATATAAACTTAGTGGGGTTAGAAACTAGACTCATAGGTCTAACTCCAATAAAAATTTCAGAGTCTAACTCCAACTGTACCGAACGTGGAAATGTTCGGAAATGGACTGTTATGCGTATGACAGTGTGCTGTAATTAGGATTAAGATAGGGAACGAATCTTATTAGAGATTTGAAATCTTAATTAAATGAGGAAAACCCAATGGATTAACATAGATGAACGTCCCTTACTAATGAGGGAGAGCTTTTAATTGATAGTGAGAGTTTGGATTAGGAAGGAGTCTTGATTTGGAGATATCCTAATTGTAGTAGGTTTTGGGTCTATATAAGCACAAGAGAGAGGGTTGGCCGGTATTTTTTAAGCTAAATTCCTTTGTGAACGTCCCAGGACTTTCTCCTTTGTTCCAGCAAGCTTTACACCTTTTTCCTTCATCTCAAGAATCAACGATCGAAGCGCTAAAGGGCGGCATCGTGTAGAGGAATCAAAAGCCTTTGCGAGGAAGCAAGAAGATACTACGTTTGGACTAGGTAGGATGATTTTTCCCACACTCTTAAATCTGAATTTCATACCTTGTTCAAGTGCTTCTTGTGTCAATATATTGATTTATAATGGTTAATCTTCATGAGAGTCAATCGCTAAGTACCAATCTTTTGAATTATTCAGTTATTACGTGTTATTGCTCAATCGTGTGAACCTTGATGTTCTAATTCCTAATTGTTACACACGCTAGCCCAATGATGAGAAGTTTGAATTATTTGGAGTCCTATTTGAAGCTTCCTTGTGCTCTTTTGGTCTCTGACATTGCTGTCCAAATTTTATCGTCCTCGATTAGTTGTCTAGCTTGCCTCATTCAACTAGAAAAAGGGGTATGTGTGTGAGATGAATTAAGATAATAAAAGTACACCTCAATCCTTGTAAATATTATGACATATCATACCTAATAAAGTCCTGGAATAAGTAAGATATGGAAGATATTCAAGTATACTATGTATTATTGAACGGATTATGGGGTAAACACACTCACAATTTGATTAGAACTATGACTAAGGGTCTCGGCCAGAACTGTTTCTGTACTGACAACCTTCATTAAAATATTTACAATTAATTATATAAAAATCATAAAAATATTCCGTTTATTGAGTTTTAAACTAGACACATAGGAGTAATCACAGTAAAATTTTCAGAGTCTAATTCCTTCTTTTTTGACGTTGGTAAGGGTCGGAAATTGACTAATATGTAAAAAATAGAACATTGTAATTATGGTAAAGGTTGGGAAAACTTTATCAAAACAATTGCCTATGCTATAATAAGTATATTAAGAACTTTATATGTATTATATAAGACTTTAAGTAAGTATTACAGTAGGATGGATTAAATATAATACTATAGTATCATGGGCTAATGGTGAGTGTTTTGATGTTCATTAAGTCTTATATGTTCCACTGGTGATATTGACTCGATTCGTGTTTCCAATTGGAAACCAAACCATTCATTTCTATTTGACCAATGCACTTCAATTCGTTTGAGAAACTTCAGTTGACCTGTTATTGAGTCTGTTTGAGTCAAGTCTTCTTTGAAACCAGAACTTAATATTCTTCATGATATAACTTGAGTTTTCTTGGAGTCTTGAAAGGCAATTCTTGATCAAGTCTTTCTTCATAAGTCTTATCTAGGGCTATGCATGCGTAACATGGTCATTGTTAAGAGTCTTTTCTATTCTATTCATGCTCCAGAACATGAGTCATACGTTGTTGAGAGTCTTTGATATTCTATTCATTCTCCATGAGTGAGTCATTGAAGTAAGAGTCACCCTATTCTCAGAAAGTTGAGACCTCTGCTATTGTTGAAACATTGTCCAGTTTGACATTGACCTATTTCTCCACTAATTGTTCGGTGGAATCATAGTATGCTCACGAGCCATTGCTAGGTCTAGCGTGACCTCCGATATTTATGGAATTTCGATTCCTTATTGCCCGAAGGGAGGCAAATACGTACGTTTAGGCTGTATGATATTACGGAAGGTCTGCAGTCTCCGCCCATTGTGCCCGTAAGCACGGATGGGGCCAGCATGTCTAGACGCGTGGCCGGGTTCCGAAGGGAGGACCTTTAGTATGATTCTGGTATATTTTACCTTTTATCATCAGTAAATTCAGCAAGCAGAAATTTAACTCCTTGCACTATAGGTGCCTGGAGCCTTTGGTATTTTGACCATTCTCTCCTTACACTTTGGATGTTTAGGAGTCTTCATTGATGATGTTATTTCCTCTTATAATGGAATTCTTGTTGCACAATTCAAATATTCTTGATTATTCAACTGTCTCATATTAAACCCTACTCTTTGTCCTATATTGTATATTCTGTTCTTGTGGGTTTTTGCATTCTACTGGGTATTTCTTCGGAATACTCATGCATCCTCTGATGCAGGCATGAAGAAAGTATAGCTATGGCAAGTGTAGATAATGGAAGACTTAAAGACAGTTGTGGAAGATAAAGCTATCTTTATTATTTTAAATTTAGTGTTAATATTATTGGCATGTTGGCCAAAACATGATTTTTAGTTATTTTAGATGACTTGTATTATGGATTAATTTAAGATTATTAAGTTCTCATTTTATATGTGTTAATGATGTTATTTAAAGACTCAGTTGTGTTATGTCGAGTACACATCTATTCATGGTGATGTATTAGACGGGATGCTCGAGTATTCGGTCATATCTCTGGGTTTCTGGCCTCAAACATACTCATGAAAAAAAAAGTCTTCCGCACTCCGACGAGGCCGGGAATTTTGGGGCGTGACAGAACCTTTCCAAGCCACTTTTGTGTAGGAAACTAAAATTTCCAATTGGTTGACATCAATTCCTCTAAATCCAGCAGTTTGCCATTCCAATTCTCATCCAATTTTTAGCAAGAATTTCATCTTTACACTTCTTGAAATAGGGCCCAAAACACCCAAATGTTTAGCCTTCCCAATCTAAGCCAAATCCGACCCTATTTGAAATCTTCAATCGAACTGAATTTGGGCACTTATCATTCTGATCCAAGGCCGAACTTTGTTTTCTAGATTCTGCTTCGCAATCTAAGCTTTCCAAATCGTGACTTTTTTCCTTCTGTTCTGCTGTTCGCGATCGACCTCCTCGCAATCACACTGGAACCTTCACTGTCAGCCTTCTTCTTTACAACGCATGCCATCACTTCGTCATCACTGCCATCGAGCTCGAGCCCATGCCCTCAATCTGCCTTCTTCTTCATTAGCGCTCAAGCTGCTCTAGTTGGAACAAAACACCCCATGAACTAGTCGTTTCTTTTTTTCTTCTGATCACCTGACCGAACTGGTTCGGTTCTCTCTTTTCTTTTTTTCTTCAATTGGGTTAAGACCCGTTGTAGCAACTTCATCCGCCGGATCTAATCTAAATGGCTCTTCACTTAAAAAATAAAACTCGTAGTCTTCTGCGATGTAAATCAATGGCTTATATCTTTTCTGCACGTGATCTCAAGTTTTTAAAGATTGGCTCTTTAAAACCCGTCAACGCCTCCTTAACCATAGAATCCTTGATCTCTTTGCATAAAAATCTATTTGACACACAATAATTTAATAAACCACAACTCGAGCTCATGAAACCTACATAAATAAAAGTAAACTCGATTTAGACGCATAATAAAATATACTCTATTAAATCCAATTAATGCATCTAAATAAATCAATTAAGCATAATTATTTATTAAATTCTTAATTACAAATATAACACTGATAAGTAATATTTATCCTTATTTTAACTAGAAACTACTAGTGATGATGTTATTTTGTATATGGTAAACACCCTTAGCTTAGGTGGCTCAACACTAGATTGAATTACTAGTGATGATGATAAGGCAAGAGGGTCCACTTTTGGTTGCTACCTTTCAGTACTCATCAGAGGTACAGACTCAAGTAATGAGTTAGCTTATTCAATTAATTGATCGATATCAAACTCACAACCGAAGTGTGTTAAGCAGGCCTCTACGAGATCCTGATGTTTGAAGAAAAGTTTCATGGACAAGTGTTTCAATCAGGTTTATTTTATTCACATCATCCATGTCAGGTGGTTGTTTATTGATGTCAAAGATATTTAGTTCTGCCTTCATATTCCCAAAAGAAATTTACATCACTCCATTTCTACAATTAATGATAGCATTAGATGTGGCTAGGAATGGATGACCCAAAATGACAGGTATTTGCCCACGTAGGTTTGGAATAGGTTGAGTATCAAGGATAATGAAGTCCACACAGGGAAATAAAATGTATCAACCTTAATCAAAACATCATCAACAACACCTCGAGAAAATCAGCTAATTGAAGTGTCCTTGAAGTAGGATTTAGTTCTCCCAAACCTAATTGCACATACATAGAGTATGGTAATAAACCCTAAATCTAACAAAGCTCGCTCAATTTAATGTTTCCCTATTATGCATGAAATTGTGGGACATCCAGAGTTCTTAATTTGATAGAGAATTTACATTGAATGACATAGATGGCTTGTTCTGCTATGAATGCTTTTTTAAGAACATTATTTTTCCTTTTGATAGAAATTAGATCTTTCAAAAATTTAGCATATAAGTGCACTTGTTAGATTGCATCTAGAAAAAAATATTTATTTCTACTTGTTTAAACACTTCTAAAATATCTCCAAATTGGGCACATTTTTTAGGATTGATTAGTCTTTGCGGATATGGTGCATTAGGTACAAAATTTGAGGTGGAGGAGCACTATCAACAACTAGAGAAGAATTAACTTCTTTAGTTTCTATCTCAGGCTTAGTGTTCTCATTTTCTTCTTTTTCAGACAGTTTAATTTTATTATTAACTTGTTTTTCAGACCTAAGGGTGATATTTGATTAAACATGTTCCTCATTTTGTGAAGAATTAGAGCAACTAATAATGGAGCATTGGCCCTTCTGGTTATGCACAGGTTTGACTAGGGAATCTCCCTCTCTCTCTCTCTCTACAAATTGAGTGGATTGATAAGCATAAAATATACACATTTATATGCCTTATTTACCTATATCCTAGTGTAGTTTTGTGATAAAATATTAATAAAATGGGTTATTTGTGATTAGGATAGTAATTAGGGGATTAATAATTAATTTACTATAATTAACTATTTTAGATGCATTACAGAATTTAAGGAATCATATTTTTATTATGCATCTAATTTTAGTTTGGTTTTGTTATTGCAGGTTTAAAAATCCGGGTTACAGATCAACACCAGACGAGCGCATTACATGTGTTTTGAAGTGCCAAAGTAACCCAAGAGCTTATATCACACGCATCGAAGATCTGAACCGTTGATGAGTCACTTAAGAGAAGACGGGCGTGAAATTAAAATACGAACATGCAGATTTGATCCGGCGGTTGAGATTGCTTCGACTGGTTTTATTTGATTGAAAGCAAAAGAAAAAAAAACTAAATGAATTGGACTGGTTCAGTGCTGGTCCGGTTTGGTTTGAAAAAAAAAAAGAAAGACAGCCCGAAACGAAGCTCAGGCGTCTGTTGCAAAAAAACAGAGTGCTCGAGCTCTCTGCTCGGGTGCCGGCAAGGGTCAGGAGCTCACGACGAAGGGCCCTGGTTTTCGGTGGCGATCGAGATTCACGACGGTGACAGCAGCGGCCTAGGTTTGAGGAAGGACGACGAGCGAGAGCGACGGCTTGGTTTGGGCGACGAAGAGAACAGTGGAGGTTTTGAGACATTCGAGCTAGGCGATGAAGACGATCGGCGCAGCGAGCTGGTTTCACGACAACGGTGGAAGTTCTGGACTTGACGGCGGAGCTCGACGGTGGATTTGGAAACAGGATTGGGCCGTGCTCAACTCGAAAACTTTAGTTGGAGGAATCGTGCTCAATCAGGAACTGAAACAAAAACAAAAAAAGGATAGGAAAGATTGGATTTTTCAAACGGATTTGGGCTCATCTCAAGGTGGAATTGGATTTGAAAAGGACTCTTTTGATATGTCTATAAAAGCAGGCGATTTGAGAGGAAGAGAAGAACTGGTTTTTGGACGAACTAGACTGTTCTATTTCGAAAAAATAGAGCTTCGTTTTGGTCGTGTTTTTTTTGTGATTTGGGTGTGTGTTTGGCTGGAATTGAAGAGGAGTAGGAATCGAAGAGGGGGAAGAGAAATAAAGAAGAAAGGGAAGATTTTTGGTCGTGAATAGTGCGGTGAACAATGCTGCTACAGTACTGTATATTTTGCTACAGTGATTTCGGGCTGTTGGGGAAGATGAACAGTGCTCGGTGAATAGTAAATTGAGAACATTGATTTGCTACAGTGTTCCTGCTACAGTATATATTACAATTTGTCAACCTATTTTGGGGTTTGATCAAATTTTGGCGCCGTTGCCGGGGAGTGAAGTTTAGGATTAATCTTCCAAGTAGATTCTTTCTTTCTAGTATAATTTAGTCAATTTCAATTATTCTTAGTTTAATTTAGCTCACTTATGTTGTAGGACATTTGGAGTATTCTTAGGCTCTCTGGAACAAAAAGCTTTTCATTGGATTTTTCTTCAAATTTGGTAGCATCGTTCCATATCTCTCTTTGAAATTTCTGTTGCTTGTGCATGCACTCGTGGAATAGAGATATCAGTGGACGAATGGTTAGAGATAATTCTCTATTTTGATTGGGAATCCTTTGTTTGAATTTTCTATTCCATCACACACACCACACAATATGGCTGATCAGGGTAGTAACCCTAATATTAATGAAAATGAGATTGAGCATGATGGACCAATGCGGCCCTTGCATGAGTACCTGCAACCTGCACGCACTAGCACAGCCTCATGTATTATATTGCCTCTACAAGCACATCACTTCACTTTTAAGCCTGGAATGATAAACTTGCTTCCCAAATTCCATGGTATAGATTCCGAAAACCCTTATTTGCATTTAAAGGAATTTGAGGAAGTATGTGCAACATTCGAGCAGGCTTGTAGTGAAGACATTATCAGGCTAAAATTGTTTCCGTTTTCCTTGAATGATAAAGCCAAAACTTGGCTGAATTCTCTTAAGCCTAGATCTGTAGGAACATGGAAAGAACTACAAACTGAATTCTTTAAAAAGTTTTTCCCAGTCCATATGACAAATGCTCTGAACAGACAAATAACAAATTTTGCCCAAAAATAAAATGAATCATTTTATCAGTGTTGGGAGCATTATAAAGATTTGTAAAATTCTTGTCCACATCATGGGTATGAGAAGTAGCACACCATCAGTTTCTTCTATGATGGGATGACGCCCTCAATGAAACAATTTGTGCAAACAATGTGTAATGGGGAATTCTTTGATAAAGACCCTAATGAAGCCCTTGATTTTCTAGATCAAATAGCTGAAGACTCAGATTCTTGGGATCCCACCGATCCCTCTGATGTTTCTAATAAGCCGAAGTCTTCAACTACTAGTGGGGGTCTGCATCATCTTAGGGAGGAGGATAATTTGAGTGCTAGGCTAGCCTCTTTGGCTAGGAAGGTAGAGGCCATGGAATTAGGGAAAATTAATGCTGTTAAGTCTGTTGCTACAGAAGAGGTCTGTGGAATTTGTGATGTCATGGGACACCCTACTAATAAGTGTCCCACCATTCCTACTTTCAAGAAGGTGTTGCATGATCAAGCAAATTCCATGACCCCTTTCAAGAGGCAATCTCCTTATGAAGACACCTACAATTCAGGATGGAGGAATCACCCTAACTTTAGTTGGAGGAATAAAAATGCTGCACAAACACCATCTCCTCAGGCATCTTCCAATTATACTCCATATGTTCCACCTCACAGGAAGACACTTGAGGAGACACTACAAACTTTCATGCAAGGGCAAGCTTCCATTAATCAACAAACCTCACAAGCCATTAATGATATAAAAAGCTCTCTCACTAAATTGACATCTTCTCTAGCTGTTCAAGAGAAAGGTAGGTTTCCTGCTCAACCCCAACCCAATCTGCAGGGGCAAGTTCACATAATGGACACACAATCTTCAGATTCACAATTGGAACAAGCTAAGTATATTACCACTCTTTGTAGTGGAAAAGAAATTGACAAAATAATTCCACTTAAGGCCCAAAAATATTCTGTGAATGATGAATCAAAACATGATAATGAGGAAATTGATAAGTTTGGGTCAAGTGAAGATGTGAGATGTCCTATTCCAGCTCCGTTTCCATAGAGGTTGCAACCACTTCAAAAGTTGAACCAAAATGCTGAAATTTTTGAACTTTTTAAGCAGGTAAAAATTAACATTCTCTTGTTAGATGCAATCAAACAGGTACCTTCTTATGCTATGTTCTTGAAAGATTTGTATACTATTAAGCGTAAGTTGAATGTGCAGAAAAAAGCCTTTTTGACTGAATAGGTAAGTTCTATAATTCAACAACAAAGCCCACCCAAATATAAGGATCCTGGATGTCCAACTATTTCATGTGTGATTGGGAACTTTAGGGTAGACCAAGCCTTGCTTGATCTTGGGGCTAGTGTTAATCTTTTGCCTTATTCAGTGTACACTCAGTTAGGTCTTGGGGAACTCAAACCCACCACCATTACTCTTCGACTTGCTAATCATTCTATTAAAATCCCAAGGGGAATGGTGGAAGATGTGCTTGTTCAAGTAGACAAATTTTACTTTCCTATTGATTTTATTGTTTTGGACACACATCCTGTTATAAATGCAAGTGCAAATATTCCTGTCATATTAGGTCGCCCATTTCTTGCTACTTCAAATGCTTTGATTAATTGTAGAAATGGTGTAATGAAACTTTCATTTGGCAATATGACTTTGGAATTGAACATATTCCATGTTTGCAAACAACCAGGGGATGATACTGATGTTCAAGAAATGAATTGTGTTGATACCATTGTTAGAGATCAATTTTATGCATTTTTTTTATCCTTTAGAATCTTGCTTAGTTAACTCTTTATATGATGAATCTAAAGTGAATTGTGAAGAGGCTGAAATTTGTTCTTTGCTGAATTCTCTATAGGTATTGCAAGTGAATGGATGGAAACCCAAGTTTGAGGGGCTACCATTGAGAGACAAATTGCCTACACCATCAGGCATTCAAGCACCCAAATTAGAGTTAAAAAAATTACCAACTGACCTCAAATATGCATTTTTGGGTGATGGTGAAACTCTTCCTGTGGTAATATCTTTGAATCTTAATCTTATCGAAGAGGATAAGTTGCCTGATATTTTGAGAAAGCATAAAGGTGCAATAGGATGGACAATTGCTGATTTAAAAGGAATAAGCCCTTTAATATGCACTCATCGGATTTATTTGGAAAAAAATGCTAAACCGTCTAGGGAGATGCAACGTAGGTTAAATCCAAACATGAAAGAGGCGGTCAGAGCTGAAGTTCTTAAGCTCTTGGATGCGGAGATCATCTACCCCATTTCTGATAGCAAGTGGGTGAGTCCTACCCAAGTAGTGCCTAAGAAATCTGGTGTAACAGTTGTCAAGAATGATAAGAATGAATTAATACCCACTAGAGTTACATCTGGATGGAGAATGTGCATTGACTACAGGAAGCTGAATGCAGTCACTAGGAAAGACCATTTTCCATTGCCATTTCTAGATCAGGTTCTGGAGAGGGTAGCTGGCCACACATATTACTGTTTCTTAGGTGGCTACTCCGGTTACAATTAAATTGAAATCGCATTAGAAGACCAGGAGAAAACTACATTCACATGTCCTTTTAGCACATTTACTTACAGAAGAATGCCTTTTGGTTTATGCAATGCACCTGCAACATTTCAAAGATGCATGCTGAGTATTTTTAGTGATATGGTTGAACGCTATCTTGAAGTGTTTAGGGATGACTTTTCTGTATTTGGTGATTCATTTGATGAATGTTTATCTAATTTGCAGAAAGTTTTGAACAGGTGTGAAGAGAAGAACCTTGTGCTTAATTGGGAAAAATGTCATTTCATGGTTTCTAAAGGAATTATTCTTGGCCACATTATTTCCTCTAAGGGAATTGAAGTTGATAAGTCAAAAATTGATTTAATTACCCATTTGCCTGCACCCATGACTGTTAAAGATGCTAGATCATTTTTGGGTAATGCAGGGTTCTAGAGGAGATTCATCAAAGATTTTAGTTCTATTTCTTGACCATTATGCTATCTCCTATCTAAAGATACTGTTTTTGAATGGAATGCTGATTGCGAAAAAGCTTTTGCTAAACTGAAGGGAATGCTTACTTCAGCCCCTATTATGCAACCCCTAGATTGGACCTTACTATTTGAGATAATGTGTGATGCTAGTGACTTTACTGTGTGGGCTATTTTGGGGCAAAGGAAGGATAAGAAGCCTCATGTTATTTACTATGCAAGTAAGACCTTAGACAATGCTCAAATTAATTATTGAACAACAGAAAAGGAATTACTTGCTATAGTATTTGCTTTGGATAAATTTAGGGCTTACTTAACAGGATATCCTATTGTTATCTTTACTGATCATGCTGCTTTGAAATATCTTTTATCAAAGAAAGATGCAAAACCTAGGTTGATTCGCTGGATACTCCTTCTGCAAGAATTTGATATTACAATTAAAGATAAGAAAGGAGTTGAAAATGTGGTGGCCGATCATTTATCTAGGCTGACTGTGGATGATTCCAATGAGGCAGTGCCAATTAAAGACACCTTCCCAAATGAGCAACTTTTGTTCTTTCTTATTTACTATGGTTTGCTGATATTGTTAATTTTCTTGTCACAGGTCAAACTCCTTCCCATTGGACACCACAAGACAAGAAGAAATTTATGGTGGAGGTAAGAAACTTCTTTTGGGATGATCCATATCTTTTCAAATATTATCCGGATCAAATTATTAGGAGATGTGTACCAAATGAGGAAATTCATAATGTCATTTCCTTCTGCCATTCAGAAGCTTGTGGTGGTCATTTTTCTGCTAGAAATACTGCTGCTAAAATTTTACAATGTGGATTTTATTAGCCTACCCTATTTAAAGATACTCATGATTATTGTCGTACTTGTGGACGTTATCAACAGCTTGGTGGGATAACCCGTCGGAATATGATGTCTTTAAACCCCATTTTAGTGATTGAAGTATTTGATTGTTGGGGTATTGATTTCATGGGTCCATTTCCACCTTCTTTTGGCTATTTGTATATCCTAGTGGCTGTTGACTATGTTTCCAAGTGGGTAGAGGCCATCCCTTGTAGAAATAATGATCATAAAACTGTTATATGCTTTTTGAAAGAAAATGTTCTGTCACGATTTGGTATACCTGGTGCAATCATAAGTGATGGGGGTTCTCACTTCTGCAATAAACCTTTTGAGACATTAATGAAGAAATATGGAATTACTCATAAGGTGGCTACCCCTTATCACCTACAAACAAGTGGGCAAGCTGAACTTGCCAACAGAGAGATTAAACACATTTTAGAGAAAACGGTTAACCCAAATCGTAAAGATTGCTCTCTATGGTTAGCAGATGCACTTTCGGCATACCGTACAGCATTTAAATCTCCTATTGGTATGTCTCCTTTTAGACTTGTTTATGGAAAAGCTTGCCACTTGCCTGTGGAGTTGGGGCATAAGGCATATTGGGCTATAAAAATGTTTAATTTTAGTTTGGATGATGCCAGTTCTATGCGTAAGCTTCAACTAAATGAATTGGAAGAAATAAGGAATGATGCATATATGAATTCAAAAATTTACAAAGAATGAATGAAGGTTTTGCATGATCAACACATTCATCGAAAAACTTTTGAACCTTCACAAAAAGTTCTTTTGTATAACTCTAGATTGCATTTATTTCCTGGTAAGCTCCGTTCTAGATGGACTGTTCCATTTATGGTTAAATCTGTTTATCCTCATGGAGCTGTAGAAATTGAAAATCTATTGAATGGCAATGTGTTTAAAGTAAATGGTAAAAAACTTAAGCCATTCCTGGAATTGATTCCATCAGAAGTGGAGAGTATTCCTCTGTCTGATCCCACTTATCATGATTGAATATTCTTACACTCAGTCTGGCTGAAGACAAGAAACTTAGCGCTCCTGGGAGGCAACCCAGCTTTTTCTTTGTTTTAGGTTATTTATTTGTTCGATGATGTTTTCTGGTTGGATATTGTGATTGCTCTCATCTTATTTTGTTGATGGTTTTCACTCGCATGGGATTCTACCAATTTGCTGTTCTCCAGGTCACATCTATCCTTGATTTTATTTATTTATTTATTTTATCCTTCATTTCATTCTTAACATTGAGGACAATGTTCAGTTTAGGTTTGGGGGTATATAGGCATAACATTGTTTATTTTAAAAAAAAATTTGAACAAAAATAAAATAAAAAATAGAAAAAGAAAAAACAAATAAAAATTAGATTAGTTTTTAGGTTGTTTGTCAGTATTTTTTTATAGGTTTTCATAGTTTATCCCATGATGATGCATATTCCAATTTTTAAGAGATTAATTTACATTGGAAGTGTGAGTAAGTATATGATCTATACATGAAATATGCATTTTATTATCTCCTAAACTTATGATTATGCTAGTGTTTGATTAGAATAACTACTACTTTAATATAGTTTTTGGTTTTTGTAGGAAACAAGAGTAATATACAAAAATGAGGTGAAAACGGACTTCAATGGTCAAATTATCATAACTCCGTGTACACATATCAGATTGGACTGATTCAAGCTTCATGTTAAAGTTCAAGATGTCAGCTTTCCAACGCCACCAACCACGCACAATTCGGAGTTCGGAGCAAAAAGTTATAGCCATTTGAAGATTCCGGACAGTAACAACGATCGATCGCATCCTTACGCGATCGATCGCGTCTTCCGCTAAAAGACACTGCATTGGAGAAAATGATCGATCGGACACCAAAACGATCGATCGTATCTACTGGAATTTTTGGCCTAGCACGAAGCTTTGAAGACAGTAAAAACGATCGATCGACTTCGTCCGGCGTCGTTCGCCATACGATCGATCGGAAGCAATTAACAAAGGAAAACGGCTTCGTTCGGCAGCGTTCGCAAGGCGATCGATCGTGCTATACGGGCGATCGATCGGTGCATACGGAAAACGCAATTTAACCCTATTTTGACTCGGATTTGGGAGGGGATTTGAGGGTTTTCCTTCACCCCTATATATATGCCTTAAGGGAGAACGTATTGGGCACCTAATATTCAACCTTGGAGAACTAGAGCTTTATTGGAGGCTAGAGAGGAGCACGAGAAGGAGTCTTGTGCAAAGAAGAAGAAGAAGGATTCATGACGATGGATCTACTTAAACAGGCTTTTCTTTTCTCCCTTTCTATGTGTAACTAAACTTTTATTCAAGGCTTGATGAAGCCCTAGATGTGTAATGCTACTCTTGATAGTTTAATTTTATAAAGTTGATTATGATTCATGCTTAATGCGATTTCATGAGTTCTTTTGAGTGCTTGACCATAGACTTGATTGATATGAATGAAATTAGATCTTTTTAATACCTGCGCTTAGCTAAAAGTAGGCTGGTGTTAATTCTATGCCCGACCAAGGATAGGATCATTAGCCCAAATGATAATTCTATGCCCGACCAAGGATAGAATTATCTACATTAATTTTTAGTGGATGAACTCTCGTGTCCGACCAAGAACGTGAGTGAATTCATTGTGATTTGTGTGTCTGACCATGAACATGAATTACCATATCATGTTAACTTATGCTTAATAATAATTAAGAGTAGTAATTGCATGTCTAGTGGTGGATTCTTTGCCTTGATACTTCTCCATATTGATTAAATCTCAGTTAGATTAGATAAAGTCCATTGCTTTCTTTAGAATTAATTAAACTACATCTTTTTCTTCTCTTGAATTTGGTAAAGTATTCACTGTCCCTGAGGTTCGACAACCCTTCAATACTCACCGTAGTACAATTGCCTTGTGCACTTGCAAGGGTTTTATATTTAAACGATCAGTATACTCGAGGATAGAAACACTTAACTGAGCATATCTTCCTGTTACAGTCCTCTTGGATCATGTGCTTGAGCTAATAAAACTCACTCACACACATTAGTACATAAAGTAATACCCTCTAAAGATTTGTTGAGTACTAATCTTCAGTGGGATGTCTTTACTCATAGTCATTGGATGATATGTGGTTATTGTTGAGCTTAAAAGATCATGATAGACCATTTACTTGGCTATGGCAAGGGCTTGGAAACGGAAATAGGCTGAGAGTATAATACAACCTGGACATGATAAGATTGCTGGAAAATATGAATGTTGATGAATAAAAAATGATGAAAAAAAATGAAAACAAAAAGAATGAAAGGGGCTACTTGACTTTATAGGATTAACTTAGGATGATGCTCGGGCCCGAAGCGGTCTCTTAAAACCTAATGCCCTAAGCCAACTGGCTGGGAGTCATTGGCCTGAGTCATTGCTAAACCTAAACATCTTGAAGTCAGGCCTTACACAGTCCTATTAAAAAAAAAGTCTATGGTGTATTATCCTCTCAAATCTAGAATGTTGGACCCGAAGGAGGCGCACAGATTTGTGCTATCATGAACCTAAAGATTATGATGACTATGTAAATTCTGATGTTCTTTTGTTGATGGGTAACACTGGATATGTGTAAAACAGAAATTTAGGGTGTATTGCTACAATGTTCTACACTTTTACTATTTATATTATCATGCTATATTATATTGAGCAGAAATTTTCAACATGAAGGTGTAGAATAAAACCACTTACTTGAGGGCTTCTATATTCCAGTTGATTATAAAACATTGTGGTTTGTATTTGAAGGGATAATAGGTTTGTTTGTTTTGAAGTGTTTATTTTGTTTTTGCACTTAGATTAATAAGGTTAATTTCATAAGTACATGTTTGTGGGTAATATGGTTGTAAACCCTCACAAGACAAAACTCGTCCTACTAGGGACACCTAGAGGTTTAACGGCTTGTTGCATACGCTCAATGCAATCGTGTTCCCTATGAAAGTGGCGTTTATTTTTCTAATTTATTTTACTTTAGTTTATTTTGTGTGATTTTGTTTTGTTTGTTTTGCTCGAGGACTAGCAAAATATAGGTTTGGTGGTATTTGATAAGCATAAAATATACACATTTATATGCCTTATTTACCTATATGCTAGTGTAGTTTTGTGATAAAATATGAATAAAACGGGTTATTTGTGATTAGGATAGTAATTAAGGGGTTAATAATTAAAGAACAGAGCTTCGAAAAAACAGAGCTTCGTTTTGGTCGTGTTTTTTTTGTGATTTGGGTGTGTGTTTGGCTGGAATTGAAGAGGAGTAGGAATCGAAGAGGGGGAAGAGAAATAAAGAAGAAAGGGAAGATTTTTGGTCGTGAATAGTGCGGTGAACAGTATTACTACAGTATTGTATATTTTGCTACAGTGATTTCGGGCTGTTGGGGAAGATGAACAGTGCTCGGTGAACAGTAAATTGTGAATAGTGATTTGCTACAGTGTTTCTGCTACAGTACCCATGAATAGTAAAATTGCTACACTGATCTTTCAAATGCAATTTCTTCCGAATCTGATTTTTCTTTTTCTTATGAATATGAATAGCTAAATCTTTTGTCAAAGCTAGAGGTGATATTATTTGATTAGTATTTCTATGTCTATAACGAAGTGCTCTTATTGCTTATTTGGTTGAATGCGATGATTTGAAATAGTTATAATCTATACAATTATTTGATTTGTCGTTAATGTAAGGTACTGCGAATGCTTATAATTCCTTGTGATTATTTGACTGAGCTTGTTAATGATAAACTTTCAATCGATATTTTTATGTTAATGGTTATGATGAACGTGAATGAAATATCTTCCGCTTAGGCCAAATCATTATTTGAATCTAATTGTGTAATTAAATAGACATAGAAGTATTGATTAAATAATTGATCCTTGAAGCTTTTATATCTCCCATCGAATATTTTTGCCCATCTTTAATTAGTTTTAATTGAATTTTTAATCATCATTTTAGTAGTTAATTAAATTACAATCTCTCTACAAAATTTCCTCATAAGAATCTTAATTTATTAAGCTAAGTAGTATTTAGATTAGTTTGGAGTAGAATAATCCTACATCATTCCCTTTGGTTCGACCATGGACTTACCGAGTATATATTATAATTTGTCAACCTATTTTGGGGTTTGATCATGGACAACTTGCCAACCTGAGCCTCTAGCTTAGCAATTGCTTGAGTATTTATGTGTGTAGAGTTTTTCATCTGAAGCATATCTTGGTTAGTTGACTGGACAACATGGTTGGTAGATTGGATGAAAGATTTAAGAGTATCCTCTAATTATGATTATTTTGGTATACAAGTTGAAGATTGAGTGGATGGTTGTTGGTATTGGGTGGGAGGTCGAGGCAAAACTGGGTAGGATTGGTTATTCTGCCCGAACTGATTAGGCATGGGTTGCCAACCTACATTCATAGGTGGTTGACTCTTTCTCCAAGAGAAATTTGGATGATTACTCTAACTTGGATTGTAAGTTTCAGAGAAGGGATTTCCTATCGGCTTCCTATAATTAATTCGGACATTCATTTGTTCTGCATAAAAATCCTGATAAATATTTTTGAAGAGCAATTCAGAGATGTATGCATTGGGCTAGCACACACAGAGCATGCTTCATTCATGTTGAGAGCATTGATGCTTCGGTTCAAACTCAGGGCATCTATTTTCTTGGCTAGCGCATCAAGTTTGACCTTAACATCTATGTCCTCTTTGATCTCATAGAGACTTCCTTTCTTAGGAACTTGATGTTGTCTCTCCCTATGACTTATAAAATCCCACTATTGGGACATTTCAGCTAATCGCTCTAAAAAATAATATGCCACTTCACCTCCTAAGTCTAAGAAAGCACCGTCATTTATTGATTTAATCATATTGCGGTGTGTTTGAGTTAAACCATTGTATAATTACTGAATTAACCTTCATGTTTCAAACCCGTGATGTGGACATTTTAGTAATAAGTCTTTGAATCTCTACCAGCTCTCATAGAATTTTTCATTTTCATCATCAATGAAATCAGTTATTTCTCTTTTTAATTTATTAGTTTTGGTCAGTGGGAAGAATTTGGATAAACATTTACTCACCAACATATCCCATGCTGTGATAGACTCAGCGAGAAGAGAGTTTAACCATGCCTTGGCCTTGTCTTTCAAAAAGAAGGGAAAAAGGCATAGACGAATAAACTTATCTGAGAAGTCTTGTGAATCTAAAATTTGCACAAATTTTAAGAAAATTCTTTACATGCATGTAAGGATCCTCTCTATGAAGACCATGATAATTTGCAAGAGCTAAATTATTTGAGGTTTTCGTTCAAAATGTTTTGCAGAGGTTACAGGCAACACTATGCAAGATGGAGGATTGATTGTGATTGGAGAAAACAGCTCCCTCAGATATTTCTCAGGTTGGTCATCTATTTTGCATAAATGATCAATTGCAGTTTCAGTATTATCTAATGGATTAAAATTATTTCTAACCAGACGCAGTGTGTAGTCACGTGTCCACGTGGTCATACACCGCCAATCAACTCTCACGTGTGTATTTTTTTTATTTTGTTTTTCGATGACCTAAAATTAACTACAAAAAGTACAATTAGTCTTAGAACTGGATTTCCAACCAGTCCCGGCAGTGGCACTAAAAACTAGTTGTGATTTCAAATTATCTTTTTAATTTTACTTGCAAATGTGCGAATCATATTGGAGTATAGTTATACGATTTACGAGGTCAAAACCACAGAGATTTATATTATTGGAACCAAAATTCTAAGATCAAATTAACTACCCTTTCAAAAGATTAAGTGATTGGATTAACTACAATGACTACTAATCAAAGTCTAAAATTGATGGAACGATTTTAACTAAACAACTAATATAAAAGCAATTAGTAAATCTAAGGAAAGAAACCTAATTGACAAATAAAAATTGTAACTTTAATCAAATACTTAAAACACTAGGGCATAAGAATCAGCACATGATAATTCTAGGAGCAATTATCCAAATCAGCAATTCTTCTCACGATTATCTTGTAGAGAATTTGAATTCAATCTATTCTCATACAGAAAATTCCATTATGAAAGCACATAAATTTAGAAATAAAATTTGTCTTCTCTTGCATATCAATAGATGAAACTTAAATCATTAATTGTATCTATCATTAGATAAATCACAACTAATATCCAAACATCGTATTAAACTTAAAATTTGATGCAATTAAATTGAGAGAACAACCATTAAAACTCATTAATTTAGATAATAATTGCATCACATGAATAATACTCTTACAATTAATCATGGCATCATCTCAGCCCTACTCATGCTATTTAATTGAACTAAAATTAAATTCACTTACAAGAGTTTTGAGATTAAGAGAAATAACAAAGCTACTAATTCCTCTGTTCTCCCAGCAGTCGTATGAACAATTGTTACAAATCCAACACAGTAACAGCAACCAAGATAAAACAAAACAGAAAGAAAAAAACTGAAATTTTGAAACTACAATGTGAAATCCTCTAAGTCGGCCTCTGTTCTTCTCCTCTCAGTCGAATGCTCTACTTTTATATGCAAAACAATCCTCGTTTTCTCCTTAATCAGGACCTTTTTCCAAAACCAATCTCATGTAGAAAGATCTTCCTCGTTTCTGCCTTCGCAAATCAATCGGTTTGTAGTTCAAATTACTTAGAATCCCGTCCAAATTGTCGAAAAAAATCCATATCTAAGCATTCTCAAAACGGAGCCAACACACAAAAAATTGATCTTTCCATTCTAAAACAAATCAAACAACTTTTGACATCTCCAAATGAACTGAAAATTGGCATCTTACCATTATGAAACATAACCTAAAGTTTGATTTTTCCTTGTTCAGTTTCCCGCACGCAACCTTCCAAATTGAGCTTATGCGGTTTGCCTCTTCCTCACGGTTGTGCCCATTGTTCCTCTTGTTCACGCCGGCTTCTTCGTGATCGAGCCTTCTCCGCAAGCTATCCGATCATGAGCCCTTTCTGTTCTTGCTCGAGCGCTCTGTTCTCTGGGTAGAACACCCGAGCAGCTTCATTTTAGGTTTTGTTTCTTCTCTTTTTTTTCTTTCGATTGCACACTGAACCGGTTCGGTTAAGGTTTTGTTTCTTTTTTCTTTTCTTTTCCTTTCGATTGGGTTAAAACCCGTTGTAGCATCTTCATCCGTCGGATCTAATCTAAATGACTCTCCGCTTAAAAACAAAACTTGTAATCTTTTGGGATGTAAATTAGTTGCTTAGATCTTTTCTGCATGTGATCTCAAGTTTTTAAATAAATTGGCTCTTTAAAACCTGCCAACACCTCCTTAACCATCAGATCTTTGATCTCTTTGCATTGAAATCCATTTGACACACAATAACTGTATAATCCACAACTCGAGCTCATGAAACTTACATAAATAAAATGAAACTCAATTTAGAAGCATAATAAAATATAACTCTATTAAACCCAATTACTGTATCTAAATAAATCAATTAAATGTAATTATTTATTAAATTCCTAATTACCAATATAACACTAATAACCAATATTTATCCTTATTTTAACTAGAAATTATGACTAATATATAGGTAGAGAGGTATATAAAAATGTGTATATTTTGTATATATCAATATGCCCAATCAACATTGATTAATATGTGGCCAAAGAATGAATTGTGTTAAAGGTTTTATGGGGATATGACATTTAGTGTGTGGTATATAAAATGACTTCCTTTTAATTTGCATCCATTTTTGTAAAACGAAATTGTCAAGCTACCTAACCACATTTTATTTCGGTTGTGATGCATTAGTGCAAGCATAAACAATTAAACAAGAGGGAGTTTCTCATTATTTGGTCAATGTTATTTACATATAACTGTGTTTTTTTTTTCTATATTAGAATATTAGATATAAACATTTTTGGACTAGCATACCTTCTAAACACGATTTACAATATACAATTTGTTCCCCACTATTGTTAAGTTGAGAATAACTTCTTTTTTTTTTAAAGAAAAAATACCTAGGAGGGTGGGGGTTAGTCTGATTCCTACGTGCCACGGCTCAGAATTTTTAAAATACCTTACTAAATCAAAACATTGGAGTGGATCAAGCATATATAAAATTTCAAATCATTGAGTAGAATAATTCTTGAGTTGTGAGGGTCATTTTCAAAAATTCCTATCATTTAAACATAAATTACATATTACACTTGCAAATGTTACAAACTGCCAAGGTTCCTCCAAGTACAAGCAAGACAATCTAGTTACAATGGTATCAATCGTACGCTATACAACTAAACTGCGTAAGGTAAACACCCTTAGCTGGATAAAATTAGTTTGTTTTGGAAAGCCTTTTTGTGATAATAATTCCGGAGGGAGGAAGTATGACAATTCTGATTAACAATTGAAAAGTTTTGCCTCCATGCTACAATACATTAGCAGAGAGTGGAAGTGGTCCATCCAAGTTCAAGGACCACAATTTCCAAGGTTAACTTTTCTGTACTGTCCGTGGAAATTTTTCGATTCCACCTGATATGACAAAATAGCACACTTTCATTACACTAAAAGTAATTGATACATGATTAATGTAAAACCTTATACTATAATTATGCCTATGGATTATCTAATGAATATTACTAAAATAACATATGAGAATTTCAGTAAAAGTGGTTGAATCATAAGACTTCTAATAATTTGTTTGATTGATGGTCTTCTGTCAGTTCGATAAACTTCAGTTGTCCTGTTCTTTTGTCTGTCTGATTCAATTTTTCATCAAAAACTTGAACTTAATATTGTTCATGACCAAACTCTGGATACTTAGAGTTATGATAGGCGGTTCTTTATCAGTCTTTTCTCACGAGTTCTTATCCAATGTTAGTCACATGTAACATATCCGAGTTATCAACTCTCTCAGTTTGTCCTGACACTTGTGAGTCGACTATAATTAATGATAAGCATAAAATATGCATATTTATATGCCTTATTTACCTATATGCTAGTGTAGTTTTTGTGATGAAACATGAATAAAATGGGTTATTTGTGATTAGGGTAGTAATTAGGGGATTAATAATTAATTTACTCTAATTAACTATTTTAGATGCATTATTGGATTTAATGAATTATATTTTTATCATGCGTCTAATTTTAGTTTGGTTTTGTTATTGTAGGTTTGAAATTGCGAATTGCAGATCACTAGCAGACGTGCGCATTAGACGTGTTTTGAAATGCCGAAGTGATCCAAGAGCTGATATCACGCGCATCGAAGATCTGAACCGTTGATGATGTACTTAAGAGAAGACGGGCGTGAAATTGAAGTATAGACTTGCAGATTCGATCCGGCGGTTGAGATCGTTACGACGGGTTTTATTTGATTAAAAGAAAAAAAAAGAAAAGAAAGGAATTTAAACTGGTCCGGTTTGGTTTAGAAAAGAAAATAAAAAAAAAAAAGATAAACAACCCGAGCCATCGGCTCGGGTGTCGAATAGAACGAAAACAACAGCGCTCGAGCTTCTGCTCGAGCGCCGGTGTCGAACAGAGGAGCACCGGTGAGGCTCTGAGCACGGCAGTCACAACGGCGTCGGACTGTGGAAACAACGGCAATGACTTTGACGGCCATAGCAGTGGGCTGACGACGGCGAAAGGACGACGGCGGAGCTTAAGAAGATAGTCAAAGACGGAGAGGCTCACGGCAAACAAAAGGAATGGTCGCTATTTGGAAAGATCCAGATTTGGAAATTTGCGTGTAACAGAGCCGAATCGAAAGGCGTCGAGGCAAATCGAGTTGCAGACGTGTTCCAGTGTGGTAAGCTTCTATATTCAGTTCGATTGGAAATGGAAAAAGGGGTGATTTGGCTCAGTTTCGAAGTGATATATTCGGTGATTTCGGCCCTGATCGGATTTTTCTTTACAAATTTGAACGAAATTTAAATGGAAAGATGCTGGGTTTAGGAGGAATTGATTGCATCAATTGGGGCTCTCAAATTGCTATAAAGACCAGAACTTTTGGGCTGAGAGGGCGCATGGGATTCTTGGCAGATTTTCGACTGGTTCTGGACGCTCTGTTTTTCAGAAAAAACAGAGCCTTGTTCTTGCTGTTTGGGCGGTGATTTCGTGGGGATTTGGCCGAAAATTGAAGAGGAGTAAGAGGAATCGACAGGAGAAGATAGGGAGAAGAAGAAGAGAAGAAGAAAGTTCTGTTTTTTGCATCTGCTACAGTGGACGCGAACTGCTACAGTGTCGGGCATTTGGAGAAGACGATGAACAGTGATTTGCTACAGTACCCGTGAATAGTAAATTGTGCACAGTGTTCCTGCAACAGTATTTTAAATGCAATTTCTTCTAAATCTGATTTTTCTCTTGAATATGAATAGCTAAATCTTTTGTCAAAGCTAAAGGTGACGTTATTTGATTGATATTTTTACGTCTATGAAAAAGTGTTTAATGCTTATTTGATTGAATGCGATGTTTTGATAAAGTCATAATCTATATAATTATTTAATTTATCGTTAACGTAAGGTACGGCGAATGCTTATAATTCCCTGTGATTAGTAGACTATGCTTGTTAATGATAAATATTCAATCGAAATCTTTATGTTAATGGATATGATAAACGTGAATGAAATATCTTCCGATTAGGTCAAATCATTATTTGATTCTAATTGAGAAATTAAATAGACATAAAAGTATTAATTAAATAATTGATCCTTGAAGCTTTGATATCTCCCAATTGATTATCTTTGCTATCTTTAATTAGTTTTACTTGAATCTTTAATCGTCATTTTAGTAGTTAGTTAAATTACAATTTCTCTACAAAATTTCCAGATAAGAACTTTAATTTGCTAAGCTAAGTAGTTTTAAATTAGTTAGGAATAATTCTACATCATTCCCTGTGGTTCGACCTTGGACTTACCGAGTATATATTACAATTTGTCAACCTTCTCTTGGGTTTGATCAAATTTTGGCGCCGTTGCCGGGGAGTGAAGTTTAGGATTAATCTTCCAATTAGTTTATTTCTCTCTAGTGTAGTTTAGTGAATTTTAATTATTCTTAGTTTAATTTAGCTTGTTTATTTTGCAGGAATTTGGAGTCCTATCTGGAACAAAAAGGCTTTTCATTGGATTTTTCATCAAATTTGGTAAACTCGTTCCATCTCTCTTTGAAATTTCTGTTTCTTGTGCATGTACTCGTGGAATAGAGATACCAGTGGACGATTGGTTAGAAGTAATTCTGCTATTTTGATTGAGAATCCTTCGTTTGAATTTTCTGTTCCATCACACACACTTAATCAAATGACTGATCAGGGTAGTAACCATGATATTAATGAAAACGAGATTGAACATGATGCACCAATGCGGCCCTTGCGTGATTATCTGTAACCTGCACGCACTAGCACACCTTCATGTATTATAGTGCCTCTACAAGCACATCAATTTACTTTTAAGCCTGGAATGATAAACTTGCTTCCCAAATTCCATGGTCTAGATTCTGAAAATCTTTATTTGCATTTAAAGGAATTTGAGGAAGTATGTGCAACTTTTGAGCAAGCTTGTAGTGAAGACATTATCAAGCTAAAATTGTTTCCTTTCTCTTTGAAGGACAAAGCCAAGACTTGGCTAAATTCCCTTAAGCCTAGATCTGTAGGAACTTGGAAAGAACTACAAACTGAATTCCTTAAAAAGTTTTTTCCAGTTCATAGGACAAATGCTATGAAAAGGCAAATAATAAATTTTGCCCAAAAACAAAATGAATCATTTTATTAATGTTGGGAGCGTTATAAAGATTTGTTAAATTCTTGTCCACATCATGGATATGAGAAGTGGCGCACCATCAGTTTCTTCTATAATGGGATGACGCCTTCAATGAAACAATTTGTTCAAACCATGTGTAATGGGGAATTCTTTGATAAAGACCCTAATGAAGCCCTTGATTTTCTAGATCAAATAGCTGAAGACTCAGATTCTTGGGATCCCACCGATCCCTCTGATGTTTCTAATAAGTCGAAGTCTTCAACTACTAGTGGGGGTCTGCATTATCTTAGGGAGGAGGATAATTTGAGTGCTAGGCTAGCCTCTTTGGCTAGGAAGGTGGAGGCTATGGAAGTAGGGAAAATTAACGTTGTGAAGTCTGTTGCTACAGAAGAGGTCTGTGGAATTTGTGATGTCATGGGACACCCTACTAATGAATGCCCTACCATTCCTGCTTTCAAGGAGGTGCTGCATGACCAAGCAAATTCCATGACCCCTTTCAAGAGGCAATCTCCTTATGGAGACACCTACAATCCAGGATGGAGGAATCACCCCAACTTTAGTTGGAGGAATGATAGTGCTGCACAAACACCACCTCCTCAAGCATCTTCCAATTATGCTCCATATGTTCCACCTCACAGGAAGACACTTGAGGAGACATTGCAAACTTTCATGCAAGGGCAAGCTACTATTAATCAACATACCTCACAAGCCATTAATGATATAAAGAGCTCTCTCACTAAATTGACATCTTCTCTAGTTGTTCAAGAGAAAGGTAGGTTTCCTGCTCAACCCCAACCCAACCCACAGGGGCAAGTTGACACAATGGACACAAAACCTTCTGATTCACAATTGGAACATGTTAAGGCAATTACCACTCTTCGTAGTGGAAAAGAAATTGATAAAACAATTCCACTTAAGGCCCAAAAATCTTCTGAGAATGATGAATCAAAACATGATAATGAGGAAATTGATAAGTCTGGGTCAAGTGAAGATGTAAGATGTCCTATTCCAGCTCCTTTTCCACAGAGGTTGAAACCACCTCAAAAGTTGAACCAAAATGCTGAAATTTTTGAACTTTTTTAAGCAGGTGAAAATTAACATTCCCTTGTTAGATGCAATCAAACAGGTACCTTCTTATGCTAAGTTCTTGAAAGATTTGTGTACTATTAAGCGTAAGTTGAATGTGCAGAAAAAAGCATTTTTAGCTGAACAGGTAAGTTCTATAATTCAACACAAAAGTCCACCCAAATATAAAGATCCCGGATGTCTAACTATTTCATGTGTGATCGGAAACTTTAGGGTAGACCAAGCCTTACTTGATCTTGGGGCTAGTGTTAATCTTTTACCTTATTCAGTATACACTCAGTTAGGTCTTGGGGAACTTAAACCCACCACCATTACTCTTCAACTTGTTGATCGTTCTATTAAAATTCCAAGGGGAGTGGTGGAAGATGTGCTTGTTCAAGTAGATAAATTTTACTTTCCTATTGATTTTATTGTTTTGGACACACATCCTGTTATAAATGCAAGTGCACATATTCCTGTCATACTAGGTCGTCCATTTCTTGCTACTTCAAATGCTTTGATTAATTGTAGGAATGGTGTGATGAAACTTTCATTTGGCAATATGACTTTGGAATTGAATATATTTAATGTTTGCAAACAACCAGGGGATGATACTAATGTTCAAGAAATGAATTGGGTTGATACCGTTGTTAGAGATCAATTTCATGCATCTCTTTCTGATCCATTAGAATCTTGCTTAGTTAATTCTTTATATGATGAATCTAAAGTGAATTGTGAAGAGGCTAAGATTTATTCTTTGCTGAATTCTCTACAGGTATTGCAAGTGAATGGATGGAAACCCAAGTTTGAGGAGCTACCATTGCATGAAAAATTGCCTACACCATCAAGCATTCAAGCACCCAAATTAGAGTTGAAAAAGTTACCAACTGACCTCAAATATGCATTTTTGGGTGATGGTGAAACTCTTCCTGTGGTAATATCTTTGAATCTTAATCTTATCGAAGAGGATAAGTTGCCTGATATTTTGAGAAAGCATAAAGGTGCAATAGGATGGACAATTGCTGATTTAAAAGGAATAAGCCCTTTAATATGCACTCATCGGATTTATTTGGAGGAAAATGCTAAACCGTCTAGGGAGATGCAACGTAGGTTAAATCCAAACATGAAAGAGGCGGTCAGAGCTGAAGTTCTTAAGCTCTTGGATGCGGAGATCATCTACCCCATTTCTGATAGCAAGTGGGTGAGTCCTACCCAAGTAGTGCCTAAGAAATCTGGTGTAACAGTTGTCAAGAATGATAAGAATGAATTAATACCCACTAGAGTTACATCTGGATGGAGAATGTGCATTGACTACAGGAAGCTGGATGCAGTCACTAGGAAAGACCATTTTCCATTGCCATTTCTAGATCAGGTTCTGGAGAGGGTAGCTGGCCACACATATTACTGTTTCTTAGATGGCTACTCCGGTTACAATCAAATTAAAATTGCATTAGAAGACCAGGAGAAAACTACATTCACATGTCCTTTTGGCACATTTGCATATAGAAGAATGCCTTTTGGTTTATGCAACGCACCTGCAACATTTCAAAGATGCATGCTGAGTATTTTCAGTGATATGGTTGAACGCTATCTTGAAGTGTTTATGGATGACTTTTCTGTATTTGGTGATTCATTTGATGACTGTTTGGCTAATTTGCAGAAAGTTTTGAGCAGGTGTGAAGAGAAGAACCTTGTGCTTAATTGGGAAAAGTGTCATTTCATGGTCTCTAAAGGAATTGTTTTAGGTCATATTGTTTCCTCTAAGGGAATTGAAGTTGATAAGTCAAAAATTGATTTAATTACTCATTTGCCTACACCCAAGACTGTTAAAGATATTAGATCATTTTTGGGTCATGCAGGGTTCTACAGGAGGTTCATCAAAGATTTTAGTTCTATTTCTAGACCATTATGCAATCTCCTATCTAAAGATACCGTTTTTGAATGGAATGCTGATTGTGAAAAAGCTTTTGCCAAACTGAAGGGAATGCTTACTTCAGCCCCTATTATGCAACCCCCAAATTGGACTTTACCATTTGAGATAATGTGTGATGCTAGTGACTTTGCTGTGGGGGCTGTTTTGGGGCAAAGGAAGGATAAGAAGCCTTATGTTATTTACTATGCAAGTAAGACATTAGACAATGCTCAGATGAACTATTCAACAACAGAAAAGGAAATACTTGCTATAGTATTTGCTTTGGATAAATTTAGGGCTTACTTGACCGGATATCATATTGTTATCTTTACTGATCATGCTGCCTTGAAATACCTTCTATCAAAGAAAGATGCAAAACCTAGGTTGATTCGCTGGATACTCCTACTGCAAGAATTTGATATTACAATTAAAGATAAGAAAGGAGTAGAAAATGTGGTAGCCGATCATTTATCTAGGTTGACTGTGGATGATTCCAATGAGGCTGCTCCAATTAAAGACACCTTCCCAGATGAGCAACTTTTTGTTCTTTCTGATTTACCATGGTTTGCTGATATTGTTAATTTTCTTGTCACAGGTCAAACTCCTTTTCATTGGACAACACAAGACAAGAAGAAATTCATGGTGGAGGTAAGAAATTTCTTTTGGGATGATCCATATCTTTTTAAATATTGTCCGGATCAGATTATTAGGAGATGTGTACCAAATGATGAAATTCATAGTGTCATTTCCTTCTGTCATTCAGAAGCTTGTGGTGGTCATTTTTCTGCTAGAAATACTGCTGCTAAAATTTTACAATGTGGATTTTATTGGCCTACCCTATTTAAAGATACTCATTATTATTGTCGTACTTGTGGACGTTGTCAACAGCTTGGTGGAATAACCCGTAGGAATATGATGCCTTTAAACCCCATTTTAGTGATTGAAATATTTGATTGTTGGGGTATTGATTTCATGGGCCCATTTCCACCTTCGTTTGGCTATCTGTACATCTTAGTGGCTGTTGACTATGTTTCCAAGTGGGTAGAGGCCATTCCTTGTAGAACTAATGACCATAAAACTGTTATAACGCTTTTTGAAAGAGAATGTTCTGTCACGGTTTGGTATACCCCGTGCAATCATAAGTGATGGGGGTTCTCATTTCTGCAATAAACCTTTTGAGGCATTAATGAAGAAATATAGAATTACTCATAAAGTGGCTACCCCTTATCACCCACAAACAAGTGGGCAAGCTGAACTTGCCAACAGAGAGATTAAACATATTTTAAAGAAAACGGTTAACCCAAATCGCAAAGATTGGTCTCTGCGGTTAACAGATGCACTTAAGGCATACCGTACAGCTTTTAAATCTCCTATTGGTATGTCCCCTTATAGACTTGTTTATGGAAAAGCTTGCCACTTGCCTGTGGAGTTGGAGCATAAGGCATATTGGGCTATTAAAATGTTTAATTTTAATGTGGATGATGCCAGTTCTGTGCGTAAGCTCCAATTAAATGAATTAGAAGAAATCAGGAATGATGCATATATGAATTCAAAAATTTACAAAGAACGAATGAAGGTTTTGCATGATCAACACATTCATCGAAAAACTTTTGAACCTTCACAAAAAGTTCTTTTGTATAACTCTAGATTGCATTTATTTCCTGGTAAGCTCCGTTCTAGATGGACTGGTCCATTTATTGTTAAAACTGTTTATCCTCATGGAGCTGTTGAAATTGAAAATCCAATGAATGGCAATGTGTTCAAAGTAAATGGTCAAAGACTTAAGCCATTCCTGGAATTGATTCCCTCAGAAGTGGAGAGTATTCCTCTGTCTGATGCCACTTATCATGATTGAATACTCTTACACTCAGTCTGGCTGAAGACAATAAACTTAGCGCTCCTGGGAGGCAGCCCAGCTTTTTCTTGCTTTTAGGATACTTATTAGTTAGATGATGTTTTCTGGTTGGATATTGTGATTGCTCTCATCTTTTTCTTTGTTGATGTTTTTCACTCGCATGGGATTTTAGCAAGTTGCAGTTCTCCAGGTAACATCTATCCTTGATTTTATTTATTTATTTATTTTATCCTTCATTTCATTCTTAACATTGAGGACAATGTTTAGTTTAGGTTTGGGGGTATATAGGAATAACATTGTTTAATGCTTAAAAAAAATTTTAAAAATTTTTTAAAAAAAATAAATAAAAAAAAGAGAAAAACAAATAAAAATTTGATTAGTTTTTAGGTTGTTTGTTAGTATTTTTATAGGTTTTGATAGTTTATCCCGTGATGATGTATACTTCAATTTTTAAGAGATTAATTTTCATTGGTAGTGTGAGTAAGTATACTGGAGGATAGAAACACTTAACTGAGCATATCTTTCTGTTACAGTCCTCTTGGATCATGTGCTTGAGCTAATAAAACTCACTCACACACACTAGTACATAAAGTAATACCCTCTAGAGATTTGTTGAGTACTAATCTTCAGTGGGATATCTTTAGTCAAAGTCATTGGATGATATGTGGTTGTCTGTTGAGCTTAAAAGATCATGATAGACCATTTACTTGGCTATGGCGAGGGCTTGGAACCGGAAATAGGTTGAGAGTATAATACAACCTGGATATGATAAGATTGCTGGAAAATATGAATGTTGATGAAAAAAAAATAAAAACAAAATGAAAACAAAAAGCTAGAAAGGGGCTGCTTGACTTTATAGGATTAACTTAGGCTGATGCTCGGGCCCGAAGCGGTCTCTTAAAACCTAATGCCTTAAGCCAACTGTGCTGGGAGTCATTGGCCTGAGTCATTGCTAAACCTAAGCATCTTGAAGTCAGGCCTTACACAGTCCTGCTGAAAATAGAAAAAAAAAGTCTATGGTGTATTATCCTCTCAAATCTAGAATGTTGGACCCGAAGGAGGCGCGCAGATTTGTGCTATCATGAACCTAAAGATTACGATGACTATGTAGATTCTGATTTTCTTCGGTTAATGGGTAACACTGGATATGTGAAAAATAGAAATTCAGGGTGTATTGCTATAATGTTCTACACTTTTAATATTTATATTATCATTTCATATCATATTGAGCAGAAATTTCCAAGATGAAGGTGTAGAATAAAACCAGTTACTTGAGGGCTACTATATTCCAGTTGATTATAAATGCAAGTACATGTGGTTGATTTTCTTAAACATTGTGGTCTGCATTTGAAGGGATAATAGGATTGTTTGTTTTGAAGTGTTTATTTTATTTTTACACTTAGATTAATAAGGTTAATTTCATAAGTACATGTTTGTGGGTAACATGGCTGTAAACCCTCACGAGACAAAATTCGTCCTACTAAGGACACCTAGAGGTTTAACGGCTTGTTGCATACGCTCAATGCAATCGTATTCCCTACGAAAATGGCATTTACTTTTCTAGTTTAATTTACTTTAGTTTTATTTTGTGTGATTTTTGTTTTGTTTGTTTTGCTCGGGGACTAGCAAAATATAGGTTTGGGGGTATTTGATAAGCATAAAATATACATATTTATATGCCTTATTTACCTATATGCTAGTGTAGTTTTTGTGATGAAACATGAATAAAATGGGTTATTTGTGATTAGGGTAGTAATTAGGGGATTAATAATTAATTTACTCTAATTAACTATTTTAGATGCATTATTGGATTTAATGAATTATATTTTTATCATGCGTCTAATTTTAGTTTGGTTTTGTTATTGTAGGTTTGAAATTGCGAATTGCAGATCACTAGCAGACGTGCGCATTAGACGTGTTTTGAAATGCCGAAGTGATCCAAGAGCTGATATCACGCGTATCAAAGATCTGAACCGTTGATGATGTACTTAAGAGAAGACGGGCGTGAAATTGAAGTATAGACGTGCAGATTCGATCCGGCGGTTGAGATCGTTACGACGGGTTTTATTTGATTAAAAGAAAAAAAAGAAAAGAAAGGAATTTAAACTGGTCCGGTTTGGTTCAGAAAAGAAAAAAAAAAAAAAGATAAACAACCCGAGCCATCGGCTCGGGTGTCGAACAGAACGAAAACAACAGCGCTCGAGCTTCTGCTCGAGCGCCGGTGTCGAACAGAGGAGCACCGGTGAGGCTCCGAGCACGGCAGTGACAACGGCGTCGGACTGTGGAAACAACGGCAATGACTTTGACGGCCATAGCAGTGGGCTGACGACGGCGGAGCTTAAGAAGATAGTCAAAGACGGAGAGGCTCACGGCAAACAGAAGGAATGGTCGCTATTTGGAAAGATCCAGATTTGGAAATTTGCGTGTAACAGAGCCGAATCGAAAGGCGTCGAGGCAAATCGAGTTGCAGACGTGTTCCAGTGTGGTAAGCTTCCATATTCAGTTCGATTGGAAATGGAAAAAGGGGCGATTTGGCTCAGTTTCGAAGTGATATATTCGGTGATTTCGGCCCTGTTTTGAAGAGGAAAGATCGGATTTTTCTTTACAAATTTGAACGAAATTTAAATGGAAAGATGCTGGGTTTAGGAGGAATTGATGGCATCAATTGGGGCTCTCGAATTGCTCTAAAGACCAGAACTTTTGGGCTGAGAGGGCGCTTGGGATTCTTGGCGGATTTTCGACTGGTTCTGGACTCTCTGTTTTTCAAAAAAAAATAGAGCCTTGTTCTTGCTGTTTGGGCGGTGATTTCGTGGGGATTTGGCCGGAAATTGAAGAGGAGTAAGAGGAATCGAGAGGAGAAGATAGGGAGAAGAAGAAGAGAAGAAGAAAGTTCTGTTTTTTGCATCTGCTACAGTGCACGCGAACTGCTACAGTGTCGGGCATTTGGAGAAGACGATGAACAGTGATTTGCTACAGTACCCGTGAATAGTAAATTGTGCACAGTGTTCCTGCAACAGTATTTTAAATGCAATTTCTTCTAAATCTGATTTTTCTCTTGAATATGAATAGCTAAATCTTTTGTCAAAGCTAAAGGTGACGTTATTTGATTGATATTTTTACGTCTATGAAAAAGTGTTTAATGCTTATTTGATTGAATGCGATGTTTTGATAAAGTCATAATCTATATAATTATTTAATTTATCGTTAACGTAAGGTACGGCGAATGCTTATAATTCCCTGTGATTAGTAGACTATGCTTGTTAATGATAAATATTCAATCGAAATCTTTATGTTAATGAATATGATAAACGTGAATGAAATATCTTCCGATTAGGTCAAATCATTATTTGATTCTAATTGAGAAATTAAATAGACATAGAAGTATTAATTAAATAATTGATCCTTGAAGCTTTGATATCTCCCAATTGATTATCTTTGCTATCTTTAATTAGTTTTACTTGAATCTTTAATCGTCATTTTAGTAGTTAGTTAAATTACAATTTCTCTACAAAATTTCCAGATAAGAACTTTAATTTGCTAAGCTAAGTAGTTTTAAATTAGTTAGGAATAATTCTACATCATTCCCTGTGGTTCGACCTCGGACTTACCGAGTATATATTACAATTTGTCAACCTTCTCTTGGGTTTGATCAATTAAGAATGTCATGTTTACAGAGGATATTCTTATATCTCTGTCGCGAGTGTTATTACTCAATAAACTCTCCACACGAGACTTTTGATGATCTCTCTAAGGTGGATTTATAGTATGCTCAAGGAGCTATGATTAGATCTTACAAGATCTTCGTTATTAAATTGGAAACTTGCGAGGCTCCCTCCAAGTACGAAACACATACGTACGTTATTAGGCTGGTTAGACATCATGGAAGGTTTATCAGTCTCTGCCTATTGTGTTCGTTAGTACTGATAGGACCCGTCTCCTAGGCACATGGCCAGGTTTCTCCATGAAAATCTTTAAGATAATCGGGTAAGTAACCGCTTGCGAGGGGTGTTGATTGAGAGCAAAATTTGTATCTCAAGACACTTTTGTTGTTTTGGAGTCTTGGTGAATATTGATATTTCCCATTTTTGTAAAAAATTTGTGTTTCAAATTATGGAATTGTTGATGTTCAATTTCTTATGGTATTGGACTTATTTCTTATCATATATTGAATTATCCCTATCATGTCATGGTTTTTGCATCATAATGGTATTTCTTCTAAATACTCATGCATCCTATGATGCAAGTATAGATAAGAATTTAGCGTGAAAAAGTTGCAGGAAGTGAAAGAACTCGAAGCCTACAATAGAGGAGTTTTATTTTAATTTTAGTCTGGAACACGTAATAATGTTGGCATGTGTGCCAAACTTTTAATTATTGGATTTCCATTAGAACCATATGGATCTTTTGTTTCAGTTTATTAATAAGTTTCATTCTCATAGTTATTATTTCAATTATGTGTCTTTTTATGATGGTATAATTGAAGGCGAAGTTGTATTTAAGTCGTGTTCCAAAACTTATGTCTTACTTATCTATTCATTATCTTAATTACTTTCATACTCTTTAGGGGTGTGACAGGTACGATTACAATTGTACCTCATCCACAACCGGGATCTAACCCACCAGGCTACCAAAGGCTGGAGGGCCAAAATTTTGAACAATTTCTCAATTTGCACGTGTCATCCTTGAGTACGGGTCATGCTAATCTTCTGTGCATCGTTCCAATTGTATCAAGATGTTTTCAAAAAAGACTTTGGAGATCAAGCTCTCTAGCCAATATTTGTATCAAATATGATAACGTGGAGGACAACCAAACGTATCAATATATGATTAACAAGCGATGATCAAATCATGTGCTCCTTTATATTTCCTTTGCAATGCATTTTATTTGTCACACATCTCATTCAGGTATATTAACTTATTTAAACCAGCCGTCAAGTTTGATTACTTGAATCCCATCTTAATTTCATACAGTACCAATGAGAAATAACGACTGACCTTTTGACTATCAAAGCACAAAGGACCAGCTAGCAGTCCAACTTTTTATTTTTTAAAAGGCAGATATCATCAATTCAAACTCATCTGAAAATTCTTCAGAGGCGGCCACAATCATAATCTGCATGACTTGCATCACCACCAAAGAAAAGTATCAACAAAGCCAGCAGCACCAACTTCATCACCAATGTTTTCCTTGTAACCATCAGCCCTATCAAGTAGGTTTGTGAAGACAACCTAAGATTCCTAAGCTTCCTCTCCTTCAAATACTTGTCAATAGCAGTTTCCACTCCTGCCTTCCAAATTTCGTTATCTTTGTTCTCCACACTCATCTCTTGAGCCAAGCATCGGGCGAGGACGATCGCGTCCTCAAGGCCAGCAGAGCCGCCCTGAGCGAGGTAGGGGCCCATTACGTGCATGGCATCTCCGGCCACCGTCATCGTGCCCCTTCGGAAGCTTGCACCGATTAGCTCCCATGGTGGACGGTACTTTACGTGGGAATAGTTGAGGGAGTTGGGGTCGCTGTTCTTGACCATGTCGAGTGTCTCAGGGGGGAAGCCTGCAGCTGCTGCTTTGATGGCCGACTCCTTCATGAGATGTTGGTCACGTACAATTTCAGAATCTGTTTATGAACAAGGGCTTAAACACTCAGCAGTTTGCAACTTTGCGAACATGATGCTTTGATGGACATGCATCTGGGGTCCATTACTTAGTGAAACAAATTTCCTACTCCCTAGTCCCTAGTCCCTGCATGTCACTCCATTTTTTTAGGAAAAGGAGTGATACTGTCTAATTAGGGAACAGTATCAGGGAACGAAATTCACTTTGGAGCGGAGAATAATTAAGGAGTATCATCTAATTTTGGTACCCATTTTTTACTAATTGTCTTGATTAAAAGTGAATGGAGGGACTAGCTTTTTATTAACAAAAATGTAATTGCTCCAATGTGATCATAAAACCCATCCCAAAATCTTGATCAGCAACCTCTAGAGCTAGCCAAGAAAATAGAAACCTTGTACCAAAAATAAAAAGAAAGGACAGGGAAGCAAATAGTTGGTTTGTCATCAAAATATTATGTGCATGCCACCTCCTTCAAGTTGTATTTAGAATCTAAGAATCGCAAAGTTGGTTTTTGAAAGTTGACATCTTCGACTTCACTAGTGGGGTAATTGGTGAAGTTTCACTGGCCATCCATCACAGAAAATCAACGGCACACACGGAAGTGACACGCGCTCAGTCAAATTAATTGATTTTGAAAGATGGTTGGCCGGTGAAGCTACACCAGCGGATTTGAGTTCGCTAAGAGCTTTGACTATGGGGCCGTTTGGGGCGTGATTAAAAGCAAAACATCCAGATGGGATGTTTTGCTACACTGTAGCATCTGGATATTTTATATATCCAGCTGAAACTCCTCCTGAGGTGTTTCAGCTGGATGTAAAAATCCACATGGATGCTACAGTATATATCCAATATCCAGTCTGGATATTTTTGCAATAATCACGCCCTAAACGGCCCCTATATTGCCTAACCTAATAAAGTATGTGTGAGTAGAGACTTACAAGGGTTGAATTCAACAAGAAATGGTGCCCGTTCAAGTGTCACTATATATACCTAATAAAGTATGTGTGAGTAGAGACTTACAAGGATTGAATTCAACAACCGTTCAAGTGTCACTATATATACCTAATAAAGTATGTGTGAGTAGAGACTTACAAGGATTGAATTCAACAAGAAATGGTGCCCGTTCAAGTGTCACTATATATACCTAATAAAGTATGTGTGAGTCTTACAAGGATTGAATTCAACAAGAAATGGTGCCCGTTCAAGTGTCACTATATATATACTGCTTTAATTACTATAAGACAAAAGCAATTGTGTGGGCGGAGATCCAAATACCTGAGGGGAGCCATGGACGAGACAAAAACCAGTAAACAAGGTCATTTGCAACCGGAATCCTTCCAAAAATGCAGTCTTTGTGCTTGAGCCGAATAAATTCACCACCAAAAGTGTGACCTTGTGGATAGCTAGTAAGTCCCCTTATATCAATAATAGGTGAAATCAGGGGAGACTTCAGTCCCAGAGACTCTGCAACAGTAGAGTGTGCTCCATCGCAGCCAATCAGTACCTGCCAAAACCAAGCATAGGAAGTTCTCAGTATTTTTTTATAATGCTGGATGTCCTAGTGGTTAGGAGTTAGCACGCGACTAGAAGGGGCAGGGCACCGGACTCGAAGAGGTAAGCAAGGGGTCTGTTAGACCACCGTATCCCGCTGCCAATCACCTCTGCTATGTACAAGGCCCACCCATCATATGCCTTTGGTAAATCGGGATAAAACTCAAACAAAGTGTTGGTTCGAAACTCAGGACCTTCGCTTCATGAAGTGTTGTTAAATTCTCTTTGTATTGCTTGAAAAGAAAATTTCAATTAGGAGCATTGGAGTGTAAGAATGATTGGTTCAACCTTGGCGTGAATGACACTTCCATCCTGCAAATGAATCACTGGAAAAGATGTGTCTGTGTCCATTTTAACGGCGGCGACCCGAGAGCTAAAACGTATGGTCCCTGCAGGCAAGTCCTTGGCTAGTGCTGCCATGAGATGGCTCCTTCTCAGACAACGATGCTCTTCCTTCCTGCAGCCATGAAATTATCAGATAACACACCTAAGAACTTCAATTAAGAACAATTCTGCAGAAGTTACAAATTAAACAGCATATTGATGACCCACAGATCTTTCTATGTATTTATGGCAACTTAGACGTACCCTCGTCGTTGTTCACGTACATGATTATCATCCAATGAGACATCTCGGATTCTGGGGAAAGTTCACATGAATAGAAATTTAGGTCAATCACTAGAAGACATTCACTAATAAGTGGTAGGAAACTAGACCAAACTTACATTTCTATCATAACGGCCTTGGGTCGAAGCTCTTCGCCAACACCAAGCTGGTCCAGAGCCCTCCAGCCATTGCTGTAGATGCCAATTGTTGCACCTGTTGCCCTCAATGTATCTCCTCTCTCTAGAACCAAACTCTTTAGCCCTTTCCTGTCACATTTTACATGTACAATTTAGGAAGTTTCAATGACATCATTCATCAAAAAAAATCATAGATGAGCTAATTGAATGAAGGTACCGATGAAAGGCTAAGGCAGTTGCAAGACCACATATGCCTCCTCCAACAATCACGATGTCATGCTTCTCAGGAAAGGAACTCATCTTCTTGTAGCGTAAATGTGCTTTTAGGGGGCAGTCATAAGGACTCCTTTATAGAGGGTGGATAAGTATCCTGTTATTTAATTGTTGACTACAAACAAATTAAATTCTAAACAAGCTGGTAATGAAATCATGAACACGTATTACACGTGATCAATCAACGTCACCAGTCAGAACCATTTACAAGCATAACCATTTTTCTTTAGTAATGTAATGCCCTTTGTTTTAATTATACATAATCAACCAGGGAAGGATTAAATTGGTCCACATTATAACATGTGGCCAACTATATATAGTCCAATGTTCCCTTGAAATTTGGCCATTTAAATGGTTTTCTAATTAGCAGTATTAATCATGTTTCGTATAAGAGAAAAAAGTGCAGTATTAAATCATGTTCGAGGGTGTGGAGCTTGACTGAGAGAAACTTTAAACTCATAAGCCTTGAATCAGTTTGGATTTTGCAATAGAAACTGCGCCAGTTGGAAACGAACTCAAGAAAAGTGATAAGCCTCGACTTTTCATTCAATGTTACTCAAATGTTTGTCTTAAACACCTACTGAGGTCAAGTGTTATCCCGGCAGGGTTTGACTGGAGCATTTGAAAATAGATTAGCATTTGCATTTCTATAAAATAGTGGGGTTGAAGTTTGAGTCTTAGTTCGGTTTCGTATATCAACAAATCATTCATTTTTTTTATTTGCTACTATTAATATAAATTAGACGAAGATCATCTGGAATCTCAGCAGTCACAACAGATGGCCAAACCTAATCAAATTCAGCCCATGGTCTTATATGGGCTTGTCCTTATCAATTATTGAATTACACTTTTGAGAGAAAATTTTACTCTGTTCAAATCCTTTGATTTCATCCTTCCCTGTACAATGAATGACATCTGTCATACCAACCTGAATAAAATGCTCCTACATTTTATCTTCTGTTTTCGTGGAACTTTACACTAGTTTGAAAGCATACTATTGACTATTTCAAAACGTAGATTAGAAGACAACTAATTACTAATCGGATCAAACGATGGAGCTGATTATGTTGACTCTATTTGTTTTGGAAAACAAAGTGAATTATTTTTAACTGCCGCTATGTCACTCCGACACGCAGGATGCGTGCAACAATGGCCAGGCCCCACTCGAGCGCACCCATGGAACGTACGCATTACGCCATCTCTTATGTGAGCTAGGCGAGTGTTGCTGTGTGCAAATGGTTAAACATATTTGAGCTCAGCATGAACGAAGCAGTTGCATCAATTGCAGTTCAACTACAGGAAGGATTTTTCGGAGCTCCCTAAAAATGAGCCCAATATGAGCTTAGATGGGCCGCATGGCGTTGTCAACTGCTCTTATCACTATCGTGCACCATGGCCCCCTCCAACGTGGAGCTCATTTTTGGCTCATTAATTTAAATGACACCAAGTCAATTGTAAGCTAGGAAGAATATCACTTATCAGATGATACTTGAAGTCAATTGTAAGCTGGTAAAACTTGGTGACTTGTTAATAATTCAGGGAAGAGTGTTCTATTGACCGTAAAAGGAGTGAAAGATGCACAACTTATACTCAATACGCCACTGGAGCCTACAAAATCGTATCTTTAGGGTCGAGGGAAAGTAATCAAACTAGATTGTGGGGCATGAAATTTGGCTCATATATTACGTGGCTGGCCTCATCGATCTGAGCTAAAGAGAGAATATGTCAGACCAGTGGGTAGAAAATTCTTAGTATGACCGGAGACTATATTACCAGGACCCCATGTATCTTTGACCGAGTATAAGGGCCGTTTGGTTCTTGAAAAATCAACTCCATCCAGCTAGATGATGCTTATTTTCCACGCCCCTTGATCTTTGGCACAGATTTTTTTTTCCCCACATACACATCTTTGGCATCGATTGGTTAGTAGAGCACCGTGAATCTCCAATTGTTTGAAAAAGTGTATTGTCAAACAACTACTCCCTCCGTCCTGTGTCGAGAGAACTTCAAATAACTTTATGAATTAGTTGATTTGGCTAATTCTGGTTTAGAAAACATGGTTAGCTATTAGCTTCCCTTCCAAGTGTCATGTTAACTAGGGGGGCGTTTGGAAGCTGATAGGTGAAAGGTGAAAATTTATGTCAGCCTGAAAATAATCAAGGGTGTTTTTTCCTGATTGGTGACACTCGTTTGGAAGCTGAAAATAATTCGGCGTCAGGGTGAAAATTTTCACGCCTAATTTGTGAAAGGTGAAATATGTTTGGGAACTGAAAATAAGTCACGCTGATAGGAATATTCGTCAGCATATCGAGCAATTTGATACACTATAGTACTGCATATCGAGTAACTGGTTACACTATAGTACTGCATATCGAGTAATTTGATACACTATAGTACTGCATATCGAGTAACTGGATACACTATACTGCATATCGAGTAATTTGATACACTATAGTACTGCATATCGAGTAATTTGATACACTATAGTACTGCATATCGAGTAACTGGTTACACTATAGTACTGCATATCGAGTAATTTGATACACTATAGTACTGCATATCGAGTAATTTGATACACTATAGTACTGCATATCGAGTAACTGGTTACACTATAGTACTGCATATCGAGTAATTTGATACACTATAGTACTGCATATCGAGTAACTGGTTACACTATACTGCATATCGAGTAATTTGATACACTATAGTACTGCATATCGAGTAATTTGATACACTATAGTACTGCATATCGAGTAACTGGTTACACTATAGTACTGCATATCGAGTAACTGGTTACACTATAGTACTGCATATCGAGTAATTTGATACACTATAGTACTATAGTACTGCATATCGAGTAATTAGATACACTATAGTACTGCATATCGAGTAATCGATTACGCGATAACTTTTTTAATGGGCAAACTTCACCGATGCATATCTTACTCATTTCTAATCCGTTTTGGCCCATTTTTTTTTCATTCTTCCTCATTTTTAGTGTTCTTTCTTATAACGATGAAAAAATGTCCAAAACGGACTAAAAATGAGGGAGATATGACGGGGAGGGGGGGTCCCTCGGCTTAACAGTGCGGCAGCGGAGGTGTCGGGGGCAAATTCCGGGGTGATCATCTTTGGACGACCTGAGCAGTTGCCCGGGAGGGGTGGGCACGGGTTCTCTCGGCTCAACGGGGCGACGGCGTCGACAGAGGGGGGGGGCTCAACGAGCGGCGGCGGGGGATAGGGGGCATAGATTCTCCTGGCTCAACGGGGCACCGTCGAGGTGGGGGTACTCACCGGGGGGGACGAATCTCTGAGCGAGAGTTGGTTTTCTTCGTTGAAGAGACGAGAGGATCAATTCGTCAGCCTGATTCTCACTCGGGTGAGAATCAGCCTTTCAGGGTGAAAGGTGGGTGAAAGGTGAAAAATTGTCACCTTTCACCTTTCAGGGCTGATTTTTAGCCTTTCAGCAAACAAACACTTTTCAGGCCTGAAAGGTGAAAGAGTGAAAATTTTCACCTATCACTGTCACCGACCATTTTTCACCCTTTCAGCAAACAAACACTTTTCACCCTGAAAGGTGACAATTTTCACCTTTCAGGGCTGAAATATTTGATTTTTCAGCTTTCCAAACGCACCCTAGGTTGTTTCGAAGCCATTTCAATCAGCTTCCAGGAATATTGCTCTTTCCACTATTGAAGGCCATCGTTGTGGGCATCACGAATTAACGGAACCAACCAAGAGAGAGTAAAATTGACGTGATCACATGACAGCTAGTCTAGTTTAAGTCCAATTATGTAAACAATAGTCTAGTTCAAGTCCGAGAATTTAGTTGTAATTTTGTACATTTAAGTCCCATTTACATGCACCTTTGTCGGTGCCTGTTGATCCCGAACTTTAATACAGGGGCAGATGAGTATTGAATTACCCGCCTGCCCTCAAATTCTAAGAAGACTTATCTCCCCTTCCCTACAAGGAAAAGAAAACAACGTTCCTCAACCGTCCATGGAGTTCGCTGGGTTGATATCAAAAGCTAAAGGATTCCACAACCTACATCAATATCATATGACATTGGGAAAACATGTATGGCAAGCTCCATCTAATAAATACTAACAAATTTAGATATAGACTTATTACATAGGAACCCAGAGCTATAAAGTTATTGACCCACATTGTGCACTATTTCTACTAATTTGCACCGTAAAATGCCCGGATATCACATTACAAATATTAAAACCGTAAGTATTTTTGAAGATCTGTGCTACATTGAGATACAATGTTGTCATCTTCTCCATTTATCAATTTCTTTTGAAGTTACTTTAATTAACATTTTAGTGTTAATAACCAGCTCATCAACCAAAGCACCAATCTGGTCCCTGCAAGACACTGCCAAAATTGTGATAGGAGAAAAGATGAACTCAACCGCATATTAAAAAAACAAGCTAAGTACACAGACTCCTGAAAAATAAAATTGCTCGGGCAGAATTATTTTTAAGGAATCAATAAACAAAACAAATTACCACAATGATTATTATTATATCTCAAGCAAACAGTTGACATGGCCTTCATTCAAATAACATGCCCTCTGCTCTGAATGATTTGTATCTTTCATCTAGAAGAAAATAAGACAATGCCAAGCAAATTCCCATATCAAAGAACTAGCATACAGCACCATTAAATAAATATAGGGTGTATGACTCGTGTCGATTTTCAAACAGATATGACCTACAATTCCTTAGACCTTACAGCTACGGATAGCATTTGGGATCCTCTATTCCACTCTTACTAGCGCATATCCATGCCTTTACCACTAACTCGCACAAACTCTCAGGTCTTTCTTTTTATTTTAACTTACATTCATCAATAATCTTTCAAACAGATTTCAAAGCTAGTTTCAATGGTTTTTTCCCTTGGACTTTCTAGTATTAACATTTCCCCTAACTTCTCTCCAACTTGATTAGTTCGAATTTGATTGAATTAAGGTATTCCTGCGCAAGCATCTAACCACTGCTACACTCATCCGGTTGACATATCTTCTCTTCGTTGCCCAACACAAACCTTCACCCAACAAAAATGTTTTAAATTTCATGCTACAAAATTCCATTTTCAAAGTCTGCATCTATTAAACAAAGTGCCACAAGCTTTTTCACTTCAATTTTCAAACTTCCAGTGCTAGTTTTATTTCAGCATACCCATCTGTTTCCCACTCATCTCTAAATAACACAGATATCCAAATCAGTTGTTCTCTTACCGAAATTTTATTGCAAACATATCCTTATATTGAATTTTATTCAAACCCTATCCCATCAATCAAGCTGAAAAAAAAAAAGCCTCTCCAGGGCAAATGTACTATTGTTACATTAGGTAAATAACAAGCATCACTTATCCTGATTTCCACAGCAAATGCATCTACAAGAAGAGCAAAAGGTTGAGGCCTTAGAGTAGTACCTTTTCTTGCTTATATTGGTCTTTTTTTTATAGTTTATATATTGTTCCTTTATAACACTCTTTAATGACACACAAGCTAACTTCCTAACTTCACCCAATAAATTAGTATCCCTGCCCCCAATACTCGTACCTTTTTCATTAATCAATTTATAAAATCTTCTATGCAATTGACGAGGAGGTGCAACTGCACCCAGTTATGGAAAAGGTAGAGGAGTGTCAACAAGTTTTAAATCCTGAAAAGGAACAAAACCTGGATGGCAACCAAAACTTGCTCCCGACATGGATCTGACACTATCTAGTAAAGCAAACCTATAAGTATGATGAGTCCAGCCCACCTATCAGGATTCTTACCAAACAAAAAACCTCTTTTTATCATACAACAATAAACCTTCTGAGCAAAAAAAAATTATCAGCGGCTAGAAAAAGTAAAAAGATAAAATCTGTCACCATTATATTAAGTGCTGGATAATAGAAGCAAAGACATCTACTTACTGTGATGGTAGGCTTTTGGATCCGTTAAATTTCCCAACATTTGAATGTCTTCTATTCTCATCATAAGCTACACCTCTTCCAACACCATAGCCAAATCCTAAACCTACTCCACATCCAACACCAAATCCAAATCCAAACTGCAAACCAGGGATGCCAAGGCCAAAGCCCGCACCTGATGCCAAGTAAATTAAAATTTCATATGTTCAGATATTTACTCAAATAAATTTGATGCCAGCTAAATTAAAATTTCATGTAACTATTCGAATACTAATTGAACAAAAAAAATATGGAAAGCTGAAGCCAAGAACATCATAATACATGATCTGTGAGCTACTTTAAAGCCACTACGGAAGCAACTAACTCACTCATAAATCAAATGAAACGGGGAATCAGTGTCTCCATGGATTTTCTCAATTAATTAATAATGATAAGAAAAGATGAAGACTTGATAGCTAAAGGACCCATAGTGCTTAATTTAGCCTCTCTGTGTTACTAAGGAAGGATAAGGTTCTTGTAAAACCTGTGCAATTGTCGCAACGAATAATCATAGAACTAACTCACTCATAAACCAAATGAAATGGGGAATCAGTGTATCTATTCACTTTCTCATTTAATTAACCATGATAAGAGAAGATGAAGACTTGATTGCTAAAGAACCCAGTGTCCATAATCTAGCCTCTCTGTGTTACTAGGAAGCATATGATTCTTGTAAAACCTGAACAATTGTCACAATAAAATAATCACTTGAGATATTTTTTTAAAAATAAACTGACATTGAATTTATGTGGAAAAATAATCGTTTAAGATATGTTTGAAATAGTTCAAACTGAAATTGAATGTATGCTCACCTAGGCAAACCTGACTGCAAAAGTAATACTCCCTCCATCCCATCTATTAATTACAATGAGAAGGATAACATGAAATAGGATTATTAATATGAGTTAGTTTTTTCCAAGAATCGGACAATTAACATGGCACAAAGGTAGTAAGTCAATCAGAGTATCTATGATTGTTTTTTCTTTTTTCTCTGTAATCATGACAGTGCCTATTCAAGAAGAGAACCATAGCTCAACCATGACAATACCTAAAAAAATCCGCACATATAATCGCATGGTGAATTCGTAAATAATGTGTTTGCACATTCTACTTTTTTTTTGTCAAGAGCGAGAAGTAATTAAAAAGCTAGTTAAAAATATCTGCATAACTACAAACTGAGGTAAGGATTCAATGTCAGAAATATTCAGTCTAAAAAGAGCAGGAAGAGGAACTTCCACCACGAAAAAAGTAAGCCTATCTAATCCTTCTCTGCACAAGCTCAATCCAATTAGATGTACATTCACTTCTTATAAGAAATGCATGTTATTCAGCAAGAGTTGCAGCACAAAAAAACTTACCATATACAGTTTCTTAAGATTATCATTTCTCATTGGGCAAAAGAAAAATCCACAATCGCGTTTCATTGACAAGAGCAAAAGGCCATCCAATAAAGTGGGGCGAACATCTTACAGAACTTAACCACATCATATGAATTTAGGGACTTTGGAAACAAGCATCCAGCATGGTAGGGCTATACACCTATGCAGAAATAAATACATTGTGAATTCAACATTTGTAACTATTCTTTACCACGCTTTTGACCAAAAGCCACAGGATCCAATTATTATTGTTTTATACCAAAGAAGATTGTAAAGAAAACCTATAAAATTTGAATTCACTATGCGCTTATCTCTACCGATGTGAATAGACACTGACACCACCTGTTTCCAATGACCCTGAATTTCTTATGAAGTGGATGAAACTCCGTGAGACGTTTGCCGCGCCCCTCTGTATAGGCACGAGGATTCCCTAGTCGAAAGGTTTATATTTGCAAAGAAACAAAAAAGAGGAACTTTCACAAAGTAATAGCAAGCCCAACTTCATACTTTCTGTATCTAATGAAGCTCGTCTGGATTTGAAAAAAAAAGGGTCCACATTACATGGTTGTTTTGTTCCCTCAACACCAAGAGGATGAAAAAATTGTCTACTTGTACGGCCCCAGAGCCCAATTAAGTTCACTCAATTTGCAATCCAGATTAGCTTCATTGAACAGAGGAAGTATCATTCTTTAGTCATACATACTCCCTCCATCTAACGAAGCGTGTCTGCATTTGAAGAAACACGGTTCTAACAGTACATGTCCCCCCTCCACCAAAAAAACACACGGAGGAGGGGGCTAAAACTCTGCTGTATTATATCGACCATAGAGTCTAATAAATTAACTCATTTTCAAATAATTTTCAAATGCAGACAGGCTTCATTAGAAAAAAAGATTAATATAAAGTGTCTTGTTGAAGCAAATTTTTTTAATAAGAGATTTCTCCTATGACAAGACTCCAACCATTTAACTAGAAATTCAGGGTCTTCGAAAATGACAAACGAATACAAACACAGAAATCCACTCGAACAAGAAAGTAATCACACGAATTTGAGAATTCAGCAACATGAAATGCTTAAAGACAGACAGAATCAAAATCAAGGTAGAGAACAAAGAGAAGAAGAAGAAGAAGAAGAAAAGGAGTCCCGAACATGAAGCGGAAGCGCTTGTTAGAAGTGGGTATACTAACCCATGTTAAAACCCACTTATATTGATGTGAATGAGTGAATTGGGTGAAGGATGAATAGTCCTACATCCACACTAAAGAGGAGTTGTGGATGGTATATAAGGTCCGTTTTATTATGACCATTTTGGTTGTAGGATGAATTGGGTGAAGGATGAGATGGTATTTTGGTTCAACCAAAATGGGTCCGTTTTATTATGACCGTTAACGGACGGATGCGTCCATTTAACGGGAAAGGGTTTCAACGGGCTTTAAGGGGAAACGGTGTGTTTTCAACGGGCTTTAACGGGATTTCTATAAAGCTTGTAAAAATGGGTTTTTCTGTACGGATTTTTCCAGTACTTCATCTTCTTCCTTCCTCCTCTCTTCTGTGAAAGCATTACACATTTGTGGTTCGCTGCGCGTGCTGTTTGGAGTGCTCCTACAGTACGTGGTTGATCGTCTTATCCTGGGAGGCAGACGCCAAAGAGTCCTAAGCACCGTAGGGAGGGCGCATTCTGTCTTACGGACAAAGTGTTTCGCTTGATTCGATCACAAATTTCTTCTAACGATTTTTTGTCTTTGCAAAGGTACACATTTCTCATCCTTGAGACAGTAGAAGTAAGTAATTTTAATAACAATCTTAAGACAGAATGTTTTATGCTTTACTGTAATTTTGATTACTGTACTGTTCTGTAATTTACTGTAATTACTGTGCTATTACTGAGATAATCTTCTGTGATTTGCAAAGTTACAGAAATGGCTACTGAGAACTTCACTCCGGTACTGATTCCCACTCCGGTGAATGCTCCTGTTCAAGTTAAATGGGAGAAACCAGAAAAATTCAGTAGTGTGGATTTCAAAAGATGGCAACAGAAAATGTTGTTCTATCTTACCACGCTGAATTTGGCCCGATTCCTTAAAGAGGAAATACCCGTTCTCACTGAGGAGAAACGGGAAGATAAAACGGCTGTTGCGGCAGTAGATGCATGGAAACATGCAGATTTCTTATGCCGAAATTATATCCTTAACGGATTGGACAACACATTATATAATGTGTACAGTTCGATGACAAGTGCTAAGGCACTGTGGGAGTCTTTAGACAAGAAGTACAAAATAGAAGATGCTGGAACGAAGAAATTCGTGGTCAGCAAATTTTTGGACTTCAAAATGGTGGACTCTAAGACTGTGATCAATCAAGTTCAAGATCTACAAGTTATCCTTCATAAAATTCATGCAGAAGATATGACTTTAAGTGAGTCTTTCCAGGTGGCAGCAATAATTGAGAAACTACTACCTTCCTGGAAGGATTTCAAGAACTAATTAAAGCATAAGCGGAAGGAGATGAACTTAGAAGATCTGATTGTGAGGTTAAGGATTGAAGAAGACAACCGTTCTTCTGAAAAGAAAACTGGGGGTCATGGCATGGAAGCCAAAGTCAATGTTGTGGAACAAGGGCATAAAAGCAATGGCTTTACCAACAGAAAGGATGAAGGCTCCGACCCACAAGCAGGGGAGTCGTGGTGATGAGCACACTGTTCCCCTGCGTGCCGCGTACCTAATAACTTCTCTCATGGTGAAGGAGAGACCACCCAATAATAGTTCCTTCTTTGAAGTACCCATTTCTGTGCACTTGGAAATTGAAAAAAAGGTACAGATTTCAGAGAAATTTCTGACGGCGATGCCGGAGCGTCCCGTTGACGGGACTCCTCTCGATAGGAAGCTCGTCTAAGGTAAGGTGGTGCTCTGCGATCGAGGGACCAACACCTGGGTGGTAAACCACCTTCACCAGCGGCGTAGTGACGAAGGTGGTGAACAGGGCCTTGAGCACTAGGATGGCAAGGGTCTGATCATTGAGGACCCTCCTTGGTGTTTATTAGGAATCCCAGAGCCAGCGACTCCTGGAATGGTACCTTGAAGCCACTGGAGATGAAATACAGCGGGAGGAAGAGAGAGGAGACGAGGTCCCCCAACTTGTCGATAAGAACTCCGGCGAGAGGTCCCTCCTCTGCCCCAATTTCGATAACGAAGGGGAGGCTGATTCCGGCGACGGCGATGACCAAGGCCTTGCTGCCGGTGCGGCGAATGATGCCAAGGGGTATGAGAAGGTGGTACACGAGTGCGAAAGGGCACTCGGGGGTGAGAACCCGACTGACCTGGCGAAGGAGAGTTTGCAAATGAGGAGAGCCAGCAGACTCGGGACGGCCGATGCCTAGATCACCAACGTCCAGCAGGAGCTTTGGTCACTAATCCAGAAATCAAATATTGATTCGTTGTCTGCTTGGATGAAGCATCTGATAAATGGCAATGGGGAGGAAAAGTTTCGGCTAATTCCCATGAGAAGACATTTCCAGCAGAAATCCGATTCAGCACAACCCACTGAGGAAGAGGCAAGGGTGCCTCTGATTCGAATCAACACGGATGCTCAGGGGAGAAAAGGAAGTCGAATGTTCGGAAGGTTTCAACTTCAGGTGTCTATCGAATGAAGCAAGTCAGGAATTACTGGAATTCTATAAGTTTGGAGAACTTCATTATAACAACTGCTAGAAGTGAAGATCAAGGAACTGCATGCGCACTTTGCATCGGACAAAGAAGGTTCGGCTGATGGAAGCCATTTGTGGACGTCATGAAGGAAGGTGGGGTTCCACATGGCATCAAGGTACTGTGGAACTTGCTGGTACCAATGGTAAGACCACCACACAGGGCCATGATGACCTTGCCAAGTGTTGCCAGCAATACTATGCAACTAGGGCTCGCTTTGCAAGTGGAGGGCTGTCCTCAAAAGTCAAGATTGGCCCAACCGAGCCATCCCAACTTACAATCAATGTGAATGCTGAGGGGCTTGCGCGCTGTGCCATCATCTGCCGAAGAATGGATTGGTCCCCATTGTGGAGTCTGAGATCCTGGTCGAGGACCCTCCTGAAACCAAACATGGTGACACTGTCCGTGCGCTCTGGACTGTCCCACCAGCAGTCCCGGCCATTGTCTTCCTATCAGGTGGACAGAGCAAGGAGGAGGCAATTCTCAACTTTAATACCATGAACCAGTACAAGGGTAAGAAGCTATGGTCACTCTCTTTCTCCTTCTGTCGGGCTCTGCAGTAAAGTACCCTCAAGACATGGCAAGGTAACGAGGAGAACATTGAGAAGGCTCGGGCTGCATTCCTGGATCCCTGCAAGGCCAACTCTGAGGCTACATGTGGAATCACGGGAAGCATATCCCAAATGAATGATTTTGTGGTTTTGGCTTTGAAATAGATCAGAAGCTCCTCTGTTTTGAGAAAGAGCATGATAGGGACCCTGGAAGAATCATTGGCGGGCTATAACCGCCGACGGGATCAAGGTCAATGGAGTCGCAGCCCAACGACTACCCGATGATCCAAGAATGGGTGAGCACGGCGGCCATGGTTGGGCCGATTGAGCTCGAGAGGGGGACGCACCCCTCTGTGCATCGTTTCAGAAACCCGTTTCAAAGGGGTGAAGACGATGGGCTGGGTCAGACCATTAGTGTCTGGTTCAGAAAAAAAAATATAAAAAAAAAAACAGTTTGGACGTAAATGAGTTCATAGGGTTTAGTGTACTTGAACCAGTTGGTTCATTTGAAGATGATGGTCCAGTTTAGGATTTGAGATATGGTTCAGCCAAATTCCAATTGGTTGAAAGAGACCCGGTTCACTTGAAGAAGAACCCGTTTTGTTCTTTGAAACTAGCTGATGGGTACAGAGATAGGTATATGCTAGGTGCATGTGGAGCAATGACATGAAAAATTTGACAAAATGATGATATCAAATGGATTCAAAATTCAAAATCAATGAATGTGACAAATATGTTTATGTAAAAGAAAGACCTGATGGCTATGTTATTATATGCCTATATGTGGATGATATGCTCATTATTGGTAGCAATGATAATATCATTAAAGCTACTAAGAGGATGTTAAACAAACCGTTTGACATGAAGAATATGGGTGTTGCAGATGTTATACTAGGGATGAAAATCACTAGAACATCTGATGGATATGTGTTATCTCAATCTCATTACATTACAAAAATCCTAGACAAATTTAATGAGAATGATAATCATCCAGCGAGAACACCTGTAGATGTGACATTGCATTTAAGCAAAAACACGGGTGAGAGCATATCACAACTCTAATATTCACAAATTATTGGAAGTCTCATGTACCTCATGAATTGTACGAGACCGGACATTGCATACTCAATAAGTAAACTGAGTAGATATAATAGCAATCCAGGGGAAGACCACTGGAAGGCTCTAGTCAGGGTTGTTAGATATCTAAGATATACCTTGGACTATGGACTGCACTATACGAGATATCCAGCAGTACTAGAGGGGTACTGTGATGCAAATTGGATATCTGATACAAGAGACTCCAAATCCACAAGTGGATATGTCTTTACTATTGGAGGTGCAGTAGTTTCTTGGAAATCTTCTAAACTAACGTGCATTGCAAGATCCACAATGGAATCAGAATTCATTGCACTTGATAAGGCAGGCGAAGAAGCTGAGTGGCTTCGTCATTTTTTAGAAGATATTCCAATGTGGGGGAAACATGTGCCACCTATATGTATCTATTGTGATAGTCAATCTGCTATAGGAAGAGCACAAAGTAACTTGTATAATGGTAAGTCTCGACATATACGTTGGAGGCATAATACCATAAAATAATTGCTCTCTAGTGGAATAATTTCTATTGAGTATGTTCGGTCAAAAGAAAATATTGCGGATCCGCTTCCAAAGGGTTTGACCAAAGAACAAGTGAGCAATTCATCGAGGGGAATGGGCTTGAAGCCTATACATTAAGAATCACCATAATGGCAACCCAACCTAGTTGACTGGAGATCCCAAGATCTAGGTTCAAAAGGGACAACCGAATTGTGGGGGATTCAAGGGGAATCACTATGGAGATAAAATCTCGTTCCCGTTCCTATGATGAGATAGTGATGCTTGCTGAATGAATCAGGATAAGCTTTGCTTTTAATGGTTCTCATAGCTTGACTTAGTTCGAGTGGGGTATTGCAGGATGCTCCTAATGAGAATCACCTATATGAGTGTGAATGGGCCACTTCTATGAGGATTTTATGGCTAAATCTTCTAGAGCACTCATGAAAACCAGGTTTGTTCGGGGCCAAAATGAACAAAGTCATGAGAACCACAGTGTGTCTGAGAAGTGATTGTGTGACTTCTATTGTCTTGGTTTACACAAACGGCTGAACAGTTCAAGACATCACGTTCACTAATTAGCCAGTAAACCCGATAGTCTTCACAAGGGAAGGTTCAAAGCCAAAAGCTACCTCTCCCCCATGCATGATCTTCTCAATATTTGCTTTCACAAGTTTTTTACGTAGTTTTTGCATACGTTATCCAGCCAATTCTCATTCATGTGGGGGATTGTTAGAAGTGGGTATACTAACCCATGTTAAAACCCACTTATATTGATGTAAATGAGTAAATTGGGTGAAGGATGAATAGTCCCACATCCACACCAAAGAGGAGTTGTGGATGGTATATAAGGTCCAAGGTTGGCCTTAGAAGTTAGGCCCAAGGGCCACCCCACTTTTGTGGGGGAGAGAGATGTTGGACCCATGCACCTAGGTGGGCTAACCCACACGCGCGCGCGCGCCGCCGCCGCCGTCCATCCGGCCGGCCGGCTCGGCTCGGTTCGGTTCGCACGCACGGCCGGCCGGGCTGGGTCGGGTCGGGTTGGGTTGGGTTGGGTCAACAAGAAAATATTATTTTGGGACAAATTCAATGGTTTGGTTTTCTAATTTATTTTGGTTCAAAAACGGGTCCGTTTTATTATGACCGTTAACGGACGGACGCGTCTGTTTAACGGGAAAGGGTTTCAACGGGCTTTAAGGGGAAACGGTGTGTTTTCAACGGGCTTTAACGGAATTTCTATAAAGCTTGTAAAAATGGGTTTTTCTGTACGGATTTTTCCAGTACTTCATCTTCTTCCTTCCTCCTCTCTTCTGTGAAAGCATTACACATTTGTGGTTCGCTGCGCGTGCTGTTTGGAGTGCTCCTACAGTATGTGGTTGATCGTCTTATCCTGGGAGGCAGACGCCCAAGAGTCCTAAGCACCGTAGGGAGGGCGCATTCTGTCTTAAGGACAAAGTGCTTCACTTGATTCGATCATAAATTTCTTCTAACGATTTTTGTCTTTGCAAAGGTACACATTTCTCATCCTTGAGACAGTAGAAGTAAGTAATTTTAATAACAGCGCTCACCTCCGACAAGCCCAATACCGAAACCGAAACCACAGCCGGCGCCAAAGCCGAAGGCGGGTCCGAGCTTGCCGAGCTGCTTGGACCTCACCGCCGGTAGCCTCCAGAGGAGGCCTCTCTCGTCGTCTCGATCCTCCCCGTGCATCACTCTCTCTCGCACCTAGCTGGTAATAGTCTACTTGTGTCTTGTGATGACCTCCTGCTGCCTCCCGTCCACGTGAGTAGGTTAAAGCCAACTCATGTTCGAACTGGGTCAAGCTAAGCTCAATCATACCTGTATTCGGCTCCTACTCCCTTTATACTCCCCCTTGGTTTCAAAATACTGTGTACAATTTGAAAAAAAAGTCATTAGATCATGGCCCCATAAGGAAATCATGTGACTTCCCCTTGCTGCTATCCCGTCTCATTCATTCCTCTCCCTGATCTCCCATCCCATTTGGCTGCTTGCTCAGTCGAAGTCTCCTCCGATTTCCCCTACCCTCCCTTTCTCTGCAGCCTCATCCCAGCCAGCCGGCCACCCACATTCCTTCTTCTACGATGATGACTCTCTCGACCGAACATTGCCCGCTCCAGAAGTCAAGTTCATGGTTGAACCAGTCCCTTCGTCTGTCGACTTTGTCGATGGTGTTGCCACCCGAGATGTCGCCATCAACCTAGTCTCCAGCCTCGCCATACGTGTCTACCTCCTTGAACATAAACTAGGTGAGGAAGACTAGCTGCCGGTGCTCCAAACATCCCCAGTTCTGCAATCTCCCCACCGCGATACAGACTACGAACAAAGTAAGACTACAAAATACATCCACTTCTTGCAGCTAAATCTCCAGCCCAGATCTCAAACTACCAACGCAGATCCGAGACAAACCTCCTCAGCAACAAATCAACAACATAATAACACATTCATAAGAAACAGACGTGTAACTTGACCACTAGGTTTATTTTTGTGCAAGTAACACGAAAAGACAGAACCTTTTTGCATCAAAATTAACAAAAATAGAAACCAAAGAAGGAGATGGGGGCGACCCGAAAGACGGCCTGGGCGATGAACTGCTCAAGCTTGAGAGTAAGCTGGTGCCAGAGCATACGCTGGTACAAGTCGGCCAGCAAATTGTACCAATCGACAAGCTCCGGCTGGGCGTTCTGCTGGGATTCCAGGTATTGCAGCGCCGACATGGTGTTCTGACGGATCGACGACCACCTCTGGTGCCGGACGGAGAGGAGGAGGAGATGGAGAGAAATCGAATTTCTTCCGCGCGGAGAAAATGAACAAGGAAGAAAAACTCTAGCTCCCCCTTCACAGTCCGAGTTACTGTAAAACGGGAAAATGGAAAAGCGGGTGATGGAGGAAATGGGGTAAGAGTGAAGGGAGGGAAAGAGGAAGTTACGTGATTAATCAAAATGTACATAGTATTATGGAAAAGTAAAAATTCATAAATGTACACAGTATTTTGGAACGGAGGGAATATTTTATATATTTAGAAATTTTCTCAGTTCTAAAATATTGTATATATTTAGCTAAATCATGTGATTTCGTATCTCCTCTTTTCTTCTCCCATTCACAAGATCTCTTCAGACGACCAACTGGCTATAAATCTTGTAACACCCGAAAAATTAGTAAGTATTTTAAAATCGAAATTTGATCCTCTTAATATTTATTTTGGTCATGTTTTACCTTATGGGAATTAAAGTTGGTGAGAAGAGCTTTCCAACGCCAGAAACTATGCGCAATTTGGAGTTCGGAGTAAAAAGATACGAGAAATTGAGTTTTGTTTGAGCGTGACTGCGATCGATCGCCATAAGAAACGATCGATCGGCAAATTGAACCGATCGACGCCTTACCAAAACGATCGATCGTAGTTACTGTGATTATTGACTGTTTTGTTTCGGGTAAAGCGATCGATTGGCAATAATGGCGATCGATCGGCTGTAACGCAGTAGTGTAGAACAACGCATACGACGATCGATCCTCGTATAGCCGATCGATCACCGGTTGCGATTTTTGCGATTTCTAGCTTATTTTTGGGGTGGATTTGCATGAGAAAGATACCAAATCCCATTTGGACTTGATTTGCACGTCTCTAGAGGGATCTTAAGGCCTTTTTATTGGTTAGAAGTGTCCATAATTTGGAAAATTAGTTTAAGAAGGGATTCTCCCCCAACTCCACATAAACCATAGAGAGTTGGCTTGTGCTAGCCCTAGAACGTCTAGAGACATTTTCCCTCTCCTTCCCACATTCACCCACCTCTTTTAAGGCTTCTTCTTGTGGGAGTTTGCAAGAGCTTGGAGCGGGAGTTTTAGAGGAAGCGGAGGAGACGAGCAACGCGTAAAAAGGCAAAATCTTTGGTGAATTAAGTAGGATAGTTTTTCCCCTTTCCTCTCTTCTAATTATATGATATTGATAAGTGTTTTGATTCAGTACCTTAGAGTATTGTGTGGATTCTTATGAGATGAATGAATTGTGTCATTATTTCTATGCGTAGTGCATCATAATCATATGTGCATTCATGTTTCGTTTCCAGATGGAAATTCACACCTAAAGTCTAATGCTTTATTAATTTTCTAGAGACTAGAAGTTCTGATATTGCTTGTTTGATCAAGATCCACGTTGAGTTTTGTGCCTTAAGGTGTGTCTTGTATTAAAGGTCTTATTTGAGAGGTATTAATAGTTAAAACTATGTTATATGTAAAGGAACATGAGAGAGGAGTGTACTTTAGTGATTCCAAATCATCATAGGGTCTGTAATTAGTCTAGGAGGGGAGTATATAGTCTGTTAATGATATATTATCATTTATAATGTGTTATTAAGTAAGATAATCAAGTTTAATTAAGAGTCTTAATCTCGGCCAGAACTGTTTTTGTGCTGACAGTCAGTAGTAAATAATTCATAACTAATTCAAATAAAATCAAAAAAATATAAAATCAGAGGGGTTAGAAAGTAGACTCACTAGAGTATTACCACTAAAAATTTAAGAGGTTAATCCTTACTGTATAGAGCACAGTAGTCGTCGGAATAGGACTATTGTGCAGGAGGCAGTGAGCTGAATCTGAGAGAAAATACTAAGTATACAAATAACATCATGAAATATGATATGATAATGTCTAACGTGTCAACACCAGTAATTGGACTATATACTTATAGAATATCACAGTAAGAATTGGGTTAGAAGTAATCTAATTAGGAGAAATAATCCTTTGATCAAAGAGATTTATAACTATCTACCTTGAAGCGTTGATGTCGGTTTGTGATTCCACTTGGAATTCAAATCATCTAAGAATTCTTTGATTCTTATCTTTGATATTTGTATTATAGAATTTTAATGTGTATAAGGAATTCCTATCTAGGGCTGAGCATGAAAGGTATGTATTGATTGTATGGTACTCCTTGGGTCAGTTGTTATTATTCGAAGTGTTTGGGTTGTCTTGTTATTCTATGCTACTCCAATGAGTGAGTTATGTGTTGACCAAAGACTTTGACACTTCTATCCATACTCCGTGAGAGGGTCTATTCTGGTAAGAGATACCTTATGATCTTAGAGTGTTGTGACCTCTATTCCTTTGAGATATTGCTCATATTGATTACATGATTATTTCTTCCACTGGAGATCTCGCGAGACTCTCCCCATGGTGGATTCATAGTATGCTCAATTAAGCCATTGCTAGATCTTGCGAGGTCACTTATATTTATGAAATTGTGATTCCATACTGCCCGAAGGGAGGCACTATACGTACGTTAGATTGTGGACATTACGGAAGATCCTCAGTCTCCGCCCATCATGTCCGTAAGCACTGGTGGGGCCAGCATCCTAGACGCATGGCAGGGTTCCAAAGAGAGGACTCCTAGGGTGGTTCTGGTATGTTATTTTAGTCACTTGCGAACGACCAGGTTAGCGAGCAAAAATTGTAACTACTTTCACTTTAGATGTCCGGAGCCTTTGATATGATGGTTATTCTCTCCTTACACATATGTTTGTTCGTAGCTTTATTGATGTTTTCCTATACTTGCGAGTTAGAATTGTTGTTGACTAACCTAGCAGGTGTATCGACCTCGCTTCAGTTCAGATGTTGTGGAATGTCTATAACCTTTATTATTCTTATTCTCTTCATACTGCTTGTTTTAATTCAGTGGGTTTTTACATCCTACTGAGTATTTCTATGAAATACTTATGCATCCTCTGATGCAGGCGCAAATGAAAATTGAGATCAGGAAGCGCAGTAGTGGATAGGCGGATTGCAGGCGTCGAGAGGAGTTTAAAGACTATTTAGTTATTTACTTTACTTTTATTGATGCTTATGACATTATTGGCAATTGTGTGCCATAGACTTATAGGTTTATTTTATTTGACTTTCTTAAATGGATTATTATAAAGTAAATTCATTTCATATTATTTATTGATGTCTGTTATTATATTACACTGAAAATGGCCCATGAACTGAGCATCCTATGTGGTGTGGAGGTCATAGCCATCGTGCGGAACCCCCTGAAGTCTGACCCACACGAGGTCTGGCCATCCGTCGAAGGCATCAAACTGACACTCATCAACCTATGGAGCTTTTTGGAGACGGACCAGTCGAAAAGGAAGCTTGACACTCATCAAATGTCCGAAGCGTGCAAAAAAATTTGGCTTTTTTAGTACACACGCTCTATGTAGAAAATCGCTCCCGAGACACAACGAACCACTCAAGAGTGCTTAAGATGCACCTTCAATAAGCACTCTTTAGAACTAAAATTTTGTGACTCTTGTTACACACAATGACTCAAGAGTGAGAGAGAGAGAGAGAGATTAAGTTTGTCCCTAACTAAGAGTTTAAGACCTTTTATATAGACTTAAGATGTGATTAGGTAACTCTCATCACATTAAATCTAATTCAAATTGGGTGTTATGGAGGTTTCACTTTGATGGGATGGTCAAAGTAAAACTCCCAAATCATTAATCACTTAAATCTCTAAGGTTTTTTTTTTCAATTCAAAAAATTGAATTAAAAAAATCAACAATCCTCACTAGATCGAAGTCATTATGACAGAATATTGTGAGCAACAAGTACTTCATATTTTCAGAGATAGGTGCCTTTCGAGCTTGAACTTATTCCTAGTTTGATGTATCGCTACTCTCATACTTTCAAAGTGATCAACTTAGAACTTTAGAGTGAAAGCTTTGACACACCTAACACACAAAGTAGCACGTCCTTCTGAGTTCACCGGGGTAGCACGTTACGGCCATGCGCAGGTATCATTTTCATGAGTTATCTATCAAAGAATCAGCCTAAGATCTCCTTAACTGCGACCTCAGTAACACTCACATAGGTGAAGTTCTCCAAGGGTATCTGTTTAATATACCCCACTATATAAGCCTCGATCTCATTAAGACTTTTGTCAACCTTTTTCATAGACAGTAGAACACTATCATCTCTGCAAAGGAATGAGTATATATTTTTAAATAATGCTCTTCCAAGTTATGCATTAACTTGTTTCCACCATTGAATCTCCATTGTTGGAGCTCCACTTTGATAGACTGTGTTTAAGGGTGTTCACGAGCCGAGCCAGCTCGCGAGCTTTTTAGGCTCGACTCGGTTCGGCTCGACTTTTAACTCGACTCGAACCCAACTCGACTCGAGCTCGATTCGAGCTCGACTTTTTCGAGCTCGATTCGAGCCACCTATAATTCAACTCGGCTCGACTCGAAAAAATTCGAGCTCGAGTGAATCAGATACTGTCACCAACAGGCCATCCTGCACCTACACTATCATCATTCATCATGCACCTTCACCTGCACCTGCACCTGCACCTACACTATCATCATTCATCCTGCACCTGCACCTACACTATCATCATTCATCCTGCACCTACACTACACAGGCATCACTGCCATCCTGCACCTACACTATATGCCATCATTCATCCTGCACCTACACTACACAGGCATCATTGCCATCCTGCACCTACACTACAGGCATCATTGCCATTGTTGCCATACTTTCTTCTGGTTACAGCTCCGGAACCTACAGGACCTCTCGGCCTGCCCGAGTACCCATCCCCTGTTTCCGCAAGCAAGCCGCCGTCCCGGCCTGCCCATCCCGACCCTCGCCTTTGTCGACAAGCCCGCCGGCAAGTGGAGTGTCGAAAGCTAGAAGACCACTTTGCCTGAGTACCCTTACCAGAAAGAGCTCGAGTCCGTGCTCAAGACCATCAACGAGTTCTCCCCGATCGTCTTTGCCGGTGAGGCCCGCAGCCTCGAGGAGTGCATCGCTGATGCAGCCATGGGCCGCGCCTTCCTCGTCCAGGGTGGCGATTGTGCCAAGAGCTTCAAGGAGTTCGACCTCCAGGGGAGCTTCAAGGCTCTCCGCACAAAAAGATTCGAACTTTTTTCGGAAGGATTACGACCTCCAAGGGAGACAAGCTACAGGGGAGGCAACATCAATGGCGACGCCTTCGACCTCCAGTCCCGAACCTCCGACTGCAGAAGATGATCCGGGCCTGCCACCCTCAACCTGATCTGGGCCTTCGCCACCGGAGGCTACGCCGCGATGCAGAGGGTTACCCAGTGGAACCTGGGTTTCACAGAGCACGAGCAGGGTGGCCGGTACAACGAGCTAGCCCACCGGGTGGATGAGGCGCTGGGCTTCATGGCCGCCGCCGGACTGACAGTGGACCACTCGATCATGACCACCACTGAGTTCTGGACCTCCTATGAGTGCGGCTCGGGCTCGAGCTCAGGTTCGCGAGCCCGAGCCGAGCCAGCTCGCGAGCTGTGAAATTTTATAACGAGCCGAGCTCGAGTTGCTAATCTTAAGCTCGATTCGAGCCGAGCTCGAGCTCGAGCCAAGTATCTGAAAGTCGAGCTCGAGTCGAGCTGAGTCAAAACTCGATTCGACTCGGCTCGTGAGCAGGCCTAACTGTGTTACTGCTAATAATAACTTAAATTAGGCATTCAGCCTCATTGCCCTAGATGAGATTTTGATTGTCCTGCTGACAATCCTTTAGTAAAGAAATCAGCCAAATTATTTGCTGATTTTATAAAACTCGAGGTAATAATCTCAGTAGTGATCAACTTGCGCAAGATTTTATACTTGAGTTCTATATGCCTAGATGACCTCTTAGTATGATTCATACTTAGTATCTTAGCTATTGCAATGAATCATAATAGCTGGTATTGGTTTGTTTCACTATGGTCTGTTAAGAGATCCCTTAACCATTCGAGCATTCCTCCAGTCTTATCCAGGGCTACTATCTCGGCATCCATAGTAGACATTGTTACGATAGTTTATTTACAAATCCACTTGTAGGTTTAGATTCTTTTAAATCTGAAATCCAACTCGTATCATTGTATCCTTCTAATACAACTTGAAATCCTGAATAATGTAAACTATAGGATATTGTTCCTTTCATATATTTGAAGACTCTTTCTATAGCGATCCAGTGGGTCTCATTAGGGCTTTTAGTATATCTATTTAGTCTTCCCACAGTGTAAGATATGTCTGGTTTGCTACAATTAGCTAGGTAGCTCGGACTTCTTATCAACTGTGAATATCTAAGTTGTGATATACTATCACCTCGATTTTTGCTTAGTCGTATACTCGGATCATACGGCGTATTGACGAGCTTCTTATTGAAGTAACCATACTTATTTAAGATTTTCTCCACATAGTATGATTGATTCACAACTATTCCATCAGAAGTTCTTTCAATCTTTAGGCCCAATATGACCTTAGCAAGGTCTAAATTTTTCATTTCAAAGTTTTTATTAAGGAAGTCCTTATCCTTTTCAATTTCAGTACAACTTTTTCCAAAAATTAAGATATCATCTACATATAAGCACAATATAACGTAGGAATCTTTAATCTGTTTCAAATAAAGGCATTTATCATATACATACGATACATAACCATTTCAATGTAAAACATTATCCAATTTTTGGTGCCACTACTTAGGATCCTGCTTGAGACCATAGAGAGATTTTAGTAATTTACATACTTTCTTTTCTTGACCAGGTTCTACGAAACCTTCTGGTTGCTCAATGTAAATTTCTTCTTCTAATTCACCATTTAAAAATGTCGTTTTCACATCCATTTGGTGAATTTGAAGTTGGAAATGAGTAGCCAGTGCTAAACGGACTTGAATTGTAGTAATCGTGGTTACTGGAGAATAAGTGTCAAAGAAGTTTTGGCCTTCCTTTTGACTATAGAATTTTGCTACTAATTTAGCTTTATACTTTTCAATAGACCCATTAGGAAAATATTTCATCCTGGATATCCACTTGTACCCAATTGTTAAACCCAAGTTTCTTCTGCTCCTTTTTCCTAACTTTTTATCCTCTCTAATAACTCTTCCTTTTTTTATTTTGATTTTTTGTAGATTGATAAAAAAAATGCTAGAAAGGGCAAGGGGCCTGTCGATCTACTCTTGCATGAGGATATGGGATCATAACCTGGGCGAGATCAATGCATACAATCAGGGAAAAGAATTTCAGGTGAAGTTGTAGTGTTTTATGCTGCTTTGCCCCCTACCTCTTTCAACCTCTTGGTGCTAATTACTCCGTTATGACATGTGGAATTTGAAGTTAGGAAGGTTAATATGTGTTTGTTCCTAGCGTACAAATGGACTCCACTTGTACCCAATTGTTTTAAACCCATAAGGTAAGTCTGTTATGACCCACATTCCATGCGCAAGTATGGAGTCCATTTCCATGCTAGGACTTGTTTCTTCAGTTTTGGGAACTAAGGATTGAGTACTAGCTTGTTCACGTGGTTGTTCTTGCATAACAGTCTTACCCTTTTCCTTCATAGGAAATACATTCTCAAATATCATCGAACTCTTTGATAGTATTTGGAGCATAATCTTGTCGATCATATCCAATTACTAAAAACTCGGATGCTTTATGGTTTTGTGCATAACCAATGAACACAACATTATAAGTTTTAGACCTCAGTTTATTCACCTTCACATTAGGGATCTTAATGATCTACACATGAAATATGCATTTTATTATCTCTTAAACTTATGTTTCTACTAATGTTTGATTAAAATTAGTGTTACTTTAATATAGTTTTTGGTTTTTGTAGGAAACAAGAGTAAGACGTAGAAATAAGGAGAAAAGTAACTTCAATTGTTAAATCATCATAACTTCATATGCATATCTCTGATTAGACTGATTCAAGTTTTATGTTAAAGTTCAAGAAGTCAACTTTCCAACGCCACTGACCGCGAGCAATACGGAGTCGGAGTATAAAGTTATAACTATTTAAAAATTAAGAATAGTAACTACGATCGATCGGCATTTTATACACGATCGATTGCCAAAGCCGAAAACAATGTTAATGAAGAAAACGATTGATCATATCTACTGGAGTTTTTGGATGCACGCAATACAGTAAACACGATCGATCGGTTTATGCTGAAAAATCTAAATCAAGTCTATTTTAACTCGGATTTGGAAGGGGACTTCGGGGTTTCTCTTCAAACATATAAATAAGCCTAAAGGGAGAACGTATTGGACATTAGAGAACCTATTTTGGAGGCTAGAACAAAGAAGGAGTCTTTTGGAGCCAAAGAAGAAGAAATCCATGCTAATAAAACTACAAAAATAGTCTTTTCTTTTCTCTCTTCCTATGTGTAACTAAATTTTTTGTCAAGGCTAGATGAAGCCCTAGATATGTGTATTACTACTCTTGTTAGTTTCATTTAATAAAGTTGATTATGATTCATGCTTAATGCTATTTCATGATTTTCTTTTGAGTGCTTGACTATAGACTTGATAGATATGAATAAAATTAGATCTTTTTAATCTCTGTGTCTAACCAAGAACAGGTTTGTGATTGATTCTATGCCCGACCAAGGATAGAATTAATTACACAATAGTGGATGAACTTTCGTGTCCGACCAAGAACGTTAGTGAATTCATTAGTGATTCGTGTGTCCGACCAAGAATACGAATTACCATATCATGTCAATCTGCGTGTAATAATAATAAAGAGTAGTAATTGCATGTCTAGTGGTAGATTCATTGCCTTGATAATTCTCTACATTGATTGAAATCCGTTAGAAGTAGTTAAAGTTCCTTGCTTTCTCTGGATTTATTAAACACAAACTGCAATTTTCTTTTGAATTTAGTAAAGTATTCATCCATCCCCGAGGTTTGACAACCCTTTCTATACTCGTTGTAATACAATTGTCTTATGCACTTGCAAATGTTTATATTTAAACGATCAAGTTTTTGAGGCCGTTGCCGGGGACGGAAGCCAATAGTTTACCAAATTCTTAGTATAGTTAGTTTTAGAATAGCTTAGTGTTACTTTAGATTTATTTTAAAAAGCTTAATTTGTGTTTTTGCTGCTACAGGATTAAAAGAGGACGTGGATTCTTGCCAACGTTAGAAGGGTCATCCTTTCCCACTGTTTGCACTCTCTTATTCTCCTTTAGTATAAACTGGGTGCTTGGTGTTTTCCACTTTCTTTTTGGGATTGCATGACATGCTAGTTGTCGCTATTAGGATTGCTAGTTGTCGCTATCTCGGATTGATGCTTGCTAGTTGTCGCTATTAGGACTGTTACACGTTTTATTGTTGTTTATTGTGCATGCATGGTCGTTGATCCCTGAAAACTGACCTTGCCTTTGATCCTGATCCTGAGTGCCTCTATAGAACCTGTAGAACTCCTAGCAATGGCGGACAACCTGAACTTTGGGGGTGGGAATTGCCTAAACCAGAATTTGATAGTAACCAATGCCCGTACCTTACAAGACTACTACCGTCCCACCACCTACACGTTCCCCTCCTGTTTCCGCGTACCTGAAAATGTGGCTAACTTTGATATTAAGCCCAACATCATCCAGATGCTACCCACATACTATGGCCAACTCAATGAGAACCCCTATAGGCATCTCCAAAACTTCCTAGAGGTTAACACCACCTTTAAACTCACACTGTTTGATGACCAGGTGCGCCATAGGTTGTTCCCATTCACCTTGAAAGACAGGGCCAAGGAATGGCTATACTCCCTTGAACACAACTCTATTTCCACTTGGGAGGAACTCCAGGCTGAATTCCTTAACAAATATTTCCCTATAGGGCGGACCAATAAGATACGCAATGAAATCATCACCTTTACCCAACTACCTAATGAACAATTCCATGAAAGTTGGGAAAGGATGAAAGCCCTACTCTGGTCCTGCCTACACCATGATGTGCCCAAGTGGCAATTAGTTCAAAGATTTCATGAGGGTGTGTTCGATCAGCAAAAGACCCTAATTGACGCCTCTTCTGGAGGCACATTTACGAAGAAAACCTCGGATGATGCTTGAGATCTACTAGAGGACATGAGCGAAAACTCATTACACAGTGCCACCCTCTATAGATCTGAAGGCCATATTCTTGGTAAAAGTGACTCAAGGGGAGACATGTACAATGTCAAAGCTACCACCAGTTTACAACACCAAGTGGCATCTTTGAACGAGAGGTTTGACTGGTTTTTCTCTCAGACTCCACCTTATACCCCAATCTCTCAAGATGCCTGTGCCATTTGTGTTAACCTTATGCACACTATAGTTGACTGCCCCTCAGCCGCCCAGTATGCGGATCTTGTACAAGAACACGTCAACCTTGCACAAACCTACCCTAAAGCCAATAACCCCTACTCAAATACGTACAACCCAGGGTGGCGAAATTATCCAAATTTTGCCCAGAGACAACCTAACCAGGGGCCCACTTTTAATCAGGCCCCAAGACAGGAATTCCAAAGCCAACCTCAACCTTACCAACCACCCTCAGCCCTTCAATTTGGCCAATCCAATAAGAAATCAACCTTAGAAGACTAGATGAGTCAAATGTTAGCCACCCAATCTACCATCCTCATGGCCTTAATTGAGATGAAAACCAAACAAAAATCATAGGCCTAGCTTGTCCATTCCCATACTCAATCCATTGCCAAGATAGAGACCCAATTAGGACAATTGGCCGAATCCATGAACCGTAGGGAAGCAGGTACCTTGCCCAGCCAACCACAGTAGAATCTAGAGACCAGTTTGCCGTAGAGGGTTCCCACTATCCAAATGAGCAGGTGCAAGCTATCACTACCCTGAGGAGTGGTAAGCAAGTGGATAATCAAGTTAGGAACCCATCAATTGGTATTACGAGTGAGGAAACTTCACCAGAGAGACTTAAAGAACCCACTCCTACCAAACCTATCCTTGTTAGTCTTCCACCACAGCAGGATGCCCCAACTGAACCCAACACTGTTAAATCCTACATACCTAGGGCACCCCTCCCCCAATGCCTCGACAAACCCTTCCCGTTTAGTAAGTCCCATCAAAGAATGGAGGAAATATTAGAGGTGTTCAAGCAGGTTAAGATCAACCTTCCCTTATTAGATGTCATCAAACAAGTGCCTGCCTATGCCAAGTTCCTGAAAGACTTGTGTACCCAAAAGAGGAAAGCCAAATCCAATGTCACTCAAAAGGTCTTCCTGACTAACAAAGTGAGCTCCTTGCTGACTAGTGACATGCCACCTAAATATAAAGACCCAGGTGTCCCTGTTATTTCCATTGTCATAGGTGACCATCCCATTGGTAGAGCTCTCTTAGATTTAGGGGCCAGTGTCAACCTCCTCCCGTACTCAGTTTATGATCTATTCGTAGAACTAGAGGTGTTATAGAAGACGTTCTTGTTGGAGTTGACCGGTTCTACTTCCCTGTTTATTTTATCGTCTTAGACATGGAACCTGTTGCCAACTCCAAATCCCAGATTCCTGTTATCCTTGGCCGCCCTTTCCTAGCCACAGCCGATGCCACCATTAACTGTAGGTCAGAGCTCATGAACGTTTCATTCGGTAACATGAAAGTTAAGTTAAATATCTTTAGTGCTTCCCAACAACCCTCGAGTGAAGCTCAGTGCCTTATGGATGACGACCTAGATAACCTAGTTCAGGAGTACCTTCCCTTTGCTATGATTAAGGATGCCTTAGAGCATACCATTTTCCATGACTGGATAGATACATATGAGGGCACACATGACCTTGAAGAGGTCCATCACCATTTATTGGCTGCCTTACACCCTGGACATGTCCCATGGAGACCCCACCCCGACCCTCTTCCTGTGTCCACCGCCCCACCACTAAAACCTTCCATAGAGTCCCCCCCCCCACACTTGAGATGAAACCCCTTCCTAGATCGCTGAAATATGCTTTTTTAGGACCAAATGACACCCTTCCTGTGATTATCTCCTCGAGCCTATCTAGTGATTAGGAAGCCCAATTGTTGGAGATCCTTACCACACACCGGCGAGCTATAGGATGGATAGTGGCTGACCTTCGGGGTATAGACCCCTTTGTGTGCATGCATAGAATAAACCTTGAGGACTAGGCCAAACCTTCTAGGGAGGGGCAGAGACGGTTGAATCCTCACATGCGGGAGGTGATAATGAAAGAGGCAGTGAAACAGTTAGATGCTGGAATCATATATCCTATCTCAGATAGTGAGTGGGTGAGTCCCATCTAGGTTGTACCCAAGAAGTCGGGCTTAACTGTGAAAGCAAACTCTGATGGTGAGTTTGTGCCTGTGAGAGAGACCACGGCCTGGCGGGTGTGCATTGATTATAGGAAGCTGAACTCCAACACCCGTAAAGACCATTTTCCTCTCCCATTCATTGACTAAATCCTGGAGAAGCTAGCATGCCAAGAATTTTATTGCTTTCTAGATGGGTACTCGGGATATAATCAGGTGCCAGTCTTTCCAGGGGATCAGGAGAAGACAACTTTTACATGTCCCTTCGGTACATTTGCATACCGTAGGATGCCTTTTGGTCTTTGCAATGCCCCTACTATATTTTAGCGCTGCATGATGTCAATTTTTTCTGATATGATTGACAAGTTTCTAGAAGTTTTTATGGATGATTTTTTGGTATTTGGCACATGTTTTGATGATTGCTTACACAATCTTACTTTGGTTTTGAAACGCTGGAAGGAAACAAACTTAGTATTAAGTTGGGAAAAGAGCCACTTCATGGTTCAACAAGGATTGTGCTTGGACATGTTATATCAAAAAGGGGTATAGAGGTCGACAAGGCCAAGGTTGACCTGATTACTAATTTACTACCACCTACATCAATTAAGCAAATATAGTCTTTCCTTGGCCACGCATGGTTTTATCGTCGATTCATCAAAGATTTTAGAAAGATATCACATCCACTATGTCATCTTCTAGGTCAGGATGTGCAATTTGAATTTGATGAGTCGTGCAAAAAAGCCTTTACCATACTAAAAACTCTTCTCTCTAGCTCCCCCATCATTAAGCCCCCTGACTATACACTGCCCTTCGAAATAATGTGTGATGCATCTAATTTTGTTGTAGGGGCAGTGTTAGGCCAACGTATCAACAAAATTCCTCATGTTATATACTATGCCAGCAAGACACTCACTGATGCTAAATTGAATTATACTACCACAGAGAAAGAGTTGCTTGCTATTGTATTTGTATTAGATAAGTTTCGGTCATATCTCCTAGGCAGTAAGATCATCATTTTTTCTGATCATGCAGCCTTGCGGTACCTTCTTTCCAAGAAGGATGCCAAGCCAAGGCTGATTCGTTGGACCTTACTCCTGTAGGAACTTGACTTTGAAATTAAAGATAAGAAAGGATCTGAAAATGACGTGGCAGATCATTTATCTTAAATTCCTACTCATGACTTGCTCAGCCATGAACCTTTGAGGGATTCCTTCCCTGACGAGCAGCTCTTTGTTGTCTCTACTATATCCCCACCTTGGTTTGCACATTGTAAATTATCTTGCTGTGGGTCAAATCCCAACCTTTTGGTTTAAACATGGTAAAGACGCGTTCTTCTCACGCGTCAAACATTTCTATTAGGATGAACCTGATCTATTTAAGATATGTGCTGATCAAGTCATAAGATGATGTGTCCCCGAGAGTGAGTTTCATAGCATCTTATCTTTTTGCCACTCTCAGGCCTGTGGTGGACATTTTGGGGGAAAGAAAGCTGCGGCTAAAGTGCTTCAAAGCGGTTTTTATTGGCCAACTTTATTCAAAGACGCCCATGCTTATTGTCAATCTTGTGATACGTGTCAAAAATTTGGAGCTTTGTTTAAAAGAGATATGATGCCCTTACAATCTATTTTGATTGTTGAGTTATTTGACGTTTGGGGCATCGATTTTATAGGACCTTTTCTGCCATCTTTTGGTCATGCATATATTTTTGTTGCTATAGATTACGTGTTTATGTGGATTGAAGTTGTTGCCACAAAGACCAATGACCATAGAGTTGTGCTGGAATTTCTGAAATCTAATATTTATAGTAGGTTTGGCACTCCTCAAGCTATTATTAGTGATGGCGGTTCTCATTTTTTTAACAGATCTTTTGAGGCTCTTCTCAAGAAATACTATGTCACCCACAAGGTTGTCACACCATATCATCCTCAGACGAGCGGCCAAGTGGAGGTCTCCAATCGCCAAATCAAGCAGATTCTTGAGAAGACGGTTCGTCCCGATAGAAAGGATTGGTCCTTGCGATTGCATGATGCGTTATGGGCTTATCGGACAACGTTCAAAATCCCTATTGGCATGTCTCCTTACAGATTGGTATACAGCCAAGCTTGCCATTTACCTGTGGAGTTGGAACACGGGGCTTATTGGGCTATTAAAGCTTATAACTTTAATATGGATAAAGCTGGTAAACAGTGGAAACTCAAACTAAGTGAATTATAGGAGATGCGTTGAGGCCTATGAGAATGCCAAGTTATACAAAACAAGGACTAACGCTATCCATGACAAGATGATTTCTAGAAAGTCCTTTGCGCCTAATCAGAAGGTACTATTTTACAACTCTAGGCTGCACTTATTCCCTGGGAAGCTTCGCTCGCGGTGGTATGGCCCATTCATTGTGACACAAGTCTACCCCCATGATTCATAATCCACAAGATAGGAGTACATTCAAATTTCATAGCCACAGATTGAAATCGTATCTAGAAGCTGCGGCAGACGTGGATGTGATGATTGCTTACTTGGATGATCCAAACCCTACAACATGATCGTAGCTCAGTCTGGTTGAAGACGTTAAACTTAGCACTTGGTGGGAGGCAACCCACGTATTCAGGTGTATTCTTTCCTTTTTTTTCTACTTATTGATTATGTTTTCATTGTCATTTTGTTTATTTTATTTTACATCGAGGGTTTAGGGTTTGCTATTTGTGTCATCAAAAATGTGAAGAGGATTTGCTGTTTGTGTCATCTACTATTACATGATTGCTGTGATGATGAAGCTTAAAGTTACATGCTAGAATATTGTACTTTGCTGTGATTTTCATTATTATCTTTGGTTTTCAGGTACAATGCTGCAGAAGACGGTCGCCCAGAAATGCCATAGGAGTGAGCGTCTAAGTCACGCCCTGTTCTGTCCACTCCTGCCCCTGAGACTCCTCCACCGCCTCGACCGATACAGTATGAGAGGCAGGTCATCCTTAACCTCTATATTCCCGATCTTCCGACGCAAAGATGGATCGAGGAGCAGTCGGACTGGGTCTCACCCACATCATTGAGAAGAGACAGAATGTACATCCAATGGTGCATGAAGATCTGGTCCGGGAATTTTATGTGAATGGCACCATTGAAGATAGTGAAGATCCAGAACGTGTGGCCATCCAGAGTGTAGTATGTGACACTCCCATCCTGGTCCGAGATTGCGAGTGCCATGGGGTGCGAACGAGGTACTTTTCATCATCCCGATTTTGATGGGTATAAGTTTCCACTCTTCCACAATGTCACAAGTCGATTGACGGGATCTGCAGTAGGGCCGGGAACCATGACATACCTCCCCGCCATTAGCATGCTACCTGAGTTCCGCTTCGCCTTCTTGATTTTACAGCACGATGTATGGTCGGCCCGGAAGGACAAAGTTGACCAAACTATGACTGATTTGCTCCAGTCTTATCCAGGGCTACTATCTTGATATCCACGGTCATTGTTTTAAGACCCGGTTCGGCCCGGCCGGTTGAACCCGGTTGAACCGGATCCGGTCCATTTTCCGGGACGGAACGGCCGGGCTGAAACGGGTTGAAGACCCGGCCGGGTCATGAGTGAGCCGGGCGGGTTGACCCGCTAACCGGCCGGCACGGGCCAACCGGGCCAGAGTCGATATATAAACCAAAAAAAAAAACCTAAGCTGAAGCCTCAAGTCGACGGCGACGGCGATCACAGGCGACGGCGACGGCGACGGTGAAGCCCCCAACTATTCCTCTTCCCTCCGCTTCCTTCGCCGGAAAACCGCTTCCTCGTCGGAACCCGCCTCCCTCGCCGCGTTTTCGCTCCCGCCGCGAAGGCTCGAGCCCCTGGTGACTCTTGGTCCACTTGCTTGAAGGCACCCCTGGATCTCGTCTCCTGTCGGTAATCTGGATTTCTTTTTTAGGATAAAGCTGGGTTTCCGTTCCAGTAATAACGGAGATCGGTGTCTAGGGCTTGAATTTCACAGAAATTCGGTTGTTCTGCTCGGCGTTTGTGCGGGCGAGGGACGATTGTAGGAGAGCCGGTCGTTATGAGATGGTATGTATTTTCTTCTTGTTGAAATTCCTTTTCTTGCATTTCGTTCTCGTGGATTCTGCAACTTGCTTCATGATATTTGAATTTGTGAAAGACTTTCTGGATTCTGTTTGGAGCTGATGAATGATGATCAAACTTTGAAATAGGAGGGCCTAATCATGGAAATTTTGCTTTATTTCTGCATAGCTCTGTTTTTAAAATGGCTTTTGTTTGGATGGAAATTACATTGATCTGTGTGACTAGAATCAAGTGGAGTTACACTGCCATAACACAATTGTTTTCCTATTGAAATATGGTATATCTTTGTAGATAAGTTTAGTTGATTATTGCTCTCTATAAAGACGATTAGGAATGAATACGAGGTTACATGGTGGTCTCCTGTTAGAAAGAAAATATTGGCTTTGAAAGTTACCTCGTGTTCTCAGAATACGGAAGTGGTTTTTTTATAGCATATACACTAGTGGCTCAGTCGAATTTAAATGTTTCTTTTTATTGTGAATGCTGTAGTAGCTCAATCGAATTGGTCTGTTTGTGAAAATAGTAAAACTAGTTGAAATTGAAATCCAAATTCATTTGGCTTTTAATGTCCTTTGCACTTGTTTTTCCTAGAATTAATTTGTGTATATAGATTTTGAATCTACATAATTTGGCCGGCTATCATTGCTTAAAAGGAATTTTATTTATTACATATTCTTTGTCCTGGTTGAAACTTTGATGACACCTTTTAAAAAATCATTTCAGATAAATGTGATATTTTCACTGTAGAGTGGATCCCAAATCCAACAGGGCCTGTTTATACTAATGCAAGTTGCCGAGTTATTCAAGGCCATCAAAACTGTATGATGAATGGCCGACCTGTTACAAAATCTCTCTATTGGAGATGGAAACCGCTAGACTGTGAGTTACCAGTATTCGATCCATTGAAGTTTCTAAATGCAATGAGGAACAAATCCTGGGGATTTATTGGAGATTCAATTTCGCGCAATCATGTCCAGTCATTGCTTTGCCTTCTCTCGCAGGTAAATTAGACAGTGCCTTTTGATCATTCATTTGCATGTCTTGGAAATACCAGATACGAGATCCTCTAGGGCTCGTTATCATGCTGAGTAAAAATGGAAAGTATGTAATAAAAGCAGACCTCGGTAATAGGAGTTCAGAAAGTAGTGAAAACAAACGTATTGGGCTATATGATTTGCAGATTCAAGAAGATTGATTTTGTCAATGACCGGCAAACATCACCTTAAAAAATGTTGAACATGAAGCACAATATAGGGTTAGTCCTACCATTTAAAATGTTCACCTGTATCATGAATTGAACATGGTATGCTTTCCATTTCGATTTGTCTCCAGAGAACAACATTATTTCTTTAATATGTTTTGCTTTGTTTCTTTCTGATATTTTTCGTACTGAAACTTTGTAGGTGCATCCCAATTATAGGAACTAAATGATATCAGATAATAGATTAGCTTCCTCAGATTTTTAGAGCTGTCTATGACTTTGGTTTCTTCCAACACCTTAAATTAGCTTATACTTGATTGCTTTATTGAATTGGATGCTTTTTCCGTGTGCATTTGTAGCAGCAATGGAAAATCTTTTGCCACAAGGAGTCAAGCACCTGATCCTTCTGTTAGGCTTTAAGAAAAGTTTCCACCACTAATCTCTGGCACAAATACCTCTACTCAGCATATCATTTTCCTAAAATTAGTTATTGTATGTATTGTTTATATATAATTTGAATCTTATATGTTCCAACACATGATCTTAATTTCGATATATTTCTACAGAGGAATGATACTTCTCAAGCTTAATCCATTGACAGAATGAAAGGATATAAGTTTTACTATTAAAAAAGTAAAATTTATGATGTCATCCGGGTCGACCCGGGTCGACCCACCGGGCCAAACCGGTTGGCTCGACCCGGTCACCAAACCGGGTCAATGACCGAACCGGGTTTTAAAACATTGTCCACGGTAGACCTTGTTGCGATAGTTTATTTACAAGACTTCCACACAATCGCCCCACCACCTGAAGTAAATACATATCCACTTGTAGGTTTAGATTCTTTTAAATCTGAAATCCAACTCGCATCATTGTATCCTTCTAATACAACTTGAAATCCTGAATAATGTAAACTATAGGATATTGTTCCTTTCATATATTTGAAGACTCTTTCTATGACGATCCAGTGGGTCTCATTAGGGCTTTTAGTATATCTATTTAGTGTTCCCACAGTGTAAGATATGTCTGGTTTGCTACAATTAGCTAGATAGCTCATACTTCCTATCAACTATGAATATCTAAGTTGTGATATACTATCACCTCGATTTTTGCTTAGTCGTATACTCTGATCATACGGCATATTGACGAGCTTCTTATTGAAGTAACCATACTTATTTAAGATTTTCTCCACATAGTATGATTGATTCACAACATTCCATCAGGAGTTCTTTCAATCTTTAGGCCCAATATGACCTTAGCAAGGCCTCAATTTTTCATTTCAAGTCCTTAACCTTTTCAATTTCAGTACAACTTTTTCCAAAAATTAAGATATCATCTACATATAAGAACAATATAACATAGTAATCTTTAATCTGTTTCCAATAAAGGTATTTATCAGATACACACGTTATGAAACCATTTCAATGTAAAACATTATCCAATTTTTGGTGCCACTACTTGGGATCCTGCTTGAGACCATAGAGTGATTTTAGTAATTTACATACTTTCTTTTCTTGACCAGGTTCGAGGAAACCTTCTGGTTGCTCAATGTAAATTTCTTCTTCTAATTCACCATTTAAAAAGGTCGGTTTCACATCCATTTGGTGAATTTGAAGTAGGAAATGAGTAGCCAGTACTAAAAGGACTTGAATTGTAGTAATCATGGTTGCTGGAGAATAAGTGTCAAAGAAGCCTTGGCCTTCCTTTTGAGTATAGCATTTTGCTACTAATTTAGTTTTATACTTTTAAATGGACCCATCAGGATAATATTTCCTCCTGGATATCCACTTGTACTCAATTTTGTTAAACCCATAAGGTAAATCTGTTATGACCCAGGTTCCATGCGCAAGTATGGAGTCCATTTCCACGGTAGGACTTGTTTCTTCAGTTCTGGGAACTAAGGATTGAGTACTAGCTTGTTCACATGGTTGTTCTTGCATAACAGTCTTACCCTTTTCCTTCATAGGAAATACAATCTCAAATAATATTGCACCATTGGACTATTTGATAGTATTTGGAGCATAATCTTGTTGATCATATCCAATTACTAAAAACTGATATGCTTTACTATTTTGCACATAACCAATGAACACAACATTATAAGTTTTAGACCTCAGTTTATTCACCTTCACATTAGGGATCTTAATGATCTACACATGGAATATGCATTTTATTATCTCCTAAATTTATGTTTATTCTAGTGTTTGATTAAAATTAGTGTTACTTTAATATAGTTTTTTGTTTTTGTAGGAAACAAGAGTAAGACGCAGAAATGAGGTAAAAAGTAACTTCAATGGTTAAATCATCATAACTTCATGTGCATATCTCTGTTTGGACTGATTTAAGCTTCATGTTAAAACAAGAAGTCAGCTTTCCAATGCCACCAACCGTGTACAATTCGGAGTTCGGAGCAGAAAGTTATAACCTTTTGAAAATTAAGAACAGTAACTACGATTGATCGGCATTTTATACATGATCGATCGCCAGAGCCGAAAACAGTGTTAATGAAGAAAACGATTGATCGGTTCCCAAAACGATCGAACGTATCTACTTGAGTTTTTGGATGCACGCAATACAATAAACACAATCGATCAGTTTATGTGGAAAAACCTAAATCAAGCCTATTTCGACTCGAATTTGGAAGGGGACTTCGGGGTTTCTCTTCAAACATATAAATAAGCCTTAAGGGAGAACGTATTGGACATTAGAGAACCTATTTTGGAGGCTGGAGCAAAGAAGAAGGAGTCTTTTGGAGCCAAAGAAGAAGAAATCCATGCTAATGAAACTACAAAAATAGGCTTTTTCTTTTCTCTCTTCCTATGTGTAACTAAATTCTTGTCAATGCTAGATGAAGCACTAGATATGTGTATTGCTACTCTTGTTAGTTTCATTTAATAAAGTTGATTATGATTCATACTTAATGCTATTTCATGAGTTTCTTTTGAGTGCTTAACCATAGACTTGATAGATATGAATAAAATTAGATCTTTTTAATCCCTGTGTCTAACCAAGAACAGGTTTGTGATTGATTTTATGTCCGACGAAGGATAGAATTGATTACACAATAGTGGATGAACTTTCGTGTCTGACCAAGAACGTTATTGAATTCATTAGTGATTTGTGTGTGTGACCAAGAACACGAATTACCATATCATGTCAATCTGCGTGTAATAATAATCAAGAGTAGTAATTACATGTCTAGTGGTGGATTCATAGCCTTGATAATTCTCTACATTGATTCATATCCGTTAGAAGTAGTTAAAGTTCCTTGCTTTCTCTAGATTAATTAAACACAAACTGCAATTTCCTCTTGAATTTGGTAAAGTATTCATCCATCCCTGAGGTTCGACAGCCCTTTCTATACTCGCCGTAGTACAATTGCCTTGTGCACTTGTAAGGGTTTATATTTAAACGATCACTTAACCTCTTCTAAGCAACCCCAAACCTTGATGAATTTCAAACTAAACTTTTGATTCTTGTGGTTTGTGGCATTTAAGACTAGGACATGTTAATTCATGCATGGTTAGTAGGATGATGAATCTTGACTTAATTCCAAAGTCAAATAAAGATTCATTATCTAAGTCTGAAATATGTGTCCAAGCTAAGCAATCAAGAAAACCATATAAATATGTAAAAAAGACATTTCATTTGATCGAACTCATCCATCGTGATATTTGTGAAATAAACGGAATTAACACTAGAGGAGGCATGGGATATTTTATAATATTTATAGATGATTTTTCTAAGTTTTGCCATATATATTTAATTAAATCCAAAGATGAGGTACTAGATAGATTTAAGATCTATAAGATGGAGGTTGAGAATCAAACTGAGAGATGGATCAAACGACTTCGATCTGATCGTGGAGGAAGGTACTGTTCACTTGAGTTCATAAAATTATGCGAAGATCAAGGAATAATACATGAAACCACATAGCCTTATTCATCTCAATTTAATGGTGTAGCTGAAAGGAAGAATATGACGTTTATCGACATCATAAATTTCATACTTGCCAAATCAGGTCTTCCAAAGAACCTATGGGGTGAAGCACTTCTTTCTTCACGCGTGATCTTAAATAAGGTACCTCATAAAGGATTAGATAAAACACCTTATGAACTAATAAAAGGCAGATTGATAGAGAAATTATTACAACCTTCCATACTTCATAAACATAGCCTTTTTTCCTATGAAAACACCATGTTTCGTTATTACAACTTTATTTGACTCAAACACATGCTTGTAGTTTTGCCTAATCAAAAGAACTCCACTGACAAGATTCTTTTGATTCTTCCTAACATGTGGCACGTGCAAGACGTCTTGGAGTCTTAGAGTCATCCCATATGTGAATTAGATATCCACCATTCCAACTCCATGAACATCAGCCACAGAGGAGTTACCCATCGTGACAGTCATGCCCTTTACTTCCTGGTAAGAGGAAAAGGAAGAGATTAATTCTGATGTGAATAGTAACTCCTCTATCATTCCCAACAATTGGTAGGTACATGTGCAAAATTAATTTCAGATTTAGTCAATACTGATCCATTTTCATCTGAAACCATGTTCTCTTGTCTAGAAGTGAAACCCCATCGTTTGGATGGTCCTCGCCCTTCTTCTCCTGACACTTTTTAGCGAAGTGTCCAGTCTTGCCGCATACATAGCACCCTTTATTGGTGTTGGTATTCTTTTGAATATTAAGGGCTAGCTTGATTGGTTGCTTGCCCAACTTCTTGGCTCTAACTTTGGTTCTCTTGAAATTGTTGAGATTGTCTTCCATCACATTTGCTTGAGTACTATCAAAAGAAGGGTTCTCAGCAAGTTTAAACTTGCTTTTATGTTGTTCTTCTATCTGGATGGCCATTATGACATCATCTACTATCATCACCTTCTTTCTGTGCTTCAAGGTCATTTGGAAGTCTTGCCATTAGAGTGGATACTTGTATCCTTTCATCCACTCAGGATGTCTTTCCGAATGATTTATGCTACCAAGTTTTGAATTTCGACTACTTGGTCTCGAATAGGTTACCATCCACCATCTTGTAGTCAAAGTATTCACCCACGACATACTTTTCCTCACCTTCATTTTGTTTCCCAAACTTCTTTTCAAGTGTTTCCCAAAGTTCTTTGGCCCTCTTGGTGGTGAACAGCAAATCATATAATTCGTCACTTAGGACGCTTAGGATTTGTCCATGACAAAGCTCATCATCTTGCCAAAACTTCTCCGGATCCACACAAGTTGAAGCCTTAAATGTTTCCACAACTGCTTCACTAGCGGTATCAGATTTATTGGCATCCAAATCTTGCTTTTGATTTTCACCAAGAATTACATAAAATATTCCAAGTTGGCGCAATCAAAATTTCATTTTGGTTTGCCAACGTTTGAAATCTTTTCCTTTAAATTTCTCTGACTTTAATGTCTTGTCAACTCCCATGATTGAATGAAATTTAGATGGAGAATACCTCAATTTTTTGTTGAAAAACGCAAAATCTTTTTGTCCTTCTTTAATTGTCCTCATTCTTTTGAAATTTTCCGAAAGAAATGGGACACTTCTCTTCTTCCTCCTAAAAAAAACTTAGAATCAAGATTTTTATGCCTTGATCCAACTTATGAACAAGGTTCACTAAAAAAGTTAAAATTTATGAACCGGCCCATTGTCATCTTCCTTCCTCCTCCCGATCTATTTCTTCATTTCTCCGGCAGTGGGCAGATATTCGCCGGCAGTGGAAGGATCTCCAGGTAGCAGCGTCGCAGAGCTAGACGCGGCAACAGAGGGCGCTGAAGTTTCGTGGTGAAGGCAGATCTCGAGGTGTCCTTGGCTGTGCTGGATTGTCGGGGCACGTGGCAGATCTGACTATGGTGGAGCCAATGGTCGCGGCTTGGCTTCAGGCAGTGGTGGTGGTGGGAGAAGCTCTAACTGGGAAAAATCTGATCTTTCTTTCTCTTTTTTTTCTTTCTTTTTTGCTTCAAGATTGTTTGAACAATGGCTAAAAAAATATATATTAGAAAACCACTACACGTCCGAAACGTGGGGATTGCACTTTCCTTGAAGCAAAATTCTAGCCTTCTAGTGCACATACTCTTTGTGAAAAATCACTCCCGAATTATGACGGACAACTCAAGAGTGCTTAAGATGCACATTAAATAAGCACTCCTTAGAATTAGAATTTTGTGACTCTTATTGCACACAATGACTCAAGAGTGAGAGAGAGAGAGAGAGTGTGTAACACCCGAAAAAAAATCGGTATGCTTACTAAAACTGATTGATTTTAAATAAGAACTTTTGACTCTTGTTTAGATTATGATTTATTATGGCTTGCATTGTGATGTTAAAGAGCACAAAGATAGCTTTCCAACGCCACCAACGGTGTGTAATTTGGAGTTTGGAGTAAAAAGTTATGCTAGTTTAAATTTTGGTATGCGATCATGGTATGCGACCGATCGCCGAGGTAAGCGATTGAATTCGGAAAATATTATTTTTAGGAAACCTAGTTAAAGTAGATATCAAATCCTAACTAATCAAGAATGATTAACTTTAGGACGTCCCTTCTACCTATGGGAAGCTTAGGATTTAAAGATTAGATTTGAAAGAAATCATAAAGGAAAAATATTCTAGATGGTATAAGTATAAGGTATAAACACCCATAAGGGGGTTAACTTATGTTTTATCACACTAGAGAGTTTGTTAATGCCCCAACCTTATTTTTCTCTCCTTCTCCCTTATTCCAGTAACCTTTTCACCCTTCTTCTTCATTCAAACCTCGTCATATATGAAGAAGCGAAAGTCTCGTGCATAGAGAAGAAGAGGAGCTACATTGGACGTGCAGTTTTCGTTCTACAAAGGGGGTAGGATGGTTTTTCCTACTAAGTTTGATTCTAAACTTTTTCTATTTATTCTATGATGAGTTATTTGATTCTATCTCAGTAGTAGAGATTATATGAATGCTTTATTTGTTGAGATATTCTATATTAATTATGATTATGAGTATGATTATCTATATTCGTTGAGTGTTATCTCTTCTAATGCATGCATGATAGTTTTAGATGTGAACATTATTCATCTCTTGATCTTTTGGATGTCAGAAAGTTATATTTTGATTCTGTAAAGGTTCTGGTTTAATTGTACCATATGATTATAGGTTGGGATTCTTAGGTTAAAAGTCTTTATTATACAAAGGAGGTATCTTAAATTAGTTTATGTAATGAAAGATGTATAAAAGCTAATTCCATAACATATAAGGACATATAATAGTCCTAGGAGGGGAGTATTCAATGTTAATAATATTTTATTATCATGATTAATGGTCACTAATACGTAATTAGTATGTATGATTAAGACATGGTTTTGGCCAAAACTATTTCCTGCGCCGACGACCGGCAATATAAAAATCATAAAAAATCACAAAAAAGCAAAAAAATATGCCGTCTTTTGGGTTGGAAACTAGACACATAGGGCTATCTACTTTTAAAATTTCAGACTTAATTTCCTAATGTGCCGACTGTGGGGACAGTCGGAATGGGGCTGTTATCAACAAAATAGTTTACTGTAATTAAAGGATAAGTCACTAGTACCTATTAATACTTAAAAAAAACTAACAAGTAGTTCACAAGACCCTGATTTAGCTAGCCTGGTGGAGCAGTCCATCTTAATTAAATAGGGTTGCAGACTACTCATCCAAAAAAAGTAAATCGGCAACTATAACACGTGCTATATGTAAATAGGAAAAAAATTTACAACCTTTAATAATGGGCATGCACTATCAATAGCATTTTCTCTTCCTCCTTACTATCTCTTGATATTGTTTGATAAGACCTATAAGTCATCAACCATCCATCGTCGCCTTCTTGAAGTGCCATTACCACTTAATTCGGCTACGGTTTTTGAACGTTGACATAGCCATATGACGTATGATTTTAACGTCAGAATAGCATGGACTATTGTGCAAGGAATTGCCCCTTTGCGGAGTTCATGGTCATGAATGTTGTAGCTAGAGCTCTACAGAGAGATCCTAATCTCTCTGGTCACTTCTCATGATGTACTTCCATGATTGTTTCTGTAACACTCGCAAAAATTGGTATGTTTACTAAAACTCTATGTAGGAAGAGTTTTGTGGCCTAATGAGAGTATTGGTCATATGGTGTAAATTGAAAATTTTGTAGGAAAATCACTTGAAAAAAAAATGGTACACGATCGATCGCTAGACATACGCGATTGATCAGGCCAGTTTCATAAACAAAGAGTAAAACAGACGTAATCGATCACTTGATAGAGCGATCGATAGTAAATACTGTGATTTCGTGATTTGAGCAAAACGATCGATCGAAAGTACAAGTTTAACGTGTAATAACGCAACGATCGATCGTTGCACGGGCAGAAACTGAATCTAGAAAGTGTAGTTTTTGAAAAACCTAATCAAGGAAGATATCTGATCCTAACTAATCAATGAAGATTAGGTTTAGGATGTCCCTTCTAACTATGGAGAGCTCTTAATTGGAGGGTTGAGAGATTGAATTGGGAAGGAATCCTAAGGGGAAGATATCATAGTTGGAATAGGCATGAGGTCTATACAAACACAAGAAAGGGGCTGACCTATGTTTTCTTACACTAAAAAGCTTATGAATGCCCCAGCCTTATTTCTCTCTCCTTCTCCCTTGTTCCAGCAACCCTTTCACCTTTCTTCTTCATTCAAACCTTGTCATATTCAAAGGAGTGAAGGTCTCGCTATGTAGAGAAAAGAGGAGCTACATTCGGACATGCAGTTTTTGTACTACAAAGGGGGTAGGATGATTTTTCCTATTAAATTGATTCTAAACTCTTTCAATATATTCTATGATGAATTATTTGATCCTATCTTAGTAATAGAGATTATGTGAATTATTGATTTGTTGAGAGATTCCATATTGAGTATGATTATGAGTATGATTATTGATGTTCCTTGAGTGACATATCTTCTAATGAATGCATGATAGTATTAGATGGGAATATCATACATCTCTTGAATCGTTTGGATGTTAGAAAGTTCTATTTTGATTATGTAAAAATTCTGGTTTAGTTGTACTATATGATTATAGGTTGTGATTCTTGTGTTAAGGTCTTCATTATACAAAAGGGGAGCATCTTAAATTGGTTCATATAACGAAAGGTGTATAAAAGCATTTGATAACTAAATTCTAGAACATATAAGAATCTATAATAATCCTAGGAGGGGAATACTTAAGGTTAATAAGATTCTATTATCATGATTAAGGGTTAATAACACGTAAATAGTATGTATGATTAAGACTTAGGGGTCTTGGCCAAGACTATTTCTTGCACCGACGACCTACAGTATAAAAATAGTAACTAATTGCAGAAAAATAAATGTCAGTGGGGTTTGAAACTAGACTCATAGGGCTATCTTACTGTTAAAATTTCGATGATCGAAAACTAATTTTTACCATATATTTTCACAATCTAACTTCTAAAATTAGTTATACTAATTTAGACAAAGCATAGATTTCAAAATATGCATAAAAATGCATATTAGGATGGGAAACAAACGGGAAAACTATTTTTTTCCTTTTTTAGAAAAAAATTCCACCGATATCTGATATGGAATTCCTTGCGTGCAACTACACCATTTTGTTCTTATCTGTGAAACTGTTGTACTTATTGCAACTAGGGCAACCGATCTTGTTCCTAAGAATGGATGCATAAGTCTTTATGATTTACCACTTTGTTGTTGATGATTATTCGGAGAATCATCTTTAAAGATTATTACGATTGAAAGAATTAAATTAAAACCAAATAAAATACTCCCTCCCTTCAGAAATAGAGGGAGGATTTGAAATCAAGTTTTCAAAGCAGGGTCACGCCAAACCTGCTTTGGGAGGGGTAGCCATGGGATAAAGAGGCATGAAGAGGAGGAAGTTACACAGCAGTTGATCACAAAGAATCGACGGCACGTCTAAGGGGCTGTTTGGATAGTGAAAGAGTAATGAATGTGAAATCAAATTCAGGTGAAAAAATTCATTAACTTTCATGATGAATGTGAAATTCATTTGGATAGTAAAATTCTTAAAATGAATGTAATTGGTCATGTGTTTAGATAGTGAACATGATAAAGTAAGTAAATCCATGCATGACCTCTTTTCTACACTCCCTCCGACATTAGTAATACCATATGATTTTCCCAAATGGATTGATTTTAGTTCAATTTGGAAAACTAAATATTGGTACAAATTTCAGACGGAAGGAGTACTGTTCATGAATCATGATGACGGCAAAATTGTATTTTTGGGTAGAAGGAGTACTATTCATGAATTCATCTGCCACCTGAATTTGTTCTTTCAGGTGAATTTTTTAATTCACCTGAATTTCATCCCACAAACCTATTTCACCCTCTTTCACGTGAAAGAGGGCTGAATTGACAGTGAATTCAGCCCTCTTTCACTATCCAAACAACCCCTAACACAGAAACACTTACTGTTACATGCTTTTGCAACAATCAACACATAGAACAAATGAAAAACCCATGTTTTATTTATTTCACACTGATGATTACATTCAGGGAAGAAAAAAAACAACTAAGACCATTAATAACGTATTGAAAGGAAGAACAGCTAAAATCAAATAGAGACAAAAAAGAAGACAGAAAAAAAAAAGAAGAAGAAGAGAAGACTCATGACTCAAAGATATACAATAAAAACTTAGCTAAGCTACCTCTTGTTTCTAAGGCACAATCTTGTAACCCTTCATCTTGTCAATCCATGACAAGAAGGAGTTGTTTGTGTCTCAGCGCCGCCCACAGATGCTTCCACTTGAACACATCCTCATTACTACAATTGAATGCCTTGTTCCTCGCATACAGATCCACTGCCGCCTATATATGCTGCTTGGCGATCAGGTCGGCGTCCGAAGCATCGGAGAATCCCTCCCAGACAACCCGCGTGCCAGGGAATTTCAGCGGCCAGTTTAGCTTCCGGCATATCGATACGCATAGCGAGCCTATCAGGTTCATCATGCTGTTCGGCGAGATGCCCAGGAGACGTAGAAGACGTGGGTCGCGTCTGTGAGCGGGGCGAGCTTCGCCATGGCATTGTCCTCATCGGATATATCACACTGAATGTGGACGACTGCCGGGTGGTTGGCGGCGGGGGAGGATCTCGGCGAGGCTATTACTGACAATGCCCGTGACGCTGGCCACCAGGCCCACGCTCGGGTAGCACTTGGGCCCATCGTCTTCCTTAAACTTCTTCTGCCAAAACACACACAGCAAACAACCCAAAACAAGAGAATCAGATGAGATGAATTCAACAAAATGGATCAAATTTGAAGAAGAAAATGGAGAACGAAAGGAGAATCTGGAAATGGGTGGATGATGGTACCCCGGCAGCTTCGATCGCTCCAGCCCACCACCAGCTCATTTTGCTATGTTTTTCTTTAGTTCTGTGTTGTATAGCGGTGAGGGAGGGAGGTACGGGGGCAGCGCCGGGCGGCGAAGGAGGGAGTGGGTAGGGTTAAAAAATATCCTTAAACCGTCGGATCTCATCGGACGGATACTGCCTTTTTCCTTTTAGAAAATGGATGGGCCTTCACAGGTGCTTTGGTTTCTAAATTTGGGATGGAAGTGTGAAATGTACGATGTCAGTCTGCTTTTGCCGTAAACCTTTTGTTTGGCCCATCAGGTTCTAAGTGTATTAGGAATGAAATGGGCCACATCTATTTTTTGGTGTTTTGGACAGCATCTGATGAAATAGCCATTCCAGCAAATTGCTGTAGCATCAACATCGGCTTTTTAGGTGGCGATAGTATCATTTATATAGGAAGTAAAAGCTTTTTCTTGGGCAATAGTTATTTGAATAGAGGGAGTACTTGCAAATCATAATGTGCCTCATAGCGTATCAGCTTGTGGCAGGCAGTCTGGATCCGCTGGTGAAGCTTCACCAGCAGATCCGGTTTCAGCAACTCCGTTTGCCCCGTATTGATTGATGGATCCCCCCTGATGAAAATTGCCTGGCACCCGGGCGACCCCCATTGGTATGCGGCTGACGCATGCTACAGAACTTCTCCAAGATGATTGACAGAAATTTCTTGTCAACCATATCTTGGCTCATATCAGTTGGTTTAATTTATTTTCTAATGCAGCCAGGTTTTTTGTACGAAGGAAGTATATTATAAATAGTCTGAATTTATAGAAGTCAAAAAGTGCTCCTAATTTTCATAAAAAACCCTTACCTGCCTTTTGACTCAATGACTGAAGTCGTCGTACATGAAAAAAATTAGAAATGATATAGATAATAGGACTTAAAGATTGAATGACATGAAAACCATTTTTAGTGTAAGGCCTTTCCGTCCTTTAACGGGCGTAAATGACGGAAAAATTTGAAAAGACATTTTACATTATACTTTTAAGCTTAAAGGGCCCGCTAAATAAGGCTGCACCAAAAACCCTGAGCCGACCCAACTCGACATTGATTCGGGTCAGGTTGGGTCGGTTTCAAGATTTAAAAATCTGGTTCTATCTCGGGTTGGGCCGGGTTTGACTTTAAAATACCCAAGTACCGAGATATACAATTTAAATCCCTTATTTTTTAACATATATAAATTTATTATTATTATTATAACTATATAAATTACTTTATTAAATATTTTTATAATTATTTTATTAAAATCTCCGTTCCTATTTTGTGTTCTCAGGTATTGCGGGTTTTATCTCAGGTAGAGTCGGGTTTAAGATTATCAAGTGGGGTCGGGTTTAAGATTATCAAGTCCTATCTCGGGTAAGATTGGGTTTATGATTCCCGGGTCCTATCTCGGGTAGGATCGGGTATAACAAAACCAAACCCTACCCGACTCAAAATGCAGCACTATGCATGGACATACACAAAAACATAAATACCAACTATTCAAGCTTTTCTCGACCTTTGAATAAGGCGAGACATGTATGATTGAGCTTAGCTTGACCAACTTGAGTTCAAGCTTGATCACGAGCCGAGTCGAACTTTCGAATGGGCTTTAGCACACTTACATGTCCGCACCCCAACGGACAATGAAAGTAAAAAATGACAGTGAATAGAGTTTTATGCAATATTCAGATTTTATAAATTATTTTGTGGCAGGTGCAAGATGGGCATGCAGATTTTACCAGTAGATAGACCCGTGAAAAGATGTCCACTGATATTCAGAAAACTTGTTTCTGGAGGCGATGTAAGGGCTATGCTAGTTACAACTTGTCGGATTTGCAAGTACGAAACTCTTTTCACAAAGTTTATATCCAGTACAAAACTAAGCATCATCTGTATGAGCGAAAGAAAAAAAAAACAAGCCTTATCACTGCAAAAGAAACTACACCAGAACTATTAATTAGCTCAATGTTAAAATAATGTTATATCATTAAATTAGCATGCAACATTCTTTGATAAACAAGAGAGCCTTGTTTTGAAGATAATTACAGCAATGAGAAATTTGAACTACGGATATTTGACATGAAAGCCTTCGCATATATTCTACATGCTCATGGCTCTGGACGAGAGGTCAGATTCTCCATCAATTTCACCTTCTGATCCTTCAGCATTTCTCTGCAGAAATAATCAGCAAAATTCTTTTATCGAAAAAAAAAAAGATCAGCAAAATTCATCAATCACTACAAATATTGAAACAACTATGGCCCAAGAAAAAGCTTTAACTTCCTATACGAATGAGACTATCACCACCTAAAAAGCCGATGTTGATGCTATAGCAATGTGCTGGAATGGCTATTTCATCAGATGCAGTCCAAAACACCAAAAAATAGATGTGGCCCATTTCATTCCTAATACACTTAGAATCTGATGGGCCAAACAAAAGGTTTATGGCAAAAGCAGACTGCATCGTACATTTCACACTTCCATCCCAAATTTAGAACCAAGGCACCTGACGTGAGGGCCCATCCATTTCCTCAAATGATCCACCAAATACATTAAAATACTAAGTAAAAAACAAATACCATCCGGTCCCTCGATTTGATTTCGGTGAGGTAGCGATCCAATGCCCCGTCACCACAAAGAATTTTAGCTCCACATCCTGGTGATTCTACAGAACCAACAGACTCCTCATCAACCACAACTGCATCTACCTTGTCTTTTCCCGTTTTAACATCTGGAATCTGAGAGCACAAATGTCAAAAATATAATTTACATTAAATATACAGCATAGCTATCCATGAGCTTAACAAAATTCATACACGAACTTGCCTTCAGAGAGATACTATAAGAGAATGCACTTGGTATCTATTTATTTCGGTTTACCATATGAAAATGTACATGTAGTGTTACGAAATTCTGTTTTCAATGAGAAATGTGATGTCCTCCAATCAAGTTGTCTAGAATTGTACGGATCTAATAACTTACCCACTAATGCAAAGATAGGAACTAAGCTAATATATGTACATGAAATATGAATTCCTAACCACCATCACACCCTATCACAATTGTAAATATCATTAATCATGCTCTACCATTCAATCCAATTATAAACCATCCCTATTATCCAACACCTTCAAATCATCCCACGCCCATCTCTATCAAGTCCTCGTTGGCTTCCTTTCTTTCCCCCAAGGGCATCAGCAGAATACTAGTCACATTTCCCTTGTTAAGTATTAGTGGTCCCCTTAGCATAAGATTAAACCATCTTGAGCTGCTCGCTCAATTTAATATCAATGTGGTGAATCTAAGATCCTTTTTCAAACCTGCTCCCATTTTTAAGTCAAGAGATAGATAAATAGACACATCCCCTTTGCACTGATCGGGGGCGTTCGTAGTGGCTGAGATAAATATAGTTAAGATAAACAACCTACACAAGATCAAATCAATACTTTTGCTTAATGTCATTTACATCTACGACAGATGGATGAGAATATTGAACACAGAACTAGAGCGGAGTGGCTGAAAAGGAGAAGGAATTTTTAAGCCCAGTAAGACAACCAGCAATGTCATACGAGGTAGATTGGGCAAATATGAGAAGCCATATTGATGAGGATGGAAGGTGAAAATATTAAAAAGAGTCACATCTAATAGAACTCTTGACAATAATAAAATAAAAGAATAATTTTCAAAAGGTGATTGAGAAAAATAACTAGAACTCCTTCACGGGCCAAGCACATGAACACACCTCATACATGGCATCAGTTAAAATATTCTCCAGTATAGCTCGTAAGCCTCGTGCACCAGTATTTTTAGCCATTGCTTTCTTTGCAATAAGTCTCAAAGCAGGATCAGTAAAATGTAACTTAACCTGAAAAAGAGAAAGATAAATGGTATGGAAAACCATTGAGTTCACAAAAGGAGCTGTACGATCACAGAACAACAAAACACAACTCACATTATTCATGCTAAACATTTTCTGGTATTGCTTTCCTAAAGCATTTTTTGGCTCCATGAGAACCTGTTTATAAAGAAAAAATTAAATTCTCGGAGGGTGTTGTAAGCCAAAAAATTGTGTAAAACTTTTTCTTTCAACATGAAAACAAGCATGCTTTGAAGTATAGCTGTGAGAAACTTCGCCAACAAAGAAACAACAAAACAGATTCAGGGGATCACCTGAACAAGTTGATTCTCCTTAAGAGCGGCTAGGCTAACAAGGACAGGAAAACGTCCAACAAATTCTGGTATAAGGCCATATGCAATCAGATCACCACTTTCAACCTGCGTATAAAGCATGTAACTTCAGACCAGACTAAAAAAACTGATAAGCTAGTGATGAAAGACTATAGTTCTCCATAAACCCTGGTTATTGGTAAGAAATTGTTTTTCTAATAAGGTTGCCAGTCATCTTCCAGCAACAGATATACATTGCCATATACTCACATTTTCCAGTAATAATGAGGTCACTGAAGAACTCGTTGGTCCACTGGTCCTCATGTTTGCCCGTACTGGTGCACCAAAACCAATAGAAGAATCTTGTCGTCTATAACATAGTCCGGAGTCAAACTTTAGGGTGAAATACAAACTCTCCAACAATATCACTAGGCAAAGTATAATTTTTTCTAGACTACAGTTAACACCTTTCTGAAATGGTTTTTTCCAAGTCAACAAAAGCACCACCACAAATAAACAGAATATCTTTTGTATCAATCTGCAACCAGGTGAATAGAGGTTAAAGAGAGAGCTATCATTTCAAACAACATAAAATGGTGGAAGACTGGTAGTGGATAGATACTGTTAAAGCTCATCTCAATTGAGATATCGACAAATAAGAACTAAAAAGCTTGAATAAGAAATACAAGGAGAATACTAATCATAGACCAACCTGTATGTTATCGCCACGTGGATGCTTTCGGGCTCCCTTCTCAGGAACATTTACTATCTGAATCACCGATTCACATCCAAAAACAAGGGATTCACTTATAAACAATTTGAAACCCAAAGATTCAAAGACAAATAGAGTTGTTTCTATATTCCAAAAAAAGAGATTTAATTGTCACTTTTCTAGATAATGAATACTCCCACAATCCAAAAAATCTTGGCAGCATGTCAAAATGAGTTAAATATGTTGGCCTGTAGGGCCCACATCGTTTCAAAGCTTCAAGCCTCCACTTACCCCTGCAATGCACATGCATGAGGTTCTATTGGCTATAGGGCAAATCCAGTCATTTAATTCTCGATCCGTAATTTTTCTAATGCAGTCAGGTTTTTTTGGATGGATGGAGTATATGAGGTACCGATTATAAAAATTAAACACTGTCATAAACGTTGTTGTTAAAAATCATATCTGATCATAAAAGTCAACAAACCGGTTAAGTTCTATTATCCACTAGTGCCATAAAAAACAAATAGAAATAGATTACTCATTTGCAGTGCTTATGAACTCACAGTTCCTTCAAGCATTTTCAGCAATGCCTGTTGAACGCCTTCCCCAGACACATCTCTACTTATATTTAAGCTTTCAGCCTGCGAATAAAAATCAAATGACAGATACAAAGATATTTTATGCTGCAACTGAATGTATTATAATCTAAATGTGCAAGCTATAAATGGATGACCTTTTTAGTTATCTTGTCAACTTCGTCAATGTAGACAATGCCTTGCTGAGCTGCTGCAACATTAAAATCTGCAACCTAAATGGACGACATATTAAACAAAAGAGTTAATGTTGCAAAAACAAAATCAGATAATAGAACAATTGCTTGAAGCCACAAAGAAGAAAAATTAAACAATATATTCACATATACTAAGAGCTTACAAGCAAATTTACATAAGAGAATTAATACCAAGAGCTTACAGGCAAATGTACATGAGAGAATTAAGTGTTAAGGTATAAAACGAACAGTGCAAGTAAATGATGCAGACCACACAGCTTAAAATACTTGCCAAGAGACATCAAAGGAGGACCGCAAGAAAAATTAATTATGTCATTGTAATGTATATGTATGAAGTTAACCTAGTACATATGAATGTAATGGACAAGGTTAAGTAGATTAAAAACTTAATCAGTAACTTTTTCTAGTATATGTTATTTTTTTTTGAATGTTGGTAGATGTTAATTCGAATGAAAACTTAATCAGTAACTTTTCTGGTATAAGTTTTTATTTAATGTTGGTATATGATAATTGAATTAACAACAGTTGAGTAGCTGTAACATGTTTAATATACACATGTTAGTTCTTTCAGACAGTAAAGGTCCAAGGTAGATGCTGCAAAAATATCAAACGTGTTATACTGTTAGTCTATAAAACTGTATCTAAACAAGATTCAAGTCGTAGTATTCTTTCACTATTGCACCTTATTTTTTACTTAGTTAATATGTATCATCATCATCATACGCCTTATCGCAGCTATCTGGGGTAGGCGCCATGGATTATATACCACATTTGACTCTTATCGGAATCAAAATGGTCCAAAATCCATACAAAGAAACATAGTGGCAAGTTTTTACGCCAGATGCCGTTCCTGACGCAACCCTTTGAAGACATGCTGCAACTTAGTTAATATGTATATTTTCCTTAATTGTAACATGTTGCAAATTTAAAATTTGAAAGAAACACATACAAATAAAACTGTATAAAAAGTCATCTGTGAAATTTCATCATCCAGAGAAAAAGTTATCGGTACAAACTAGTTAGGATGAAAAGAATTGTTCATACAACAACGCTGGTCACTGAGATTGGGTTGGATTAGAGTAGCCAATTAACCCCACCAAGAGGCGTTACAGAGAAGACACTTCTTCAACTATAATCCAGCAGCTTTGAAATCATCTTTTATTACTTTCGCTAAATGTAATAACTTTTTTCCTTTTTGAAACTTTAAATTTAAAAGACAAAGGGCTTTGACCCTAGCATCTCCTATATTACAATAAAAGGTTTACACTGGTCAATAATAACATTCGACCCAGTGGACGTACAATCAATGACAAAGAAACTAGGACAGAAATGCAACATCATCATCATCATCATACGCCTTATCCCAATCTGGGGACAACGGCATGGATTATATACTGCGTTTGACTCTTATCGGAATCAAAATGGTACAAAATCCATACAAACAAACATAATGGCAAAGTTTTTATGCCGGATGCCCTAAATGACGCAACCCTCTAAAGAGGGGACAATGATAAGAACATCATATTCATCATACACCTTTCCAAATATGTGGATTGGCTTCATGACATGATGGTTGCACATGAAATATCAATATAGCCATCTTCCATCACAAAACTGGTAACAATGAAAACCAGTATGCTTTTACATGACAGCATGCCACTTTCCCAATTTATCTGCCAATTAAGTTAGGTAACTGCTCCTTTCAAATTTTAAAATCATGGCACACCCTTCCCTTAATGGCATCCCACATTAAATGCATGCCTAACTCACTTTCCTCCTTTAATTCTGATCGTAAATCAATTAAATCAATTACCTGCTTTCCAAATAAAATCCAGCGCCCATTCCAATTTTAAGTTAATTTCAAAAGAGAACTTTCCTCCTTTCTAATTTGAATTCAATTTCAAATCAAAAGACTAGTAACTAAAAACGACATGCTTTCTAAAATTACCTGGCGCCCAAAAACTTTTGAATTCAACTGCACTTTCGACTTGTGGTAACTTCCAAATTTACTCCAATCTTATCTAGGAAACTACTTTGAATTAGTCAACTCTTTGGATTAGGAACTTATTAACCAGAAAGATCAACACTAACGTTTCACCCCACACTTCCCTAGTTCTGTGCTCAGACCCTGTGTGTCCTGGCTAAACCGGACACTCTCCGAATCACAATTCTATTACAACTAGGAAAATGTCACACAACACTAAATCAAATCATTCAAAGAAATTAAATTTGAAATTCACTTTCCTAATTTAGATCGACCAAGATAAAATAGAGTAATCCATACCGTGAGTAACTTGTACAATATAGATTCTACATCTTCTCCAACATAACCTGCCTGTAAATGCAGCATAAACCATCATCAATTTGATTTTTTTACAACGGAAGTTGAAGAATGAAAAGAGTTGTATGTAGTAACATCGATCACAATACACAAGAGTTAATTCAGGAAAATATAAGCAAAACAAAACATACTTTATTAAAACATCATTACTGAATCATAAAGTATACTGAATCTAGATTAATTCGTTTCAAGCCACCAATAGTTTGAATTAATAAACTAAACGTATGAACCCCCCCTACAAAAGATGCCTTACACACTCTTGAAAGAACCAATGTGACTATTAAAAGGAGCAACTAAAAAAATGGTGACCAAGATAATGATAGTTATAGCACCATTTCATATCTGGATGTGACTTAAATGTTGTTCATTAAATTATTAAACCCCATCTAGAGGCATCATGGGGACGGCCTGGAACATCCGCAATCCACACGCTGCTGTGGAATCAAATAAATGCATAGAATGTATAAAAATATAGGAGAAAGCGCAAGGGAAAGATATAAACTTGCCTGTGTCAATGTTGTTGCATCAGCAATGACGAAAGGTACGTTTACAAATCGAGCTAATGTTTTTGCAAGTAAAGTCTTCCCTGTCCTTACAGACAACAGGATAATGTGTAAGCCAAGCATAATCATCATATTTAACAACTTTATTACTTCATCAATCCCATCTTTTGCACAGTTAATATAAGAAGCACCTACGACATAACATATGGAACTTAAGAAACATGTGCATATGAGAGAAAGAGAGAGAAGAGGGTGGCTATCAAATTCATGAGAAAATAATTGGCCATGCAGTAAAAAACAGTGTGTAAAAGGAACAAACTTGCCCTCTTGGAAAAAAGTCACGGTATGTATGCTGATGAGGATAGTAAACTAGAACCATTCTTTTAACAAAGTCGTCACATATATTCCCTTTTCTGGGAGGAACCATGGAAGGGAAAATCAATTAAACCAGTCACTTTGCTATCCACTCATATATACTTTAGGATCTCTCTCATTCAACAAAGGTATATTAAATATACCAGAAAAAAGTGTTCCATTGTAGAGCAGCAATTTGAATCAACTACATGCCCGAGAATATTTACTATGAAGTTAAGGCATGTCGCTCAAAGCCACTGCAGTTAAAGGACACAATGTACTTCATCACTATGCAGCACATAATATACAATGCTTGAAAAAGTCAGCGATACCTGAGCCAGTGGGACCCATCAAAAGTACATTGCTTTTCTCAAGCTCCACTGAATCATTATCGTCATTATCCATCTCAGGTTTTTCTGAATCTGTTTCAGATCTGAAATTTTATTTTGCACAAACTTCAATAATTTAAAACATAAGCAACAAGTTCTCCATAAAATAAAACATAGCAAACTTAAAAAACAAGTACTGGTGACTCAGCATATAATTTATGCATGATGAAAAAGTACTACAATAAATCTTGAATTTAACACTTACCCTTTTTGGAAAGAACCATGATGAATCCTCTTATAGTGATTATATACAGCAACTGACAATATCTGCACATGGCAAAAACGATAGAAATCTTAATGCCATGTCTAAAGGAGAAAATGCCCTCTGAGTGAACGTCATACACAGGAGGAAAGAATTTAGCATGACAGTGAAAGATAGCTTCACATGCACCTATTCACTGCAAAAAGACATAATTAGTGGTTTTACAGAAAAAACATCATTAATTCCAACCATCCTATTGTAAAAGTCCTAAAAGTAAAGCTCAAAAGTGTTTAAAGAGCAAATTAGAAGTGAAAATTGCAAGAAAAAGAATAAACAACATAATTTCAGATTATTCCATCTTTTTCAACAATATCTACATCTTAAAAACAGAGCAAAGAAATGAACACTTCCATCTGTCATTGTTTGTCTTTGGATGGAACAAAGTTCACATACAAAAACTTTTCTCCCTTTTGTATCATAAGTTATAATGGAAGCTCTGAGTGAGCACCAGCAGAAAGCCCATACCATCCACTCCAAACCACATTAATGTCATTGTTACTAGCTTAACCTCTATCCTAAAAATACTCGCCGTCATTTGATTGGCTCGCACGTAGAAGCAGCAGCCAGGGGCAGCCAAACACAACTTTAGATCACTAAATAAAATAGTATCAATGCCAGAATCCCACAGTTATATGTCAAAGGATAGAATTCGCAATAACTCCCTTTTGCATCAAACCAATCATCCACAATTTCAATTTGCAATTACAAGATTTTTGCCATTCAAAATCAAACAATTACCTTCTTTGCGCGCTCTTGTCCAATGACAAACTTATCCAATCCTTTGCAGATCTCCTTTGGCGTCGGCAAATCCTTCCCCAAATTCGACCCGCCCCACCCCTCTTTCTCCCCACCATCCGCCCCTCCCCCTCCGCCGCCCCCATTCCCCGGGCCCGCCGCTCTCACCACGTTCAAATTCGGTGCAAACGGTGGCCCAGGCGGCATCTGCACCGCCAGCCCATTCCCATTCGGCGGCCAATTCTCCGGCGGCTCGCCTCCCGCATACGACGATCTGAACGTCTTATAAAACGATGCCCTCAGCCGCGTCGCGGAGTCCTCCGAACCGGCCCCGTCGCCGCCATCCAGGTTGCGAGGCGCGCGATTAACACGACCGATCTCGACGAATGTCCCCTGGAGGGGGATCATCTGGTTCGGCCTGAAATAGAACGCAGTCTTGCAATTCGGACAGAGGTTCACCGCCTGAAACGGACCGGCGGGGCCGGGCACCGGCCGGAGGGGGTCGGTGGGCGGCGGCTGGCGGCTGGCGAAGAGGAGGTCGATGTGCTGCGAACATCGCGGACAATTCGCCTCCGCCCGGATCCTCCGGGGCAGCTGCTGGGAAATCTCGTCGGAAGGCGGCCCACCTCCAGCGCCGACGCCGCCGCCGTCCCATTTGTAGCGCTCCTGGAGGCCGCGGAGGAAGTCGCGGCGGCGGAGGTGGTGGACGGCGGGGCAGCAGAAGCCGGCGTGGGTGGAGATGGCGGAGCTCTGCCGGAAGGCGGATCGGGATCGGGCGGAGCGGGCGGCGGCGTCGGCGAGCTTCCGCCACCGGAAGAATCCGGACATCGTGTTCACCCCCTGTCTGTCTGTCCGAATAGGAATCCAAATTGAAGCGAGGAGTGATGGTGGAAGATTGAGGAGCAAGTGCTGGTTTTTTTTATCTGCCCAGTTCTAGAGAGAGAAACAAGAGAGAGATAACGTCGGAAGTGTGACGCGGGTTAGAGAGAGAAACTAGAGATAGAATTTGGTGAAAGTGGGGAGTTCAGACAGTTCAGGCTCTGGAGTGGGGTCCAGTACAGTTTGAACAGTGGAGCCGTATATTGTACGTAGTACATCTGTACGTGAATATGAGAGACCCATTGGTATTCGGGTACGTAGATATGCATTGTGCACCGTCGATCTTGGGTGTGATGGAGGATAACCTGGTGCGCATCGTCTAGGCGAACGAAAAATGGTTTCATGTAAGGCAGTGTGGGTTGTCGGTTTTTTTTTCTACAAAAGCCCACACCCCCCCCCACACACACATCCAAGAACTCCTCCATGTTATGAGGCTACTACTCTTCTATATTACTAGAGGTTACTACCACTTGCACTATGCAAATCGGGTGTACGAGTTGTTGGTTAGAACCTTTAGTGATGTAGTGATGTAGAGTCATGGGTTTTTGGTTAGGCTTTGAAGTGAGCCATGCAAAGATGATGATGGTGACTGGTAAGTGCAGGAGCTGGGAGAAGATGCATTAGTTTGATTGTTGTTGCATAATACTTGTGGTACTCCTTCGTCCAATAAAGCTCGTCTGTATTACAAAATGAGTGAATTTTATTACTCTATCAGGTCACTTTAAATTGAGATAATTACAAAAAAAATATGTACCAAAATTAGATGGTAGCATTCATCTAACCTCCGGCGAGGCAAGCATGGGGATTTTTGGCAAAGTGAAAAAAGGGCTCCCTAGCATAGTTTAACACTCGCTCGGTGAGCTCGGAAACGGTAGCTCGCCCCTAACCAAAAAGTTTTTATTATAGGCCCCACACCTGAATAAAATAACTATTTAAGGTGACAGTCTCAATTAAAAGTGACTCTAAGGAATAGTGATGTAAATTTTAATATAATACTCGCAAGCGCACGAATCTAATGCAGAATAATGGCTACGAGGTCGATCCCTCAGAGACTTAGTAAGATATTCAACCTAATTCTAAGAGTATATAACAAGCAACAATAAAATGAAAAGTTTTAATTTTTACTTTCTAATTAAGCAATCAGATGTTCAACTAAACTTAAAACACAGAAATTGGCTAAATAAAAGATAAAATAATAAAAAACCTGTTTTCTGCTTTCAGTCCGTCTGTAATCCCGCCCTGCTTTCCTCTTCCCTCCACCTTCTACAACAATCTCTCGATTGCACGCCTCAACCGATCTGCTCTTTCTCTCGAATAGAACAGACAGTCCCCAATTCCAGCCAAATCCTCGCCAGTTATGTCGCTCGACAATTCAGTCCGTCTCAGCCAGGTCCTTTGTTTTCTCAAACCAGCAATCCCCTTCTCACGAGCAGCACAATCTCTCGACTGCACCACTGTTCTGTCCCAGCCAGTACTTCAGAATAGATCTGGCCTCCCCTCTCCTTTCCTGCCCAGCCAGTATCCCCTCTACTCTACCTCTCGACAGAGCATCCGCCACCACCGACCTCTCCTCCTTCCTCCACAGCACAGACGGCTCTCTCCCATCTGCACAACACAGTACCCAACCGCCCCCTTCGAACAAACCTCCAACAACCTCTCTCGATCTCTCGATAGAGCCGCTACCACCGTCTTCTCAGAGCAGCAAAACTCTGTCTTTTATATAGTCGGCAAGTCGATTTTTTTCTTTTCAAATCACCCCTTTTCGAACAGACAGAGCCCCTTTTTGAACCCACCGAACAGCCCCTCCTCCAATCCACCACAAACTTCTTCTCTTTTTTTTCCACAGCACGGCCGGCGACCCTCTTCCACAGACAGACAGCGCCACAGACAGCACCCAACGCTCTGTTTTTTATATGGACTGCTTCTCAACAATTTTCCATATTACAACCACCCAAATCGGTCCTTACCAGGTCCAATTTCAGAACAGGAAAATCCTCCAGCTGGTTGCCTTCTAAATCATACAGCTTCCATTTGAAATAGGTCTACAAATTGTCTTTCCTGATTCGGCCTTCTCTATTTCAAAATCTTTCCATATCGACTTCTGTTCACGCCGGAATTTTCTCCGTCGCCGGTGCTCCGTCGTCTCAATCTGCCGCCACCATAGCCTCGCCGCCAAGTCGCCGGAAGCATGACCCACCGCCCATGGCCGCCTTCCTTTCGCCGTCGTCTCCCTCCGGTGCTCATCGCTCGAGCAGATGCTCTGCTCTGGGTAACGCCCGAGCCATCGGGCTCGGGTTGCTGTTTTTGTTTTCTTTTTTTTATTTAACCCGAACCGAACCCTTGGATACCTAAACCGGTTCAGTTCCGAACCTTTTTCTCTTTTTTTTTTCTTTTATTGGGTTAAAACCTGTCGTACCAACCACGTCCGTCGGATCTTCAATCTCTTCACATGAGCTGATTAACGCGTTTCACATTCGGCGATCTGATTTGGAGCTCTAAAGCCTGCATAAATAAATTGTAATTAGACGCACAATAAAACATAAATCTGTTAAATCCAATTAATGCATCTAAATAACTCAATTAAGCGTGTAATTACCAAACTCCTAATTATTCACTTAACACAGATAAACATTAATTATCTTTACTTTAACTAAAAATACGACTAACATATAGGTAGAAAGGCATATAAAAATGTGTATATTTTGTATATATCAAATACCCCCAAACCTACATTTTGCTAGTCCTCGAGCAAAACAAAACAAAACAAAACAAAGAAATCTAACTAATCCACTTTCGCAGGAAATCGCGATTGCATTTAGCGTATGCAACAAGCCTTTTAAACCCCCAGGTGTCCCTGGCTAGACGAGTGAAGTCTCGTGAGGGTTTGCAGCCATGCTACCCACAAACATGTACTTATGAAATAAGCCTATTTAATCTAAGTGTAAAAAGAAAAATAGAAAATCACTACAAAATAAACAATCCTAATATCCATTCGAATGCAAACTGCAATGCTTAAGAAAATCAACCACATGTACTTAGATTTATAATCAACTGGAATATAGAAGCCCTCAAGTAAGTGGTTTTATTCTACACCTTCATCTTGGAAGCTTCTGCTCAATATGATATAGCATGATACTTTATATGGTAAAAGTGTAGAACATTGTAGTAATACATTTTAAATCTCTGTTTTATACAGATCCAGTGTGACCCATTAACCCAAGAACATCAGAATCAACACAGTCGTCGTAATCTTTAGGTTCATGATAGCACAGATCTGCGCGCCTCCTTGGGGTCCAACATTCTAGATTTGAGAGGATAATACACCATAGATTTTTTTTTTCCGCTAGGTCTGTGTAAGGCCTGACTTCAAGATGCTTAGGTTTAGCAATGACTCAGGCCAATGACTCCCAGCCAGTTGGCTTAGGGCATTAGGTTTTAAGTAGACCGCTTCGGGCCCGAGCATCAGCCTAAGTTAATCCTATAATAGTCAAGCAGCCCCTTTCTTTTATTTTATTTTTTCTTTATTTTTTCATTTTTCTTTTCAGCATTCATATTTTCAGCAATCTTTGTTCCGTCCAGGCTGTATTATACTCTCAACCTATTTTCGGTTCCAATCCCTTGCCATAGCCAAGTAAATTGTCTATCATGATCTTTTAAGCTCAACAGACAACCACATATCATCCAATGACTCTGACTAAAGACATCCCACTGAAAATTAGCATTCAACAAATCTCTAGACGGTATTACTTTATGTAACTAGTGTGTGTGAGTGAGTTTTATTAGCTCAAGCACATGTTCCAAGAGGACTGTAACAGAAAGATATTGCTCAGTTAAGTTCTCTATCCTCCAGTATACTTACTCACACTTCCAATGCAAATTAATATCTTAAAAATTGAAGTATGCATCATAAAGGGATAAACTATCAAAACCTAAGAAAAATACTAACAAACGACTTAAAACTAAGTAAATTTTTATGGTTTTTTTTTCATTTTTTTTTAAGTTTTTAATTTTTTAATTTTTTTTAAATAATAGAAACCAAAGGAATACTACTTTTCTTTTCTACACCCCCAAACCTAAACGAAACATTGCCCTCAATGTTTACCAAAATAAATATCACAATGACGAGTAAAAGAAAAGGAGTGTAAGGAAAGAAATCACCTAAATGGAGATGCCTCATGGTAGATGTAGAGCATTGAAACACACAAACTAAGAATGAGGAGTAAGTACAAAATATGGATAAAAAAATACACCCCCAAACCTAGATTGTAGCATCCCCACACATGTATCAACAACCTAAATATTAAACAAATAAAAAGCTATCAAGAACCAAAAATTTGGGTTGCCTCCCAAGAGCGCTAAGTTTTACGTCTTCAGCCAGACGTAACCAAAAATCATGCAGGAGTATTAGGTTCATCCAAATCTAGAACAATCTCATCCCTTTCAGTAAAACCCTCTAAATATGGTTTCAATCTTTGCCCATTAACTTTGAAAATAGTTCCATCTTTAGGGTTTTGAATGTCAACCGCTCCATGGGGAAATACTTTGTGCACAATGAAAGGTCCAGACCATCAGGAACGGAGCTTTCGTGGGAAGAGATGTAACCTGGAGTTATAGAGCAAAACTTTTTGACCGGGCTCAAATGACTTCCTCAGGATTGACTGATCATGAAAAACTTTGGTCCTCGCTTTGTAAATCTTCGCATTCTCATAAGCCTCATTACGAATTTCGTCTAATTCATTGAGCTGCAATTTGCGAAGTGTTTCAGCCTTGTCCATATCGAAATTAAAAGTTTTAATGGCCCAGTAAGCACGATGTTCTAATTCCACAGGTAAATGACAAGGTTTTCCAAATATAAGTCTATAGGGAGACATTCCAATTGGTGTCTTAAATGTAGTACGGTAAGCCCACAATGCATCATTTAATCTTTCAGACCAATCCTTTCGGTCGGGACGAACCGTTTTCTCAAGAATGCGTTTAATTTCCCTATTTGAAACTTCTACTTGTCCACAAGTCTGCGGATGATATGGAGTTGAAATTTTATGAGTAATGGAGTACCGTTTCAGAAGTGATTCAAAAGCTTTATTGCAAAAATGTGTACCAACATCACTTATAATTGCACGAGGGGTTCCAAAACGAGAAAATATGTTTTCTTTCAAGAACCGAACCACTACTTTGTGATCATTTGTTTTGCAGGGAATGGCCTCAACCCATTTGGAAACATAATCTACTGCAACAAGGATATAGAGATAACCAAACGATGGAGGAAATGGGCCAATGAAGTCAATACCCCAAACATCAAAAAGTTCAACAATCAGAATGTTGGTAAGGGGCATCATGGACCTACGTGATAGTGTACCCATACGTTGGCATCTGTCACATTTTGTGCAAAATTCATGAGTATCTTTGAATAAAGTAGGCCAATAGAAACCACTTTGTAAAATTTTTGCAGCAGTCTTTTTCGCACCGAAATGGCCACCACATGCATGAGCATGGCAAAAAGAAATGATACTATCAACCTCATGCTCCGGCACACATCTCCTAATGATTTGATCTGGGCAATACTTGAACAGGTATGGATCATCCCAGAAAAAATGCTTAACCTCGGCGAAGAATTTGGATTTATCTTGTTTTGTCCAATGTTCAGGAAGTTGAGTTGTGACAAGATAATTAACAATATCAGCATACCAAGGCAATTGAGAGACAACAAAAAGTTGTTCATCAGGGTATGACTCATTCAAAGGTAAGGGTTCCTCAGCAGACTCGTCAATAAGTCTAGACAAGTGATCAGCAACAACATTTTCAGAACCTTTCTTGTCTCTTATCTCAATATCAAATTCTTGAAGTAATAGGACCCAACGAATTAAACGAGGTTTAGTGTCTTTCTTTGAAAGAAGATATTTCAAAGCTGCATGATCTGAAAACACTACGAACTTGGATCCTAAGAGATATGATCGGAACTTGTCTAAAGCAAAAACTACAGCCAACAACTCTTTTTCTGTAGTAGAATAATTGAGCTGAGCATCATTGAGAGTTCTACTTGCATAATAGATGACATGGGGTATCTTATTCACCCACTGCCCCAAGACAGCTCCAACCGCATAATCGGATGCATCACACATAAGCTCAAAAGGTAAATTCCAGTCCAGTGGTTGGATGATGGGTGCGGATGTGAGAAATTGCTTGAGTTGATCAAACGCTTTAGAACAATCATCATCAAAGACAAAAGGAGTTTCTTTGGCAAGCAAATTGCACAAAGGTCTTGAAATTTTGCTAAAGTCTTTGATGAATCTTCTATAGAACCCAGCATGGCCAAGAAAAGATCAAATCTCCTTCACCGATTTTGGTGGAGGCAGACTTGAAATTACGTCAACTTTGGCCCTATCAACTGCAATTCCTTTATTAGAAATAACATGCCCTAGAACTATCCCTTGACGAACCATAAAGTGACATTTCTCCCAATTTAGCACAAGATTTGTTTCTTTACACCTTGCCAAGACAAGAGACAAGTGGTGTAAATATTCATTGAAAGAAGATCCAAATACCGAGAAGTCATCCATGAAAATTTCAAGAAATCGCTCAACCATATCTGAAAATATGCTCATCATGCACCGCTGGAATGTGGCGGGTGCATTACACAACCCAAATGGCATGCGGCGATAGGCATATGTTCCAAAAGGACAAGTGAATGTGGTCTTTTCTTGATCTTCTGGAGCAATGGGAATTTGATTGTAGCCTGAATAGCCATCTAAAAAGCAATAGTGGCTATGACCAGCAAGTCTCTCAAGCATCTGATCAATGAATGGCAAAGGAAAGTGATCTTTCCTTGTGACCGAGTTCAATTTTCTATAGTCAATACAAACCCGCCACCCAGTGGTCATTCGGGTGGGGACTAATTCATTATTATCATTTTTGACTACTGTGATTCCTGACTTCTTAGGAACAACCTGAACTGGGCTGACCCAAGTACTATCTGATATGGGGTAAATGATGCCAACATCTAACAATTTTAGCACCTCGGTTCTGACGACCTCCTTCATATTAGGGTTAAGTCTGCGTTGCATTTCACGGGAAGATTTTGCATGCTCCTCAAGGTAAATGTGATGCATACACAGAGCAGGACTTATACCCTTAATGTCTGCTATTGTCCACCCCAAAGCTGTCTTATGTTCGTGAAGAACAGCAAGCAACTTGCCTTCCTGTTCTAAATTAAGGTCTGAAGAGATGATAACAGGCAAGGTATCAGAAGAACCTAAAAACGCATATTTAAGTGTTTCTGGTAATGGTTTTAGGTCAAGTTGGGGTGGTTTTTCAATAGATGGGACAAGTTTAGACTCGGGAACTGGAAGAGGTTCCACCCTGGCTGTCCATTTGGTTGGGTCCAATATAGGGGTAGAGTCAAGCAATGCATTGACGTCTCTAATGGACCCTTCGATGTCAAAGTCTAAGCCAAAATGAGTTAAACATGTCTGGAGGGGGTCATCATTTAAAACAGTTTGTAGAGATTCTTCTACTAAACTTTCAATCATATTCACTGTATAAGAATCATCTGACTCTGGGGGTTGTTGTCTAGCATTAAAGACATTGAGTTTGACCTTTAAATTGCCAAAAGACAACTTCATAACCTCATTTCTACAATTTATTATGGCATTGGATGTGGCTAAGAATGGCCTTCCCAAAATCACAGGAATCTGACTACCAGGATTCTGCACAGGTTGGGTATCCAAGAAAAAAAAGTCTACTGGGAAGTAAAATTTATCCACATGAACCAGAACATCCTCAATAACACCGCGTGGGACTTTAACTGATCTGTCTGCAAGTTGCAGTGTTATGGTAGTCGGTTTCAACTCTCCTAATCCAAGTTGCTCATAAATAGAGAATGGTAGCAAATTTACACTAGCTCCTAAGTCCAACAATGCCCTCTCCACAGTATGGTCTCCTATAACGCATGAAATTATGGGACATCCTGGATCTTTGAACTTAGGAGGACTGTTAAGCTTAAGAATGGAGCTAACTTGTTCAGTGAGAAATACTTTCTTGTGTACATTCAATTTTCTTTTTTGGGTACACATGTCTTTTAAGAATCTTGCATAAGCGGGAACTTGCTTAATAGCATCGAGCAATGGAATATTGATTTGCACTTTCTTAAAAATTTCTATTGTCTCATCAAGTTTATTCCCTTGAGATGTTTTTGCAAGTCTTTGGGGAAAGGGTGCCTTGGGTATATAGGGTGGCATAAGGCTAGACTCAGGACATGAAGAAGCTTCTAGGCTCTTCTTCGATGTAACAAGACTCATCTCTGGTCTAGTAGTGCTCTCTTGTTCCTCACCCTTTCTAGCAGTTGTTTCTATGGCAGTCTTAGGTGGTTCAACATTGTTGTCAATCTGTTTGCCACTCCTAAGTGTAGTTATGGCTTTAACTTGCGCTGGAGATTGGTCTTGACAAGAATTAGATCCCACTTCAAATTGTCCTTTGGGATTTGCTATAGGTTGACTAGGGAACCTACCTTTTTCCCTCTCATTTAATGCAGAAGCCAATTGACCCATTTGAAGTTCCAGCTTCGCAATTGCTTGCGAGTTGGCATGTAAAGAATGTTGGGTATCTTTTTGAAAGTGTATAGAGCTTTGCATGAACAAATTCAAAGTATCCTCAAGAGATGGTTTCTTGGGATGTGTAGGGAATGTTTGAACTTGTTGAGGGTAAGACTGATTAGGAGGGTACCCTGGTGGTCCTCCTTGATGCGGTCCTTTGGACCATGAAAAATTGGGATGCCTAGCCCAACCTGGGTTATAAGTTTCCGAATATGGGTTATTGCCAGGTCGAGGAAAGGCATTTATAGCATTAGCCTGATCACTATTGTATTCCACTCCAGAGGTGTTAGAAGGACAGTTTTGTGTGACATGGGAGGGGTTAGAACAAATAGCACACACATTGACATGTGATGGCATTTGGGGCCCACCAGCAGACATCAACGCATCAAAGCGTTGTGTCAGGCTGTCGATCTTGGAAATCAAATGTGCATTATTGTCTACCTCATATACGCCTCCTTTCTTTTGAAAAGGAAACGTTCTGTCAACTCTACTTGAGCAATCCCATTGCTGAGAATTCTCGCATAGAGTCTCAATAAAATCCCATGCTTCTTCTGCACTCTTCATCATAACTGACCCACCCACTAGCGGCATCAACCATTTGACGGTTCTGAGGTGTTAACCCGTCATAGAAGAATTGAACTTGTTGCCACTTTAAAAACCCATGGTGTGGACATTTAAGGAGCAAATTCTTCCATCTTTCCCAACACTCATAAAAGTGTTCACCCCTCCTTCTGCATGAAATTTGTAATTTCTCTACGAAGGGCATGAGTTTTATGAACCGGGAAGAATTTGTTCAAGAATTTTTCAGCTAACCCAACTCCTAAGTGTTCCAACTTCTAAAGAGTTCAACCATGCTTTCGCTTTTTCTTTCAAAGAAAAGGGAAAGAGGCGCAACCTAACAGATTTATCAGAGAAATTTTGGAATTTAAATGTAGCACAAATGTCAAGGAACTCTTTAACATGATTATAGGGATCTTCTTTATTGGAACCATAGAATGTGGGCAAAAGTTGCATCACCCCTAGTTTCAACTCAAAGTGGTGTGCTGTGGTGAGCGGCAACACTATGCAGGAAGGTGAGTTGAATTGAATGGGGGATGAATAATCTTTTAGTGTCTTCCTCACATTCTCATTTTCCATGTTACCTACTTGATTTGTAATATCCATTGTATGTTTGAGTCTTGCTTTAAAAGTTCTTTCAATTTCTAGGTCAAGAGGTGTAAGCTTTTCACCCAGTGACCGACGACCAAGCATACACTAATTAACAGCACTAAAAATTAAATACCTATAACAATCCTAAAAATTGCAACTAACACAAGCATGCAATCACAGAAAGAAATATAAAAATACCAAGCACCTAGAAAAATTAAAAGAGAAGGAAAAAGAAAGCAAACGAGGGGAAGGGTGGCCCTTCTGACGTTGGCGAGAATTTCGCGTCTTCTCTTACTCCTACAAAAAGACAAAACACTAATAAGCAACACAAATTAGACTAACTTAAATTGAAACTAAACTACTCTAAGAATTTGGTAAATTATCCTACGTAGCCCCCGGCAACTGCGCCAAAAACTTGATATAAATTTTAATATAATACTCGCAAGCGCACGAATCTAATGCAGAATAATGGCTACGAGGTCGATCCCTCAGAGACTTAGTAAGATATTCAACCTAATTCTAAGAGTATATAACAAGCAACAATAAAATGAAAAGTTTTAATTTTTACTTTCTAATTAAGTAATCAGATGTTCAACTAAACTTAAAACACAGAAATTGGCTAAATAAAAGATAAAATAATAAAAAACCTGTTTTCTGCTTTCAGTCCGTCTGTAATCCCGCCCTGCTTTCCTCTTCCCTCCACCTTCTACAACAATCTCTCGATTGCACGCCTCAACCGATCTGCTCTTTCTCTCGAATAGAACAGACAGTCCCCAATTCCAGCCAAATCCTCGCCAGTTATGTCGCTCGACAATTCAGTCCGTCTCAGCCAGGTCCTTTGTTTTCTCAAACCAGCAATCCCCTTCTCACGAGCAGCACAATCTCTCGACTCACCACTGTTCTGTCCCAGCCAGTACTTCAGAATAGATCCGGCCTCCCCTCTCCTTTCCTGTCCAGCCAGTATCCCCTCTACTCTACCTCTCGACAGAGCATCCGCCACCACCGACCTCTCCTCCTTCCTCCACAGCACAGACGGCTCTCTCCCGTCTGCACAACACAGTACCCAACCGCCCCCTTCGAACAAACCTCCAACAACCTCTCTCGATCTCTCGATAGAGCCGCTACCACCGTCTTCTCAGAGCAGCAAAACTCTGTCTTTTGTATAGTCGGCCAGTCGATTTTTTTCTTTTCAAGTCACCCCTTTTCGAACAGACAGAGCCCCTTTTTGAACCCACCGAACAGCCCCTCATCCAATCCACCACAGACTTCTTCTCTTTTTTTTTTCCACAGCACGGCCGGAGACCCTCTTCCATAGACAGACAGCGCCACATACAGCACCCAACACTCTATTTTTTATATGGACTGCTTCTCAACAATTTTCCATATTACAACCACCCAAATCAGTCCTTACCAGGTCCAATTCCAGAACAGGAAAATCCTCCAGCTGGTTGCCTTCTAAATCATACAGCTTCCATTTGAAATAGGTCTGCAAATTGTCTTTCCCGATTCGGCCTTCTCTGTTTCAAAATCTTTCCATATCGACTTCTGTTCACGCCGGAATTTTCTCCATCGCCGGTGCCCCGTCGTTTCAATCAGCCGCCACCATAGCCTCGCCGCCAAGTCGCCGGAAGCATGACCCACCGCCCATGGCCGCCTTCCTTTCGCCGTCGTCTCCCTCCGGTGCTCATCGCTCGAGCAGATGCTCTGCTCTGGGTAACGCCCGAGCCATCGGGCTCGGGTTGCTGTTTTTTTTTCTTTTTTTTTATTTAACCCGAACCGAACCCTTGGATAGCTAAACCGGTTCAGTTCCGGACCTTTTTCTCTTTTTTTTTTCTTTTATTGGGTTAAAACCCATCGTACCAACCACGTCCGTCAGATCTTCAATCTCTTCACATGAGCTGATTAACGCGTTTCACATTCGGCGATCTGATTTGGAGCTCTAAAGCCTGCATAAGTAAATCGTAATTAGACGTACAATAAAACATAAATCTGTTAAATCCAATTAATGCATCTAAATAACTCAATTAAGCGTGTTTAATTACCAAACTCCTAATTATTCACTTAACACAGATAAACATTAATTATCTTTACTTTAACTAAAAATACGACTAACATATAGGTAGAAAGGCATATAAAAATGTGTATATTTTGCATATATCAAATAGATTCTAGTGCCCATATAGAAAATAGAGGTTTGGCTCCTCTGATGGTTGTAAGGGCATAATTGCCTCAAGCTCTATCTTCTTTTTTATCTAATTAGGATTAAGTTCAAGTTTAACGTGAATAATCAACTCATTGATTTTTTAACCGACCCACTTATATATGTTATATGTGTCACGCCCCCAAAATTCATGACCTCGATCGGAGTACGGAAGCCTTTAAGTAAAACTAAATAAAAGCCGAGATAGGAACCTTGGGACGTGACCGAATACTCGATCACTCGGGTCAATTACATCGTTACAAAAGAACGTGTAATCGACATCACCAGGGAACTCATAACGAAACTTAGAAATTGAGAACTAAGAACTTCTTCATCAAATTTTAAATAACGTTGTCAATGTAGCAAATGATTCCTACTAAAATTATTACAGCAGATTAAATAAAAACTATCAAATAAAGCAAGCATCAAATCCAGGCACACACTGGCCAACACTAACGAAGTTCTAACAAAATGCAATAGAATAAATAAAGCAATTCTTCAAGACATCTCCCACGCATCTGCTACGCCTTTTTGAACTGCAAAGTCCCTGACTTACTGATCTTTGAAGCTTGCATCAGAGGATGCGTGAGTATTTCGTAGAAATACCCCAGTAGGATGTAAAAACCCACCAGGAAGATAAAATAGGTTATGAATAATAGATCACTCAGATAAATAAGAATAGACACTCTCTAAAAGATCACTCATAGGTTTATGTTGCCTGAATAGCAAGGTCAAATGATAACAGTTCCAATGGAAAAGTATGGAAAGAATAATTTCAATATGACTCCAAAGAAATATCGATGTAAGGAGAGAATGGTCAAGATACTCAAGGCTCCAGGCATCTATAGTGCAAGGAGTTACAATTTCTGCTCGCTGAACTTACCAATACGCAAGAGGTAAGATATATACCAGAACATCCTAGAGGTTCTCTTTTTAGAACCCGGCCACGCGTCTAGGCATGCTGGCCCCATCTGTGCTTACGGGCACAATGAGCGGAGACTGAAGACCTTCCGTAATGTCAACCAGTCTAAGACGTACGTATTTGCCTCCTTTCAGGGCAATAGGGAAACCATGTTCCATAAATATTGGAGAACACCACGGATCTAGCAATGGCTCGTGAGCATTACTATGATTCCACCTTTTAATAAGTGGAGAAATAGGTCAATGTCAAACTGGACAATGATTCAACAAAAGCACAAGTCTTATCTTTATGAGAATAGGGTAACTCTTACCGCAATGACTCACTCATGGAGTATGAAACAAATAATCAAGGTTTCTCAACAATATATAGCTCTCTCTCAGGGAGTAACAAAAAAGATTCACATATCTCGAATAATGAAAAAGAATAATGAAGACTCACAATCTGAGGAGTTAATGAATTTCACTTCTTAGATTACATGTCATGCATCATGTCTTACCTTGATAGGGATATCTCTAAGTATAGAATTGTATTACTCAAAATACCTTTCTAGGAAAGTTTGATCTCCAATTGGATACTCAAACCGACGCCACGATGAACCATAGAAACAAAACCAAATTGACTCTTGTGCACGCTGACTCGTCCCAAAGTCTTAATCTTTTAAACTTCTTCACTTATTACAGTGACTCATAAGTAGTTTTATCTTACTGTATTAATATTATTTTAATCAGATTATATCATATTATGAGTAATAATATTTACTAGTGCTTTAAAACCCTAATTCCAGTAAACTGTCTTATACTATACAGCCCAATTACGACTGAACCCACCATCAACACAGAAGGACTCTGACTCTGAAATTTTAACAACAGATAGCCCTATGAGTCTCGTTTATAACACCACTAACGGAATGTGACGACCGTATAAATTTATAGTATTTTCTTGGCTCAACGGTATGCATTTATTTAAATTTTTCGAAAATCTTTTGAAAATTCAATTCCCGCCGGAATCGATCGACACGCACGTAAAATTTGTGATTTTTGAATTGATCTTAATCGGGAGATTTTATTGGATTATATGATTCATGATTGGCGTTACATGTTGGTTTGGCTTCATTTGACCTAAGAATATTGGATAGGTATTTGTATGAAGTTTGTGTTATTTTTGGGAATAAAATTAATTTGAGATTAAGCAAAAATTATGAATTAGATATTTCTTAAGTGGGTTAGTAGTGATTAATGGAAATTCTAAAAAGAGAACCCAAACCCAAACCCAAACCCATTTGTGCTTGGGTCGGGTTAGCCTTAGTGGAGGTGGTTGAGAGATGGGTTAATGGAAGTGGTTGATGGATAACATTAATTGACCCCCATTAACTCATTCCTTGTAAACCCAAGAGTCATCTTGAAAGTGGTAAAATCTGGAATTTTCTACTAAATCTAAGCCATTGGATTAAGGAGTGATCAATGGTGGAGAATGGTTCAAAAAGTCTATAAATAGGCTAGTAGGGGGGTGGTTTTGCTTAGTGCTCAAAAGCCTTGAGCATTTCTCTCTCTCTCTTCTCTCTCTCTCTCTCTCTCTCTCTCTCATTATCCGGCCAGCGGCAACCTTACTCCGGCGGTGGTCTGTGGTGGTTCGTGGTGGTCCAAGCAAGGTTGACCCGGCGTGGTGTTTGGTGCGGCATTGTCGGAGTCAAGAGTGCTCGGGAAGTCTCGGTATTTACAACCAAGTAGGATGCCTTTTTCCCATTACACTTCTTTTTGATAAAATGATTTGTTGAATGTTGATGCCTTGATGTTAAGTACTCATTTCTGGAATTTGTATTGCCGATCCTAGAATTGATATTCCCTCTTGTTTCATGACTCTATTGTATTTCAACTCATTCATTTCTACGTATGTTGACCAATGAAAATTAGATTTGGATTTCTATGTTAAATCATGATCGCATGTGCTAATGCTATTTGTATATCCATGCTCACTCTCTTGAGTAAAGATTTTGATCTTTAGGCACTTTGGTGCATTTCCGTATTTCGTGTTCTATATGTATTATCATAGCTATTACTACTTGTATAATATCAACTAAATGGGTAATTGTATAATGAATGATAACTATAAGATTATCCCTTGTAAGATCTTGTCTCTGAGATTTCAGTTCGTTTTATTGTCAGCGTGTTTTGAGATCTAATGTTGTCCGGGATTATATGATAGTATCACTTAAATTATGAGATAAGAAAGTGTTGTAGTAATCGGGTAGTAAAGATTACGAAAAGTGGAATCATAAACTGAGAATTTCAGAACTTATAAAGCTCTGTAAAAATCTTAAGAAAGACTAGATTAATGTATAAAAAAAGACTAATAAGGAGTTACTACACTTTATACATTAGTAAATTATGTATGACATAGAAACTTTGTCTCGGCCAGGAGCAATCCTGCGCAGGCAGACTTCAGTAGAAAAATGATAACTAATTATACAGTAATCAGAAAATTAAGTTCTTTATCAATCTGGAAACTAGACATCAGAGGCTATCTAAGATAAAAATTTCATAGATTAAATCAAATTGTTCAGAACGTAGTAACCTGATAAAGAGAGCTGTTCTGTTTTGGACAGAACACAGTTTCTGACTTTAAATGACTTAAAATCATAATAAACCTAAGAAGCTTGAGAATAATTGATAATTAAGAATCTAATCAAGTCTAATATGATTTTATAAGACTCTAAGAACAGTAACCTTAAGGTCTTAGAGCCAAATAAGGTGTCTTATAATAATAGTCCCTTTTGTTCTTCTCTTGGTCCATTTATGACTCAAGAGTAATCGAAGCTTGAATTCTAAGTCTCTGACGTGGTCTACCTGAAACGCGTCATTCTAAGTCGGGAATTATCAATTCTAGGGCTAGGTACAACTTTGTTGATAGCGAACTTGAACTTTTGGAAAATCATGTGGTGTGTCTCTTTTTAGTCGGGTCTCACTTGAGTTCCCAGACTAATTCATAATTTGATTTGGATTATGCTTTTCACTCCTATGAAGAGTCGGAACTTTAGAAAGTCTTGTTCTAAGCCTTTTGACAATAGGGCTAGTTGAATTGTTTCTCCGCTAAGTAGCATTTAAAGCTCTTAGTCGGAATCATAGTATGCTCACAAGCCATTGCTAGATCTTGCGAGATCTTCGATTTATTGAACCTCTGTAGTTCAGCCGATGACGGCAACCGCGTGCGCTTAGATTGTATGACATTACGGAAGGTCTGCAATCTCCGCCCATTGTGCCCGTAAGCACCGATGGGGCCAGCATCCCTAGACGCATGGCAAGGTTCCTCTGAAGAACCTCTAGGATGTTCTGGTATTGATGAAGATTTGAGAGCAGAAATTATACTTTGACACTTTGGTTGTCCAATGCTTATTATCTTACCTTCACTACTTTATGAAAGTCTTTGAAGTATCTTTGACCTTAATGCGTCTTGAATGGCAGTTGGTTCCAGGTAAGTGATCTTAGTCCTTGTTGAACCTGAGTCTGTTAAACCATTCATCTTTGGAGTCTTCTCTTATTTTTCCGGTGTGGGTTTTCTGTATCCTACTGGGTATTTCCTATGGAATACTCACGCATCCTCTGATGCAGGATTTAAGGTGGAGCAGAAGTGATGTTTTCCAGCGGCATGGTTTGATGATTGGAGCTTAGAAGACTCATCTCTTATGTTTTGCTATATTTTGACATTTGAACTTGCGGCCTGCGTGCCATTTGCTTTATGTTAAACTCTGTTTGTGGTTGTTAAGACATTTTCAGATATTGTAATAGATATTTAGATTTCCTTTCTGTTATTCTACTTTTTGTAAGTAAATGTTATTTAAGTCAAGACGATCCTGCAAGTCCCATAATATTTAAATGGGATAAGCGTAGACTCGAGTATTTGGTCCGTCCCAAGTTTCCTACCCTATAACCGTCATTGGATTGACGCTTCCGCGTAAATTGGGTCTTGGAAATTTGGGGCGTGACAGCTTGGTATCAGAGCGTCATAATGACTTAAATAATTGATTACAGTACAAAGATTAGAATAACTTTGTGTTAGAATTTGAAACCTTAGAAAGAGAGAACCTAGAAACTAATAAACCCTTTTCTTTAGACATGGTGTTAACGCGTAGCGGACGGATCTACGAGAAGGACCAGCAGGAGGCGGCTCGTCAATGGTTGATCGACTGGAAGTTGGAGATCGTGGGTCACGGAACGGAGGAAGAGCCTTACCTAATTGATGTAGAAGAAGAGGAAGATCCGGAAGAAGACCCGGAGGAAGACCCAGAGGAAGATCCGGAAGAAGACCCGTAGGAGGACCCTGAAGAGGAGCATGTGGTCGTGATCAACCAGGAGTATCGAACAGTTCTAGAGCACCCGGTTTACGTTCGTGCGAGAAACGATTCAGATCTTTTTTATACTCTTTACCTTAGGTTTAAATCCCTAGGTTATAGGTGGCCTCACATGACCGAATGGGAGATAGATTGGTATGGAGATCACCTATCTTTTGCACCTATGTATGTATCCTTGGAGATTTTAGACGAGTACCTTTGAGATGTGGTGTTCAAGGACTCAAATAGGAATCTTTAAAAGATTAGAATCTTGTGGAATCTTGTAACCTCTTAGTGGAATTAATTAAAGTTATCTTGCTTGTGGTGTTTGCCTTGTGTGTTCCGTCGTGTGTTTGTGTGTTTGCGATTAGGAGTCATGGATTGGAGGATGAATTAAAATGAAGCATCAATGTTAAGTTCTAATTCTCCTTCTTTCCCTGGCAGTAGATGGCGACGGCTGGAAATCGAGGAAGGCGATCGGGTGCTGTGCCAAATCCCTCTCTAGAGGAGGCGTCTAGTCAGAATCTGCCGGACATAGTAAGAGAATTAGCAAGGGAGCTAAGGAATGGTGGTAGCAGCAGCAGTGCGCCTAAAGTGAAGGCACCAACCCTTGAAAGGTTCAAAAGAGCGGGACCAGCTTTTTCTGGAGAAGATAACCCGGAGAAGGCAGAGCGTTGGATAGTCGAGGTGGAGCGGCTATTCAAAGGAATGAAGGTACCAGAAGAGGAACGAGTTGTGTTCGTGACATATCTCTTTGTCGGCGAAGCTCTGTTTTGGTGGGAATCGGCAGAGCGTAATAACTTTGAAGCAAGGCAAGAGATTTCTTGGACAAAATTTAAAGAAGTCTTCAACAAGAAGTATTTTCCTCCGCATATTCAGCGCAGAAAGGAGAAGGAGTTTCTGGAACTGGTCCAAGGTTCCATGTCTGTTCTTCAGTACGAGACGAAGTTCGAGCAGCTTCAGCGCTTTGCATCGGACGCCTGTCCTAATGAGTTGGTGAAGGCGAGAAGATTTGTGGATGGTTTGCGCGACGGCCTAAGATCTAAGGTTCTGGTTTCTCAGCCAACCACGGTGGCCAAAGCTGTGGAATTAGCGTCAATTCTGGAGGACGATTATAAGAGGACTCAAGAGCGCAAAAGTGGATATGGCAAAGGATCGGAAAACAACTCCAAGAACTCTGGTTTCAAGCGTTTTGGGAATGGTGGCAGATTCAACAATCATCAGGCCAAGCGACTGAAGTACCAACCTCAAGGGAATCGCGGCAATGGTCAGAGCAAAGCAGTGGTTCCTTTCCGTCAGCCCCAGAATGGTAATGGTTCGGATGTCGGAGGCAAGTGCAGATTTTGTGGACAGCAGTCTCATGCTGGAAAGCCATGCCCGAAAGACACCCGGAGATGCTACAGCTGCAACGAAGTCGGACACATCTCGCCGCATTGCCCCAACCGTAACTCGAAGCCAGGAGGGGAGACCAGCAAGAAGGGCCAAGCCAGAGTCTTTGCTTTGACCTCGGCAGAAGAGGCTCACGCTTCGGATGACGTGATCGAAGGTACTCTTCTTGTTTTGGATAGATTGGCTAGGGTTTTGATTGATCCAGGATCGTCAAAATCCTTTATTTCTGTGGTGTTTGCTGTGAGTCTAGAGCGGCAACCTTCTAGACTGGAGTGTGATATCTCTATTTCTACTCCTATCGGAGACTCAGTCGTGGCTACTGAGTATCTGGAAGGATCCTCTGTTGTGATTGATGGTGTGGTTTTGCATGCTAATTTGGTGTTGCTTGATATGGTTGATTTTGATGTTATTCTCGGTATGGATTGGTTAGCTAAGTTTGGTGCTACGGTAGATTGTAGTAAGAAGAGAGTTTATTTTAGAATTCCAGAGAAGAGTGAACTGTTGTTCCAGGGAATTCGAGTGAGAAAAGATAATCGTCTAATTTCTGCAATGAAAGTGCAGAAGCTAGTAGCTAAAGGTTGTAAAGCCTTTTTAGCGACTGTTCTATCAGTCGAGAAAACTACCCCTAGTATAGAAGAAATTGAGGTAGTAAACGAATTCATCGATGTCTTTCCGGAGGAGTTGCCTGGTTTGCCACCAAGACGGGATGTTGACTTCACTATAGAGCTGATACCGGGGACAGCACCAATATCGAAGGCACCATACCGGATGGCACCTGCTGAATTGAAGGAATTGAAGGAACAACTTCAGGAGTTACTGGAGAAGCGGTTGATTCGTCCAAGTGTGTCACCATGGGGAGCACCAGTCTTGTTCGTAAAGAAGAAAGATGGATCTATGAGGTTATGTATTGATTACCGGATGCTGAACCAAGTAACCATAAAGAACAAGTATCCGTTACCAAGGATCGACGACTTGTTTGATCAACTGCAGTCAGCGAAAGTTTTCTCAAGAATCGATTTGAGGTCAGGATACCATCAATTAAGGATCAAGGAAGAAGATATTTCAAAGACAGCTTTCAGAACCAGATACGGACATTACGAATTCTTGGTGATGCCGTTTGGTCTGACCAATGCCCCTGCAGCATTTATGGACTTGATGAACAGAATCTTTAAGGCGTTGTTGGATCAGTTCGTGATCGTGTTCGTGGATGATATATTGGTCTACTCTACAAATCAGGAGGAGCACAGAAGGCATTTGGCGCAAGTGTTGCAAATTCTGCGAGAGAATCAATTGTATGCCAAGTATAGCAAGTGCGAGTTTTGGTTGGATAAAGTTAACTTCTTGGGACATGTTATATCGAAGGATGGAGTCTCAGTAGATCCGGCAAAAGTGGAAGCGATTCTTCATTGGGAGCAACCAAAGAGCGTGACCGAGATCAGGAGCTTCTTGGGATTGGCAGGTTATTATCGAAGATTTATCGAAGGATTCTCCAGCTTAGCCTTGCCAATGACCAAGTTAACAAGGAAGGGAGTGAAGTTTATCTGGAATGCTGATTGTGAGAAAAGTTTCCAGGAGCTGAAGAGGAGACTGACTTCTGCACCGATTCTGAAACTTCCATCAGGATCAGGAGGGTTCGTCATCTATAGCGATGCGTCGAAATGCGGTCTGGGTTGCGTATTGATGCAGAACGGACATGTAGTGGCGTATGCGTCAAGACAACTGAAGATCCATGAGCAGAATTATCCAACTCACGATTTAGAGCTAGCGGCGGTTGTGTTTGCTTTGAAGATTTGGAGGCACTATCTTTATGGTGAAACCTTTGAAGTATTCACAGATCACAAGAGTCTGAAGTATATCTTCTCTCAGAAGGATTTGAATATGAGGCAGAGGCGATGGTTGGAGTACTTAAAGGACTATGACTTCTCTATTCACTATCATCCAGGAAAGGCGAATGTGGTCGCAGATGCATTAAGCAGGAAGACGGGAACCATGGCGCATATGATGGTGCAAGAATGGCGTATGATGGAAGATTTGGGAAAGTATAATCTGGAATGGCCAACTACTCAAAGAACTTCATTTCTGGGAAACATCTCGGTGAGATCGTCAATCTATGAGAAGGTGCTGGAAGCGCAGAAGAGTAACCCTCAGATGCAAAAGCTGCTGGAAAAGCCAAATTTCACAAAAGGAGCTGACGGGAGTATCTTATTTCAAGGAAGATTGGTCGTGCCGAAGGATGCGGAATTAAGACAAGAACTTCTTCATGAAGCGCACAACTCACAGTATGCAATTCATCCATGAAGCACCAAGTTATTTCAAGATTTAAAGAGAAACTTCTGGTGGAACGGAATGAAGCGAGACATTGGAAAGTTCGTATCCAAATGTTTGACTTGTCAGCAAGTAAAGGCAGAACACCAGAGACCAGCGGGATTGTTACAACCTTTGGAGATTCCGCAATGGAAGTGGGACCACATTACAATGGATTTTGTGGTGGCCTTACCGAAGACTCAAAGACAGAAGGATGCGATTTGGGTGATCGTTGATCGATTGTCTAAGACGGCTCATTTTCTACCAATAAGATGGAAGCAGAATCCGGAGAGTTTAGCAGAGTTGTATATCAGGGAGATAGTGAGATTGCATGGTACGCCGATATCGATTGTGTCAGATCGAGATCCAAGATTTACATCCAGGACGTGGAAAGGAATTCAAGAAGCGATGGGCACTAAACTCAGTTTCAGCACAGCTTTTCATCCGCAGAGCGATGGGCAGTCAGAAAGAACCATTCAAACCTTGGAAGACATGCTCCGAGCGTGTGCTATCGACTGGAAGGGCAACTGGGATGATCATCTACCATTGATTGAATTTGCTTACAACAACAGCTATCACTCTAGCATTGGAATGGCACCATTTGAAGCTCTATATGGAAGACCGTGCAGATCACCTACATGCTGGACAGAGGTCGGAGAAAGTCAAGTATTGAAGTCAGATTTGGTACAGTATTGTGCAGAGAAGGTAAAGCAGATTCGACAAAGACTACAGACAGCGCAGAGCAGACAGAAGAGTTATGCAGATAACCGAAGACGAGATTTGGAGTTTCAGGAAGGCGACAAGGTATTCTTGAAAGTTTCTCCATCAAAGGGAGTTATGAGATTTGGTAAGAAAGGGAAGCTGAGCCCGAGGTTTGTTGGACCGTTTGAGATCTTGGAGCGGGTCGGGCCGGTTGCCTACAGATTGGCTTTACCCCCACAGCTGGCAGATGTACACAATACATTTCATGTATCGATGCTAAGGAAGTATGTACCGGATGAGTCTCATGTGTTGGACTATACAACAATGGAGCTAGAGGCAGATTTATCCTTTCCGATGAGACCTATCAAGATTTTGGACAACAAGGATCAGGTGTTGCGGAAGAAGACTATTCCATTGGTGAAAGTTTTGTGGCAAAACCAGCACTCCGAGGAAATGACATGGGAATCGGAAGAAGAGATGAAGAAAGCCTACCCTCAACTGTTTGTTGATTGATTTTCGGCATTTCGAGGACGAAATTTTCTTTAAGGAGGGGAGGATGTGACGACCGTAAATTTTATAGTATTTTCTTGGCTCAACGGTATGCATTTATTTAAATTTTCGAAAATCTTTTGAAAATTCAATTCCCCGCCGGAATCGATCGAACGCCGTAAAATTTGTGATTTTTGAATTGATCTTAATCGGAGATTTTATTGGATTATATGATTCATGATTGGCGTTACATGTTGGTTTGGCTTCATTTGACCTAAGAATATTGGATAGGTATTTGTATGAAGTTTGTGTTATTTTTGGGAATAAAATTAATTTGAGATTAAGCAAAAATTATGAATTAGATATTTCTTAAGTGGGTTAGTAGTGATTAATGGAAATTCTAAAAGAGAAACCCAAACCCAAACCCAAACCCATTTGTGCTTGGGTCGGGTTAGCCTTAGTGGAGGTGGTTGAGAGATGGGTTAATGGAAGTGGTTGATGGATAACATTAATTGACCCCCATTAACTCATTCCTTGTAAACCCAAGAGTCATCTTGAAAGTGGTAAAATCTGGAATTTTCTACTAAATCTAAGCCATTGGATTAAGGAGTGATCAATGGTGGAGAATGGTTCAAAAAGTCTATAAATAGGCTAGTAGGGGGGTGGTTTTGCTTAGTGCTCAAAGCCCTTGAGCATTTCTCTCTCTCTCTCTCTCTCTCTCTCTCTCATTATCCGGCCAGCGGCAACCTTACTCCGGCGGTGGTCTGTGGTGGTTCGTGGTGGTCCAAGCAAGGTTGACCGGCGTGGTGTTGGTGCGGCATTGTCGGAGTCAAGAGTGCTCGGGAAGTCTCGGTATTTACAACCAAGTAGGATGCCTTTTTCCCATTACACTTCTTTTTGATAAAATGATTTGTTGAATGTTGATGCCTTGATGTTAAGTACTCATTTCTGGAATTTGTATTGCCGATCCTAGAATTGATATTCCCTCTTGTTTCATGACTCTATTGTATTTCAACTCATTCATTTCTACGTATGTTGACCAATGAAAATTAGATTTGGATTTCTATGTTAAATCATGATCGCATGTGCTAATGCTATTTGTATATCCATGCTCACTCTCTTGAGTAAAGATTTGATCTTTAGGCACTTTGGTGCATTTCCGTATTTCGTGTTCTATATGTATTATCATAGCTATTACTACTTGTATAATATCAACTAAATGGGTAATTGTATAATGAATGATAACTATAAGATTATCCCTTGTAAGATCTTGTCTCTGAGATTTCAGTTCGTTTTATTGTCAGCGTGTTTTGAGATCTAATGTTGTCCGGGATTATATGATAGTATCACTTAAATTATGAGATAAGAAAGTGTTGTAGTAATCGGGTAGTAAAGATTACGAAAAGTGGAATCATAAACTGAGAATTTCAGAACTTATAAAGCTCTGTAAAAATCTTAAGAAAGACTAGATTAATGTATAAAAAAAGACTAATAAGGAGTTACTACACTTTATACATTAGTAAATTATGTATGACATAGAAACTTTATCTCGGCCAGGAGCAATCCTGTGCAGGCAGACTTCAGTAGAAAAATGATAACTAATTATACAGTAATCAGAAAATTAAGTTCTTTATCAATCTGGAAACTAGACATCAGAGGCTATCTAAGATAAAAATTTCATAGATTAAATCAAATTGTTCAGAACGTAGTAACCTGATAAAGAGAGCTGTTCTGTTTTGGACAGAACACAGTTTCTGACTTTAAATGACTTAAAATCATAATAAACCTAAGAAGCTTGAGAATAATTGATAATTAAGAATCTAATCAAGTCTAATATGATTTTATAAGACTCTAAGAACAGTAACCTTAAGGTCTTAGAGCCAAATAAGGTGTCTTATAATAATAGTCCCTTTTGTTCTTCTCTTGGTCCATTTATGACTCAAGAGTAATCGAAGCTTGAATTCTAAGTCTCTGACGTGGTCTACCTGAAACGCGTCATTCTAAGTCGGGAATTATCAATTCTAGGGCTAGGTACAACTTTGTTGATAGCGAACTTGAACTTTTGGAAAATCATGTGGTGTGTCTCTTTTTAGTCGGGTCTCACTTGAGTTCCCAGACTAATTCATAATTTGATTTGGATTATGCTTTTCACTCCTATGAAGAGTCGGAACTTTAGAAAGTCTTGTTCTAAGCCTTTTGACAATAGGGCTAGTTGAATTGTTTCTCCGCTAAGTAGCATTTAAAGCTCTTAGTCGGAATCATAGTATGCTCACAAGCCATTGCTAGATCTTGCGAGATCTTCGATTTATTGAACCTCTGTAGTTCAGCCGATGACGGCAACCGCGTGCGCTTAGATTGTATGACATTACGGAAGGTCTGCAATCTCCGCCCATTGTGCCCGTAAGCACCGATGGGGCCAGCATCCCTAGACGCATGGCAAGGTTCCTCTGAAGAACCTCTAGGATGTTCTGGTATTGATGAAGATTTGAGAGCAGAAATTATACTTTGACACTTTGGTTGTCCAATGCTTATTATCTTACCTTCACTACTTTATGAAAGTCTTTGAAGTATCTTTGACCTTAATGCGTCTTGAATGGCAGTTGGTTCCAGGTAAGTGATCTTAGTCCTTGTTGAACCTGAGTCTGTTAAACCATTCATCTTTGGAGTGAGGCATGGTTTGATGATTGGAGCTTAGAAGACTCATCTCTTATGTTTTGCTATATTTTGACATTTGAACTTGCGGCCTGCGTGCCATTTGCTTTATGTTAAACTCTGTTTGTGGTTGTTAAGACATTTTCAGATATTGTAATAGATATTTAGATTTCCTTTCTGTTATTCTACTTTTTGTAAGTAAATGTTATTTAAGTCAAGACGATCCTGCAAGTCCCATAATATTTAAATGGGATAAGCGTAGACTCGAGTATTCGGTCCGTCCCAAGTTTCCTACCCTATAACCGTCATTGGATTGACGCTTCCGCGTAAATTGGGTCTTGGAAATTTGGGGCGTGACACGGAATATTATTCTGAGTTTTATACATTTGATTATGATTTTTATACTGAGCACTGTCGGCGCAGAAACAGTTCTGGCCGAGAGCACATTACTTACTTATAATAGGTAATCACGTACTAATACCCATTAATCATGATAATATAACATTAATACCCTTAATTACTCCCCTCCTAGAGTAATTCTAGACTCTGGTATATTCTGGAACTTAATGATTATAATGATTTTAATTGATACTAATACCTCAAACTAGATTCAAGGCATCAACCTTGATCTAATTAAGCTTTTAACATTATTAATACATCCCTTAATCATATTGGACTATTAAATCAGGACATAACAGAATAAAGAAGATAACTTTCATGACCATCCACGTTCAAGAGATATGACCTATAGATATTCCCATCAAAAGTAGGCATATGTGCATCAACATGAAGCATTAAACAAGGGGTGCGTTTGTTTGCACCTTTCAGGGTGAAAAAAAGCATATTTCAGCCCTGAAAGGTGAAAATTTTCACCTTTCAGGGTGAAAAGTGTTTGGAAGCTGAAATGGTGAAAAATGGTCAGTGACGGTGATAGGTGAAAATTTTCACTCTTTCACCTTTCAGCCCTGAAAAGTGTTTGTTTGCTAAAAGGCCGAAAATTGGCCCTGAAAGGTGAAAGGTGACAAATTTTCACCTTTCACCCTGAAAAGCTGATTCTCACCAAAGTGAGCATCAGGCTGACGAATCGATCGTCGCACCTCTTCGACGAAAAAAAAAATCAACTCTCTCACAAGGTTCGTCCCCCCGGTGAGTACCTCCACCCCGATGGTGCCCCGTTGAGCTGAGAGAGGTTGTGCCCCCCGTCCCCCGCCGCTCATTGAGCCCCCCTCCCCTCCGGTTGCCGCCGCCGCTGATTGAGGCCCCCACCTCGTCGCTGCCCCTCCGTTGAGCTGAGGGAACCCGTGCCCACCCCTCCCGGGCAACTGCTCGGGTCGTCCAAAGCCGGTCACCCCCGGTATTTAGCCCGACACCTCCGCTGCCGCACCGTTAAGCCAAGGGACCCCCCCCTCCCCGTCATATCTCCCTCATTTTTAGTCCGTTTT